>CP139502.1:334987-879370 GCA_021014915.2 Artemisia tridentata subsp. tridentata
AAATAAAAACTCTCCACAAAAATCATCACCACTCACACCACAACCACCCTACGCTGCCACCTCCAGACGCCGCCACCAACGCACCACCGCCGCTTGCAACCACTTTGAGGTATAATATTTTTTCGTTATATATAGTTTTTATTGATTTTATTTATAGATCTATATGTTTTTTTTTTTTTGTAGATCTAAAATTTGTGGTTGCCGGAAAAAGTTACCACCGCCGCTTGCAACCACTTTGAGGTATAATATTTTTTCGTTATATATAGTTTTTATTGATCAAAATATTTTGTTTGTAGATCTATTGTTTCTTTTATAGATTTAACGTTTTTTGTATTTTTTTTGTTAGTGCCGCCTCTCGCCGGAAAAGTTTTTGGTCGCCGGAAAAAGTTACCGCCACCGGAAAAAATTTGAGGTATTTTTCGTTAATATTTTTCGTATTTGGTATTTTTTTTCGTTAAAATTTGAGGTATTTTTCGTTAATAGTTTCTGCCGGAAATATTTTATTTCTCGTCGGAAATTTTTTATTTTTTCGTTAATAATTTGTGCCGGAAAAATTTTATTTCTCGCCGGAAATTTTTTTGTCGTTAATATTTCTCGCAGGAAAATTTTATGAAAGAAATCTTGGTGGTTTATGTGTATTGATTGGTCGTTTGGGTGGTTCTAACAAAGAAAACGGATTGGCTACTGTTGGATGGTATGAGTTCGGCCAAAGGCTGCTGTGGAGAGTGACACAAAAGTTGGTATTTCTTTTTTACGGAAGATAATGGCACAAATACTTCAAAAGTTTTTTTTTTAATAAAAAGCTTTTGTAAAGAACCTTTCATCATAGTGGTGTTTTATTGGATTGTAATAATTGTGACTAAATTTTGTTTAATGCACACAGGTGTTGGAGTTTGAAACTGGATGAAAATATGGAATCAGAGTTAACACTATATCTACAGGTACTGAAATAACTTTACATCTGTTCTACTCTATACAAACTATTACAAAACTCCTTGATAATACTGTATTGATCTATCTTGAGAATGGACCAGGACCACTAAAAAGCCGTGCTGCCAAGGTGACTGGTCTTTATGAAAAGTTTATTGATTATTCAATTGAGAATGCACCGCTGCAGAAAGAACTTTTCTCAGGTCAGTGTGAATTTCCCGCTGGAACTTTAGTCCGATTTCTTTTGTGGAAACCTTGTTAGTTGTAAGTTTTTGGTACGGGTCGACCAATGTTTTTGTCTAAAACATTAGAAAATGTCCTTCAGAATGTGTTGAACTGTCGGGGTTGCCGGAATATGTACGCCTTATTTTTTAAAGTTAGGTAATGTTTGTTATAAAGTTTATTTACATACTGTGTTAAATGTGGTTATAAAGTTTATTGTGTAAACTTTGTTGTAAATTTCATAGTGTAAATTTGGTGTAAAGTTCATAGTGTAAATTTGTGATGAAGTTGATTATATAAATTTTGTTATAAAGTTTATGGTGTAAGCTTAATTATAAAGTTTATCGGGTACATTTGTTACAAAGTTTATTATTGTTATACTCCGTAGTTAATAAAGAATGTAATGTTGATTTAATTTATTGTTATATATAGTTAATAAAGTTTGTTGTCTTGAATTGTTTGGCATATGTTTTAGATGACTTTGGTTAAACTTGAAATTTTAACATTTCCAAGTTTTTTAAGTTATGATGTATTATGAAAGTGTAAATTTTTTGAAATTTTCAAATTTTAGAAATAATGAAAGAAGAGAACTTTTAGATTTTAGTTATTTTGAAAGTGTAAGATAACTAAAATTTGAAATATTTTTAAATTTTGAAAGTTTTGAAATTTTTAAAAGTTTTAAAAAGTTTGAAATTTGGATTAGTTTGAAAATATTTGAAATTTGAATTTTTGATGAATTTTAAATTTTTTGAAATTTTTAAAAATTCAAAATATTTTGAACATGTTTGAAATTTGAAATATTTTAAATTTTTTTAATTTTTAAACTTTGAAATTCGAAATATTTTGAACATGTTTGAAATTGGAAATATTCTGTTTTCGCTACAAAATTTTGAAATGAATTGACTTGGCTTTTGAATTTTTGGTGCAAAAGCAAAAGGTATTGTTAGAACTTTATAAAACGTCATCGAAAGTAGAAATTACATGAAAATGTACAAAACAATCAGATGTTATATGTGTTAACCGGACAAAAGCAAAAAGAAAAGTTATAACATACTCCCTCCGTCCCATATTAAGTGTCCACTTTTCAAATGCACAAAGTTTTAGGAAAGTGGGGGCCAACTACACTCTCCACCAATCAAATATCACTATTACCTACTAATGTTTAAATTACTTTTGTTATTTACTCTGCATTGATGTTAAAACTGACATTTCCCAACACATTTACCTATCATACTTGCATAAACGGATAAACATTACAGTATTTGAGAGAACCAGTTCATGACATCGCCAAATAAACGATGTTACAACAGGTAAAATTTTAAAATTTAAAGCAGTATGGTTATCTGGGGTTAATAAGAAATATATCTACATCAATCATTTATTTATTTATTATGGAATGCCAAATATTCACACACTTTTTTAAGTTGAGAGTATTTTGAATGTATAAAAGTTTTATTTATTTATTTATTTTTTTGATAGTTTGGAAATTTGAAATTAAATTTTTTTAAAATTCAAAATATTTTGAATGAATAAAAGTTTTTTTTTTTTTTTTTTTTATTATTATTATTATTATTATTTTTTTGATAGTTTTGACATTTGGAAAATTTTGAAAATGTAGGTGGCTGGTCTTCTCTATTAGGAAGGCGGTTTGTCTCAAAAGGTGCATGTACAGGGTGCTGTCTTGGATTACTAAACAAGAGGAGTTGTTGTAGAATAGACTCATCTGAAATACTTTTAGTTTTGAATCAAGTGCTTTATTATTCAATATATATTTCACTATAATTATTAAAACATGAAAGCAAGCCTACTAAAAGTAATGATTTATATTAACCTATAGCTATGTAGAAGTGTCCAGTTAAAGGAACTTGAAAGGAGAAAGCACAACAATAAAAATGACCAACTTAAGTAGAAGTAAAAGATAAAATAGAAATGTACATTGGACAAGGGTGACACCTACCACTATAGGACCTATATGTGCATATTGAAACTACAATGGCTTATCAATTTATCAATTCTTTAAATGGAAGGATTGGAGTGATATAAAGAGTAATACTAAAAAAAATGCATGACTAGGCAGATGTAAAAAGAAGTATTGGAGTGATGTAGAGAATAAACACAACAAAAGTTGGTAAAATTGTAACCAAATAATTGTTTGTCATAAAAGAAACAAAAGGAGAAAAAACACACGCAAATATTTATTACTCAAACCACATCGGGTATTGCCAAAAGAAAAAACCATCGGTAAAATGTTTAACCGTTGCCAAACATGTTATGTGAAAGTTTGGGTTTGTCGCTTTTAGCACGCATAATTAACCCTTTCCACATATATACAAAACTCGCAGACCAAATGCGCATTCATAAAGAAAGTAATATGACACAAGATTAATCAAGAAGTTTTACGCGAAGAGTAACGTGTGTTGTTAGTTTTTATCTCATAACTAATGTAATGTTTTACTTTCAGTTTCATTAAATGTTTTTATATGTTGTTTGATAGGTGTTCAGAATTTTTTCTAGACTTTAGTTATCGTGTAGTACAACCGTTTGCAATTACATTCTGATCGGTTCACGTTTTATTTTGAACGCTACACAAAACACTCACCACAATATCACAAATCGTTAATTATTTGCCGCTACGAATTCCGTTGCTATGCACGGGTACTCGCCTAGTATACTAAAAGGATCAATCTCTATTTTAAAAAACCAACTTTCATTTTTTTTTTTTTTTTTTTTTTTTTAATTTAAATTACTCATGAACCGTTAATCTTTAGTCAAAACAAATTATACAGTCACGACCAGCATTTAATTATCTTTCTATAGATGGCCACTTTGATATACGTTCGACAAACTTTTTTTCTCGTGTTTTTTTCATGTTTTTTCGTCTTTTTTCTTCGTTTTTGAAAATGTATGAAAAATCACATGTGATAAAACCATAGTTTGAATATCACAGTGTCTATCAAAGTATATCAAAGTGTCTATCTATAGAAGGATAATTAAATACTCGCCGTGATCGTATATTTTTTTTCACATAACGATTAATAGTTTAAAAGTGTCTATCTATAGAAGGATGATTAAATGCTCGCCGTGATCGTATATTTTTTTTTTCACATAACGATTAACAGTTTAAAAGATATTAATATTAAATAAAAATAAAAAATAAAAATAAAAATAAAAATAAATGAAAGTGGGTTTTTTAAAATGTTGAGTTTAATCTCATCTATTAGATCAAAAGGAGATGAAAGGTGGGGATTGGTCCCTTTATATGTGAAAAAAGTTAGGTATGTAAATGATCTTAAATCAAATTATTTTTACTCGTAAAACTAATTAACTTAGTTAAAATCATTTTATCTAGTCTTGTCGAATACACAAATCTAAAATCTAAAATATAAAAAAAAAAAAAAAAAAAAAAAAAAAAAAAAAAAAAACATCTTAAAATATGACTCTAAACATCCATCGTAACATTAAACAACTTTAATCTAACTCAAAAGAACAATAATAAGATTGAAAAATAACAAGTTTTATAGGTACAAACATACAATTAATTTGATAAAAATAACAAGTTTGGTGACGGATCCTCTAAAAATTCAGTTGCGTCACAAAACCTTCTGAGCTCATATAACATATCCATCCCATGCGCATTAGACTTTTCAAATCCAGCAAATTGGAGAATGTATTCGTTCAAAGCTATAAGTATCAGATTATTAATGACTTTCGAGCTGGCAAGACGGATGAATGATCTCACAAGTCTTGGGTGTTGTAGGGGCCCACTAACATATGACCCATTTTCATCACGGGTTGGTTGATCGTTTGATGAAATCATATACCTGTTGGAATATATGAATCATAATAAACTATAAACATATAAGCATCAAAGAACACGCAGCGGATAGATCTACAAGAACATGTAATTAATTAAAACTAAATAGACGCGTACCTCTTGTGCACTTTCAAGAACAAAGTTATAAACCCTAATTAGGTTTATGTTTGGATCGAACACCACAACTATACAAGCTAAAGGAAGCTTGTTACTCGTTTCTGTACACACGTAATGATAGCGTTCCAATAGGAAAAGCTAGGTTCAAGATCACTAACAACCAAACACTTAATTGCTACACTTGATTCGCCAAGTTCTAGTGAACTTAAAAAAGGGTCGAACAAGCTTGAGCAAGAGGGAGAGAAGAAGAGAAGTTTGGCTATAGTTAGGGATACAAGATTAGGGAAAAAATAAACACAAGTGAATTGTATTTATAGGCAAACCCTAAAACACAAATCTTGGTCCCTAAGCTATCCCAAAACCGGCCCTCCCTCTCCCTTGTGGGTTTCGGCCGACCCAACCCAATGGGTTTGGGTTCTAGATCCTTCTTTCTCCCTTTTGCATAATTAGTCCTTTAACGGCCGTTAATCAAACCCCGTTAAGTACTAACCGTCGTTAAGTGTTATTAGTGAAATGAATAAACATAAATATAAAATATATTTAATTCATTCAAACTATTGGAACTCTCACGTATTGTGTGCAATCCCGAGTCTCGGGTTCGAAACCGGACATACGTATATTAATATTTATACACTAAACTCTAACAGCTCCCACTTGGATAAACATTAATATAGTAATGACATGGGCTAGTCTAGCTTAACAGATCCCAATGCCCCCAGCTCGATCCGAGTATGGTTTTCCTGGAAAAACCACGTGATGATTTAATCATCATACTTATCCTTTTGTTACTAATACCGCGTTAATTTGGATATGGATCTTTGTCATTCCATAATTAACAGTAGTTTCTCGTTTATTCATAATTGAACAAGATTACCAAAACATCTGAACGTCTTCCAGATAGACTTTGGGCGTGCGCACGCAAACATCTTGTTAATCATACGAGTGGCCAAGCAGTATTAAACTTCAACACAAAATTGAAGGAACAAATCCCTTTATTGACTACGAGCGTGACCCTCGAACTTTGCATCACCTCCAAAAATAGCCCTTATAACTACCTTTTAAGGATAGCATTAGACTACCTTACATAAAATGAGCTACATCCTCGGCAGTCACCTGGTATCTCAAGTCTGAGGATAAATATTCATGATTTACTTAATGACGACGATCCATAAAGTATAATCATGTGGTTGGGATAAGTCCTATATTCAATTTATCCAATATTGAATATCATGTGACATTGGTGTCTTAACCTCACAGTGCATTCTACCAATCCTCACATTTGTCTTAGTTCAATAATATTCCCATATTATTAATTGACAACGGACTATTTAGAATAAATAAATTATTCACGGATTTAAACATGCAAATATAGGACACAAATATTAATAATGATAATAAACGTTATCCGCACTTTATTTCATTAAAATAATAATTGTTTACACGTCCCTATCGAAATACTAATCCAACAGATTTACATGAAACTATCTGCTAAACGAAGACCAATACCCTGAGCATGACGATTAAACGTCTCCTTAGGTAATGCCTTCGTGAAAGGATCAGCCAGATTGTCATCTGTGTGAACTTTGAGTACTTTTATTTCACCATCATCGACTTGTTCTCGAACATAGTGATACTTTCTTTTAAAGTGTCTAGCGCCTTTCATAACTCCAGGTTCATTGGCGAATGTGATTGCAGCAGAGTTGTCGCAATACACATTTATAGGTAATTCTATAGAAGGCATCACTCCAAAATCCTTAATGAATTTCCTTATCCAAACAGCTTCTTGTGCTGCTTCCGATGCAGCAATGTACTCAGCTTCTGTAGCAGACATGGCCGTTGTACTCTGCTTCTTACTCTTCCAGTCCACAGCTCCTCCATTTATGACAAAAACGTAACCCGTCTGAGACTTCGTATCATCTTTATCAGTCTGAAAGGACGCATCGCAGAAACCTGTAACATTCAGTTCTGCGTCTGGATTTCCCCCAAAAACAAGAAACATATCTTTAGTATTCCTTAAATACTTAAGAATATTCTTAACAGCATGCCAGTGATCTTTCCCTGGATTCTGTTGATAACGACTGGTCAAATTTTGAGCGAATGCCACATCTGGCCTTGTACATCTAACTGCATACATGATAGATCCTACTGCCGAAGCATACGGAACTTTCTTCATGTATGCCACCTCTTCAGGTGTAGAAGCACACATTTCGCTGCATAAGCCGTGTTCTACTTGCATGGGCAAATATCCTTTCTTGGAATTTTGCATATTGAATCTCTTCAATATTTTATCCATGTAAGCACTTTGGCTTAATCCGATTAACCGTTTAGATCTGTCTCTATAGATCTTGATTCCAAGGATATACGCTGCTTCTCCTAAATCCTTCATGGCAAAGCAATTACCAAGATAATCCTTAACTTCATTAAGGCTTGGTATGTGATTTCCCATGATTAATATGTCATCGACATATAGGACAAGAAAAGTAGTGTTACTCCCACTAACTTTGTGGTATACACATGGCTCATCGAAATTTTGAGTAAATCCAAACTTCTTGATTTCCTCATCAAATTTCTTATTCCATTGCCTGGATGCTTGCTTCAATCCATAAATGGATCTTTGAAGTTTGCATACACGCTCAGGAAATTGTGGATTCACAAACCCCTCAGGTTGCGCCATATAGATATCTTCATCTAGGCGACCATTCAGAAAGGCGGTTTTGACATCCATTTGCCAAATCTCATAGTCATAGTAGGCAGCTATGGCTATAAGAATCCTAATAGCTCTAATCATCACCATATGTTTGGGTAAAGCCTTTAGCCACCAAACGAGCTTTGTAGGTGTGTACGTTGCCATCCATGTCAGTCTTTTTCTTGAAGAGCCACTTACACCCAACTACCTTAGCATTGGGTGGAAGGTCTACTTCAATCCAGACTTTATTGTCTTTCATGGATTGCATTTCCCCATCCATGGCTACCTGCCATTTATCCTTTTCAGGACTATTAATGGCAGCCTTATAACTAGTTGGCTCATCAATGTGATCCAATAGTATAGTTTCCTCATCATCTATGTTTAAACATAGACGGTCAGGAGCCTTTGCAGATCTTGAAGATCTACGGATGGGTACCACTTCTACTTCAGGTGGAGGACCTAAACTTTCAGGTTCCACAGGAAGTGTGTTAGTGCCTTTAGAAGGTGACGTATCTTCATGATCATTTTCAAGATCATACACTCTCCCACTGATTTCTTGAGATATTAGATTATCCTCAAGAAATTCACCGTACCTAGCCACGATGACCTTATTTTCAGGTGGGAAGTAAAAGTAGTAACCCTTCGTTTCCTTAGGGTATCCTACGAAGATACACTTAACAGATATTTGTTGGAGTTTGTCAGGTGAGTCACGTTTAACAAACGCCTCACAACCCCAGACCTTTAAGTAAGAAAAGTTGGGAGCTTTTCCAGTCCATACTTCATATGGAGTCTTATCAACCTTCTTAGTTGGAATCCTATTCAACACGTGAACAGCTGTTTCAAGAGCATAATCCCAAAAGGATAAGGGAAGAGTTGTAAGATTAAACATGGATCGTACCATATCTAACAAGGTACGATTTCTCCTTTCAGATACACCATTTTGTTGTGGCGTATAAGGAGAAGTGAGTTGTTGCACAATGCCACACTCACCCAGATAATCCTTAAACTCTTGGCTTAAGTACTCACCACCACGATCGGATCGAAGTGCCTTAATCTTCTTTCCGAGTTGTAATTCTACTTCATTTTTAAAGACCTTGAATGTCTCAAAGACTTCATGTTTATGTTTAAGTAAATAAACATAACCATAACGACTATAGTCATCCGTGAAGGTCAAGAAGTAGACAGCACCACGTTTAGACACATGTCTAAGTGGACCACACACATCCGTGTGTATCAATCCAAGTAGATCCGAAGCCTTCTCCATATTGCTATGGAAAGGTTTCTTTGTCATCTTCCCAGATATGCAAGATTCGCATTTATCAACTGAATCATCATTGATATTTTTCAAAAGCCCATCGTGTTGCAGCTTTTCCATGCGATTCTTGCCTATGTGAGCAAGACGGCAGTGCCATAAATAAGACGAGTCCAAGTTAGACTTGACTCTCTTATTTCCGATGCTATACATTGAATTATTTCTATTGGATACATGGTTCTCCATGTCAATTTCAAACACACCATTTAATGGAATAGCATTAAAGTAAAAAACAGAATTTAGAGAAACAGAAATTCCATTATCATTAAAAGTATGCTTAAAACCCAAATCCAATAACAAAGAAACTGAAACGACACCTCTAACAATAGAAGGTGCGTAATGACAATTGTTCAACACTAATATTAAACCAGAAGGTAAAACTAGCTCAAAAGTCCCTATGGCTTCTACTGCTGCACGTATTTCATTTCCCACGTACAAGTAGCATTCCCCATAGTTCAGCTTCTTCGCTCCTCTAAGCCCCTGCGATGTATTACAAATGTGAGTACCACATCCTGTATCATATATCCAGGCATTTTGCTTACGAGGAAAAGAAAACAATTCAACCATAAAAATACCTGAAGTGCTGGCGCCCTGCCCAACCTTGGCATTCTTATTCTTGCGACACTCCTCAAGTAGCAGTGGACAGTCCCTCTTCCAATGTCCAGGAGTATTGCAGTGGTGACAAGCAGCCGTATCCTTTTTAGGATGATCCTTCTTGGGAGGAGGATTCTGCTTCTTTGGCTTTTGCTGATAGGTCACAATCTGCTTGCCCTTGTCAGCGTTGCCCTTTCCTTTCTTGTTCACATGCTTCGGTTTACCGGGCTTAGCTACTCTACCACCTCTTATTGCCATAACAGCAGGTGTAGGAGCTTTCTTATTGAGTCCCTTCTTATGCTCAATGAGCATTGCATGCAATTCAGAAAAAGTCTTCCCCTTGCAATGCATGTTAAAGTTGCGCACGAAGTCACCATATAATTCCTCATTGAGGGATTTGTTGACGAGGCCAACTTTAACGTCTTCCACATACCCGCAATTAAGTGCATCTAGTTGGTCAAGATAACCTTTCATTTCAAGCACATGAGTACTTACGGGAGTTGTTGCGTCCTGCTTGCACTTGCCTAAGCTGTCAAGTACATCATACAATTCAGCCATGGGAGGTTTCTGAAACATGCGTGTCAGTTCCTCAATCATGTTTTTCGGGCCATATTTCTCGAACTGTTTTACCAGTTGAGTGTCCATTCCCGATAACATGAGACAAGCCGCATCATTGTGCTTGTCATAAGCTTCATTGAACTCCCTAAGTATTTCATTAGGCGAGTTTGCAGGAGGAGCAACCGGAAGGTCCTCAGTAAGACATTCATAACGTTTGGCAATCCTAAGAACAAGCCTTAAATTGCGATACCAATCGTTAAAATTCTTAGTCCCAGTCAATTTCTCTTTTTCAAGCATCATCTTGAAACAAGAGGTTAAGTTTGACGAGTTTCCGGGTTGGGCCATTTCTACAGAAAAAGGTTCAAAAGTTAGTACTTTCGATAATTAAACATTTCATGAAAATTAAACACCCATTGGTTAAAAAACCATTTAATTTTCACTGAAAACTAGGATCCTAATTGACGCCGTTTCATTACATCAGCTTTGGCTGCTAGCAATGAAAGTACTCAATAAGGTAGAGTTGCACTTAATTGCCAATATCCAATTGCAATTCCTAGAAATCTTGGGACTTACATTATATTGCCAACATCAGTTGCAAAATGTAAGCATGTTTCATCCCCAAATCTTTATGCCTTGGCGCCGTTCCATTACATCAGCTTTGGCTGCTAGTAATGAAAGTGCCCAATTAAGTTAACCAACTTAAGAAACAGTAAATTGACGTCGGTTTATTGCATTCAGCTTTGGCTGCTAGCAATAAAGTACTCAATTTACCCTTAGATGACCACCCTTTGAACATCAACATTCAGCTTTGGCTGCTAGTGATGTAGGATGAAACCTTAGGTGTTTCTTTTTGTAGTTGGGTGGCATATAACTTTAAAGGGTAATAAATTTTGATGTGTAAAATCAAAAAAATATGTACAAAGATGTCATGCATTCATCTTTGTATCATATATGTTTGCAAAAACAAAACCGTTTACTTATTCGTAGCTCAAATCATCAAATTTTTTAATTGAGGCGTTGAGCAAATTACAACATTGCCTTAAGATGCTTCGTACTTTTTCATGGTGTACTTGGTAAGTCTATTATTGACGCACAGGCGAGCGGAGGGACGACAGCCGCCGAAGCTGGTTAAAACCGTGCCCCTTTAAGGTCACAATTTAATGTGAGCCAACCTTAAACCCACTTTATAGTTTGTCAATAATAGGTCCGCCGCTTCGACCACTTTTGTACAGTTGGAATCAATCAACTAAAAAATTATGATTTTCTTGCTAAAACAATTTTATGTAATAATTTATTAATTGCTAGTCTCGCCTGGGAGCAAATTACCGTGCGAAGCGAACCACTGTCGGCACATAAGACTTGGCAATAAATAAAATTACTACAAAGGTTTCATAGTTATTAGTCTTATTTATTTTTATTATGAAAATTACCCTCTTGTGTGTTGCAATCCATCATAATATATAAACACAAAAGATCAAGTAATTACAAAAAATAAATAAACACATAATAACAAATATATGATCATCCACGATATCATATAGCCACATGCAAACCTTTTTCAATAAATCCTAATATTAATTCTATGTGAAATTTTAAATGTATGTAACTAACAAAACTCCCATTGGTTTTCGAGCTCATTGTGCCCAATGGTCCACAGACGCCAAATAACTTGGCCGCGTAAGTTTTGGTTAGTTAGATACCATATTGCACATAACTTTTTAATTAATATATATTGAGGTCTTCCCCAATTTAAGATTTATTTAAATCATGTAGCATATAATTTAATACAAAATTATACAAATCAAACCATGACAAATATGCAAGATTTGTCAAGGATACCATATTGATCACATAATCATGCATTCCATATTATCATGTCAATATCTCATGTACGTATCTAATTAATTAGTAACATCACATACGGTACTCACTAATTAATCCCTAAAAAATTTCATGCAATCCTAGGGTTTCTCAAGTTTTAATGAAAAAACTAAAACCCTAATTTTAATATATATGGATCGAACCATATTAGGTTTTTTTAAAAAAATAAACAAACCCTAAAATTATTATTGCATGTAATCTCTACAAGATCCAATTTTTAGGTTTAAGTAATTAATTACAAGTTCTTAAACGAGGCTCATGATGCCACTGTTGGAATATATGAATCATAATAAACTATAAACATATAAGCATCAAAGAACACGCAGCGGATAGATCTACAAGAACATGTAATTAATTAAAACTAAATAGACACGTACCTCTTGTGCACTTTCAAGAACAAAGTTATAAACCCTAATTAGGTTTATGTTTGGATCGAACACCACAACTATACAAGCTAAAGGAAGCTTGTTACTCGTTCCTGTACACACGTAATGATAGCGTTCCAATAGGAAAAGCTAGGTTCAAGATCACTAACAACCAAACACTTAATTGCTACACTTGATTCGCCAAGTTCTAGTGAACTTAAAAAAGGGTCGAACAAGCTTGAGCAAGAGGGAGAGAAGAAGAGAAGTTTGGCTATAGTTAGGGATACAAGATTAGGGAAAAAATAAACACAAGTGAATTGTATTTATAGGCAAACCCTAAAACACAAATCTTGGTCCCTAAGCTATCCCAAAACCGGCCCTCCCTCTCCCTTGTGGGTTTCGACCGACCCAACCCAATGGGTTTGGGTTCTAGATCCTTCTTTCTCCCTTTTGCATAATTAGTCCTTTAACGGCCGTTAATCAAACCCCGTTAAGTACTAACCGTCGTTAAGTTTTATTAGTGAAATGAATAAACATAAATATAAAATATATTTAATTCATTCAAACTATTGGAACTCTCACGTATTGTGTGCAATCCCGAGTCTCGGGTTCGAAACCGGACATACGTATATTAATATTTATACACTAAACTCTAACAATACCGAAAGGCGAAATCTGTTAGAAATGCCTGCAAAACATGCACCCATACGCATAGAGGTATGGTGTATTAAATTGTCATCAGTCACTATATCAACCAAAGATTAGATGATAGAAAATTATACATCCTATCATTTTTTATTTTTATCTATCCATTTAAAAATAGGTCAAATCATATAAAAGGGCACACAACAAACCACACACATGACTCAAACATGAGTCAAGGGGAAGAGTATCAAATATAGCAATCACTTCTTCACGATGAGCTACATCATGTGGTGGCATTACCTGCGCCAAAAAGTTGTTGGGTGACGGAGAATATGGACCGCTCTCCAAACATTCAGTTGTGTCACCAAACCTAGTGAGCTCATATGAGAACATAACAGCACCAAACATCCCATGGGTATTATACTTTTCATGTCCAGCAAATGCGCGAAAGTATCTGTTTAAATCTATAAATATCGTATTATTAATGTATTTCGAGCTGGCAAGACGGATGAATGATCTCACAAGTCTTGGGTGTTGTAGGGGCCCACCAACATATGACCCATTTTCATCACGGGTTCGTCGATTGTTTGATGAAATCATAAACCGAAAGGCGAAATTTGTTATAAAAGCCTGCAAAACATGCACCCATACGCATAGATAGTATGGTGTATCAGATCGTCATTAGTCACTATATCAACCAAAGATTAAATGATAGAAAATTATACATCCGATAATTTTTTATTTTTATCTATCCATATAAAAATAGGTCAAATTGAGTTTACATTTAGGTACTAACAAGTCAAGCAGCTTAAATAAATAAACAATTTAGAAGGTACCCAAATCATACACAAGTGTTTACAATAATTCATAAATTAAAAAACATGATTAAATATTGATTAATTATTTTTTGCAATCACAACTAAAATATTAACTAATTCATGAAATCCAAAATAAAATAATATTCAGTAAGTTGATCCAAACCTGTTTTGACCCATCTTAGAATTTACCCATTTGGGACACTCTAACCCATTTTGACGGGTCAGCCAAGCTTCCCGAAACGCCCATTTTTGCCGCTCATAAATAATAAGAAATGATTTGTACATTTCGTATCCATACACTATGAAATTTGTTTCATTTTCACCACTATAAAAATGTGGTTAAGAAGTGGCACATAAAGATTATTTGGTCATCACTACAAAATGGCATGGGCGGTTTTGGGCCGGCGCACCATCAGCAACCGAGCCGGGCCCAACCCACTAAGGGGCACTAAAATTTTTTATACCCATTATATGTACTAGGCCCAACCCACAATTGTGAAGCAGTGAAGGGACAGAAGGCCTCACACCACCATCTCTTCCTCTTTTTCTCTCATCTCCTCGCAAACCAGATCTGTTACAAGGGTTTTTTTTTTTTTTTTTTTTTTTTTTTTTTTTTTTTTTTTGGTAGTTATAACAAGGTAAAAGGATTTTGTGCTTTTTAAAGTGGTTTATGGTTTTTTTTATGGTTTTGTGTTTAAAGTAGTTTATGTGTAATGTGTTTGTGTAGTACCCACCACCGCCGCTGCTGCTTCGTTTACTTTTGCTGCCTCCGTAAGTGAATCTTCTTATTTTTGTTAAATGTGTATAATGGTTTGGTTTTATACTTTTATGGTTTTGGTTTTGGTTTATACTGTATGGTTTTTTGTTATTTGACAAATGAGTAATTGATATTTGATAAATGACAAATTGTTAAATAATGTTTTTTTTTTTTTCATATGTAGTTGCTTAAAAAAAATTATGCCTCCTAAACAAGCATCCGGTAGTTTAAAACGAAAAAGAAAAGCAAAACAAGTAGCGCTTATAAAGTCTCAAAAAGGGGCTATGAATAAATTTCTCAAAAAACAAGATGCGGGTCCTTCTAATGTTGATGAACAAAATGATGGTAATGGAAATGACAATGTAGAAGATGTTGGTAATGATAATGTTGATGTGAATGTGGAAGATTTCGTAAATGAGAATGTTGATGTTAATATGGAAGAAGATGATGCTCGTGCTAATGTTGAAAAAGATGATGTTGATATATTTGACCCTAGAAATTGGCGTTTACTTAGTCCTAACATGATCAACAAGTTGGTAGAGCAAGGTCCAAAACAAAATTCGACTATTAAGAATGGTCCTAGAGATAAATATGGAAGAAGATTTAATAATTCTGTGTTTATGAGAATACTACCAAACATGGAGACTTGCGATAGAGAATGGCTTGTGTATTCACAGGAGCTTGACAAACTTTTTTGCTTTTGTTGCAAACAATTTACAAAAGGCGTTCCGAAAGGTGGATTGGATAGTGAAGGTTTTTGTGATTGGCAACATGTTCATCGTAGTGTTAAACAACATGAAAGTAGCTCGGAACATATGAGGTGTATGAATACATGGGTCGAGATGCGTCAAAGGTTGAAAGAGAACGAAACTAGGGATAAAGTGGAAACGAGCCGAGCCGAGCCCGAGCCTGCCAGAGCTCGAGCTCGGCTCGTTTATATTCTAGAAAGCTCGAGCTCGAGCTCGGCTCGGTTCGAGCCTTAAGATTTGAGCTCTAGCTCGGCTCGTGTTATGCTATATAAGGCTTGAGCTCGGCTTGGGCTCGGCTCGTTTATGATGTGTTTGTGTAAAGCTCGAGCTCGTGTTATGCTATGTAAAGCTCGAGCTCGTGTTTGTGTAAAGCTCGGCTCGTGTTATGCTATGTAAAGCTCGAGCCTTAAGATACTAGTAGTATATATGCATACATATACGCTTATATTGTAATACCTGAAATTTTGAAACATGCAAAATTACCAAATTGCCCTTGAAAACCTTAAAATTCACTTATTAATTAATTAAAATACCAAATTAATCCCAAACTCTTGGAAATTAGTACCATATGAAGTGAAATAATTTGTGCTTGAACATTTTGATATTTTACATATTATAAAAATATTTGTAATATTAATATAAATATATAAAGGCCGAATAAAATTAATTATGCATTATATATTATATTTTCTTAATTTAAAAACTAAATAAATAAAGGATAAATACTAAAAATAATACAAGATTATTAGGAATCAGATTTTTATCATTATCATGAGTCTTGGACCGAAAGTTATCCCTCCCCCTCCTATATATACACGATTTAATATATATTTTCCTATTAAAAATCCCTAAAAGTCGACAAAACTATCCCTAAAATCCCATACGATCGTGAAAACTTCCTGGAGCTGGTCTAGTATTTTTCGTGGGTTCTATTAAGTCCAAAGAAGATTAAAAAAATAGGAGGTCGAATTTAGAAAGCTTGGTTCGAGTGTTCTTGAATTTTCTTGCTCAATTAGTTCAACCGAGAGGTATGAATTCTTATGCTTAATTCGTGCGTTCAAAAATTCATCTAGTATTTTTCTCATGATCCTTACATCATATATAACTCATATAAAATATCCAAGTCGAATCATGCAAGCTTATTTGATCATACGAATTATTAAGGTCAAAAACACACATAAAATCCAAATATGTTTATACGATTTTTCTATGGCTTGTACATAATTTTCCTGGACTCTATTATGATCATGTAACTCTGGAAAAATAGCCACTTGATTTTTTGAAGCTTAAATCATTTGTTTTTGAATTATTTGTGTATCGGATTATAAGAAAAAGGAAGAAAAAAATAAAAACCCTAAGGAACGATTTAGGGTTAGGGTTTCTGGGTTAAATCTGGTTATTTAATGTATTAAATGATTGTATAATGATTAGAAAATTATTTGTACAATTAGGGTTAGGTTTTAGTAAGTTAAAAGTTATACCGATTAGCAAATAAAAATAGAAGGGTGTGTTTTGTAATTATTGAAACTTGTGGGGCATTTTTGTAAGGTTGTTTAGATCTGTGGTAATGTATAAAAAATATAATATAAGGGTGCTATGTGTAAAGTTTGCAAGAAAAGGGTTTAATGGGTAATTAGGGTTTCGAATTGCAATTAATTAAATAAAAGGGTCTAACTTGTAAAATTATTAATATTGAAGGGTTAGAGTTGTAATTATAAGAAACTTATGGGTAAAAAGAATAACTGATAATATTACACTTTAAACCTTATCCTTTTACATATTTACATATAAAACCCTAAAATATGAGAAGTTGTCATAATTAACCCTAAACTATTATAATTTGATATAATGAACCCTATTTTCATAATAATACTTATTTTACGACTTAACATAAATTATAATATTTAAATCTTACTAAACATGGAAACCTGCTAATTATGGAAGCTTACTTAAAATAGAAAGATAACTAAAAGTCATCTGTAATTTTGTCTTCTACTCCTTTAGGTTCGGGGAAGGAGTAAACTTGATCCTTGTCATTTGCTATTCTTGTTTCTGCTAATAAGGTACAGATATTCTGCCCTTTTCAATAAGGTGCCTTCGTTCTCTTGAATTCCTTATCTTGATTCGTTTAGGATTTCCCCAAGCCATTGCTATGTTCCCCTTGTATTGTGAACCTTTGATTAGAACCTTTGTTTTGAACCTTTGCCTTGATCTTTTGTTTTGAACCTTGCCTTGAACCCTGCTATGAACCCTGATATGAACTTTGCCATAAACCTTGACTTGAACCTTGATACACTTGATATTATAACTGGATGAGAAAACCTTTTTAATTATTTATGAAAATGTTTTAAGAAAACTATTTTTAAGACTATCTTTATGAAAACCCTTTTAAAAGACCATTTTTATGAAAACTATTTTGAAAGATCATTTTTACGAAAACCATTATTAAAGGATTGTTTTTAAACGAACTTTTAAATTGAACCTTACTATGTACCTTTGCTACGATCTCTTGTCTTGACCCTTGACCTGAACCTTGATAAACTTGGATTAGAAACTTGATATATGACTTGACTTGAACCACTTGATAAAACTTGAACTTGTACACTTGACACTTGCTACATACTTGATACTTGACCCTTGACCCACAGTTTGAGATTACGAGCCATAACTAGGCATGAGGGTTTCATGTCCTTGTCATTGATGCACCAATGGCTTGACTCTAGGGTAGGAGAGTGATGTCCTATCCCGTCCCTGCCTTGACTTGATACTTGACTTGTTACGTAGAGGAAGACATTGTGGCAGCCTACTGGGGCGTATGGATGCATCCTAGATTTGTACTTGACTTGACTTGATTATTTGTATCACTTAGTGACATGATGGGTGTGTGCGATACACGTCATTCACTCTTGGGAGCCGATCACTCCACCCCTTGGAGGTTGTTGATACAAAAGTTGGGCGTTCCTTGTTTGGATTCCGGTTCCCGTATCAATTAGATCTTAATGCTTGAGACCTGCGCACTAAGAGAACAAAAAGACACCGTTAGGCTTATCGTGGGATTGTCTCCCACGATTATCCTCCGGCGTGAGAGTAAGTAATCGGTTTTAGGGTTTAGTTGAAGAGTTAGGGTTATTAGATCGTACCTTAATGAGAGCCGAGATGCCCTCTATATATACACGAAACCCTTGTTGGTTTCGTGTTCCTCACTCTTTGGCGTATCCCGCCTAGGTCGGTCATTTGATACATATCCCATAAATAAGAGATATCCTATATCAAGACCATGAATAACTTCGGGTTTAGGCCTTCGTAAGCCCAAACCGTTATCGTGATAGCCCATTCGTGATGGGCTTGAGTGTTAGTAGCGTCCATTGGTCGGGTTCGTGACCCGAATGCGGACTATACGTCATCATGTCCCCCCAGTCTAGTATGCGCAGGGTGGAACCCGCGGATGCTAGACTAACAACTGAAGCAAAAATATTCCTCGATGCGTAGCGGGGAAGCTTCAAATGTTTCCCGCCTAAAAGTCATACAATGAATCTTGTCCAAGTAAATCCGAGTATCCCTCGTAAATCGTGAGGGGTGGGTGAAAAAGTGCTTCATCTCTTGATCTCCCAGCCACACGATTAGAGCAAGTGGGAGACACATGTCAATCATCCATGAGATCTTGTAACCCTATATAAAGTGTCATCTCCATTTCACTGTGCTTATCACAGTAAAAACATCCATTGCCGCCATTGTTAAAAACTCTAAACAGCGAACAAGAGATCAACAACTCATAAGGTAATAGCGCGTGCGCTTCAGAATCCATTAAATTCTAACCATGGTTCGTCAATTATCTGACTTTACATCCGATATATCTGAGGACGAACTTCGTCAGTTCACCTCGGATTATTATATTCCTATCGCATTGCACCCGGTGGTTCCGGTGGCGACTGCGTCCATAGCGAACTTCCCGGAAGGGAAAGTAGGAGTTTACACACGCTTCTTCGAATTCGCGAACCAACGTGTGCCCATTTCCCTATTCTTGTGCGATGTGTTAAACCACTATCGTCTCCATATTTCCCAACTGCACTGTATAGGTGCAGCAAAAATAACCAATTTTGAAGTAAATTGTCGCTTGTTGGCGATTAACCCTACAATCCATCTATTTCGCGCGTTTTATCACACGTCGTGGTCAAACGGGTGGGTGTCCTTTTCCAAGCGCGCAGGGCCGCTGCAGTGCTATACAGAAAAGTTAGACGCACTTAAGAACTGGAGGGAGAAAATTTTTTGGGTTGATGATGCGTTTTTTCCATGGATTTTTTAGTTCTATACCCAAGAGTCATTGCCGAAGGATGAGCGCCCCCTCCCCGGAACGTATAGCGTAGAGGATGCGGAAACGATAAATGCCAATCGCCTCCCTATCAACGCTTATCCAGAAGAGTTTTTAGTGCATATGGGGATTAGTCGCAACTACTTCGGAACTCCTGACGAGGTGCCTACTTTTTTGGATGAGAATAGCCGGGGTGGGTGCTTGTCTTTCGTTCCTCTTCGCTTATTAGTTGTAAGCGCTCTTCCCTTTGTAGCTTATCTAACTCGTTTTGTGTTTGTTTGTTGTTTGTTGCGCAGAGATGGATCTATTTGGTGTTGTTCGCTTGGCGAGGCCTACACAGGTGACCGTAGGGGTGCGCCCTTTGAGAGATGGCGAGGAGCCAGTTCTACAGGCTACCGCGGGGCGCACGATGGAGATCGTGCAGGAGGAGCAAGAAGAGACTCCCCCAGCTATTTTAGAGGTGACTCCCCTTCGCAGTTTTCCAGCTCCTGGGTTACAAGTCCCCGTGGAAGAGCTGTCGCGCACAGACTCGTCAGAGAGCGAGGGGATTGCCATGTCTGTAAGTGGGCAAGAGGGCGCTGGCCAAGGGGTGAAGCGCAAGAAAGCTGCTGGAGATGATGGCGCTGGTACGTCCAAAAGAAGGCGCCATCTTATCTCTGGTGAGCAATCATCATCAGAGGGGAATGCGTTGCAGAAGGATACAACTGAAACTCCTCCCCTCAAGTAAGTAATTAGGCTTGTTTCGTCAACATTTTGGTTTATATTTTGCGCTGAGATTACAATAATAACCTTGAGCCCTCGTCATTTGCGTGCAGTGTTGAAACTGCTGGGGATGCTGCTCGCGCTGGGAAATCGCCATCCAAGGCGAGTCCCTCGCCTACTGATCATCTTGCGCAGGGGAGCCAAGGATCTGGGACAAAGGCTTCTGAAGATGTGCCTACGGACCAGTTGATTGAGGAGTTAAACTTGGCTGCTGCGCATCAATCCTTACTGGTTGCACAGCTCAAAGCTAGGCATGTGGGCGAAGGTAGCAGCAGTGCGCAGAAGGATAGGGAAATTGCGCTACTAAAGGCGCAGTTAGCTGATGCTCAGGCTGAAGTAGAGTCAACCACCGTGTATGCTCAGAAGCTTGCTGATGAGAGGCTATCATTGTTTGCCCAAGTGAACCAAGAGCGTGCTAGCTTCAAAGAATACAAGGCCTCCTGTCTTTGGGTTTTGAAGTACATGGAGCTTAACAAGAATGCTCATTTCTCTAGATTGGATGACTTCCGCAAGTCCGTAGAGGGTTTGCTGGAGAGACAGGAGAGCAAGCTGCGCAAGCTCAGCATCGAATACGATGAAGAGTTGTACCCTTACCTGTTGTCAACCATTGCTGAGCGCAGGTGGCTTATCAGCCATGGCTTGCGCCTTGCTGCCTTGAGAACTCTGGAGTCTCAAGAGGTGAAGGACTCCTTTGGGGATGTTGTTCAGTGTGCGCTGGCGCGTGGTAAGGCAGAGGCTGTAGAGGAGCTGTGTGCGAACAAGATCTTGACTGTGGCCGCCGCCCAAGTACCGGGTTACAACGAGAACACTTATGATGATCTTGTTGCTGCTATGGAGAAGTTGAAGCTTTTGGAGCTTCCTCATATTGCTCAACTGGAGCGCGACCAGGATTATCCCATAGGTGTGATTATGGAGGGGTTGACTTTGGCTAGGCACACAGCAGATGACGCTGAGGCACAGCCTGATTATTTTTTGAAGCCCGATATGTCGCAGCTGCATGTACCCCTCTTTGCTTGTCCGCGTGATATCCTGAATCCTTTCGCTCTTGAGAAGGAAATTCCTCTGAAGGAGTCCCTAGAGGCCCATGAGATGAGACTTGCGAAGAAGAAGGGTGTGAAGGGGAAAGCCATCCTTTGTGGTCTTGGTGCGGCCCATATTCCGAGGTCTGATGGAGTGCCCGTTAGCGTGCCAACGGTGTCACCCAAGGATGTTGACCTGTTGAAGAAGCTTGAAGAGGCTGGTAGTGTGGCGCGCCAAGTGGGCAGTTCAGGGCTTAAACGCACACATAGTATATAGGCTGCTTAGATGTAGTGATGTTTTGTAATAGGTTCACTTTTTGTTGCACATGTGCATGTTGAATCTATACTTTATATGGACTCGTAGTCCACAATAAAATGTTGATTTTGAAAAATACGATTGTACGCATATTGTATCAAATGTGATTGTGGTTATAATGTTTGTACTTAGTTATTTTGTTTTTGCGTAAAAGACGTCTATGTTGTGTCTAAGAAGCAAACTGTTGTGTACATACTTAAGAAAATTTATAAGAATCCATAATCGTGTATGAAGTTCATAAAATTTACAAGTGTATAGGTTGATATGCAGCGTACTGCAAATATCATATCAAGGAGTTAAGTGTCTTAACTCCTAATTTGTTAAACGCGCACAGCGTGCGTTGTTGTGTATCCGTCGTGGGATACACATTGAACTTACTCCAACGTCTTGAGAGTAGGGTGTTTAACAAGGATGCGTGATCCGATGTTGATGGGTTTGCAACCCTCTTACTCAACGAGTTTTTTAGTAGGTTTACTCATCCTTTTACCATCGTGGGTTTTTAATAAGTGCATGCACGCCATGTAGGCACAAAGTAAAATAACAACAATATTGAGACATAAATAACATGTAAACAATAAAGTGAAATGTGTCGCGGAATTAGCTAGAAACCGCGACATTGAATTAATACTTGCAAGTTTTTGTAAAAAGAAAAACATTTGCCTAGATGAAACAAAAATGTAAATACACGGATATTTATTGAGCACTTACTAAAGTGCGGAAGTGTCCGTGTGTTGGGTTGTAACCTTTCCTAAAGATAGCATCTCTTGAGATTGCAAATATTCCATGTGCGTTGTAGCTCACGGCCATCCATGTCACGCAGCTTGTACGCGCCTTTTCCTAGTGCTTCAACGACCTCATAAGGTCCTTCCCACTTTGGTCCAAGTTTACCTGTATCTTCTGCGTGGCTCGCATCATTAGCGCGATATACAAAGTCGCCTGGTCTGAATGAGGTGCTTCGAACTTTAGCATCGTAGTATCCCTTCATTTTTGACTTGGCTTTTGCTTCACGTATAGCTGCGCGTTCACGCCTTTCTTCCAATAGGTCCAAGTCGATACGTCGTTCGTTGTCATTGGTTGCGACATTAACTTCCGCGGTACGAATAGTTGGCATCCCAATTTTAGCTGGTATGACAGCTTCTGTCCCATAGACAAGAGAAAAAGGAGTGTCTCCATTGCTAACTTTGATTGTCGTGCGGTGCGCCCATAAGACATGCGACAATTCATCCACCCATCTTCCTTTGTGTTTGTCCAGGCGCGCTTTAATTCCTTCGCCCAGACTACGATTTGCGCGCTCAACCAGACCATTGGTTTGTGGGTGTTTAACCGACGCGAAGTGTTGTGTAATATTTAGTTCTGCGCACCAGTCTTTGAACGGGTTATCGCGGAATTGTTTTCCGTTGTCCGAAACGATTTCCCCAGGTAATCCAAAGCGGCATACAATATTTTCCCAAACGAACCGTTTTACTTGATTACCTGTGATTGTCGCTACTGCTTTTGCCTCAATCCACTTAGTGAATTAGTCTATTGCCACAATAAGAAATTTCAGTCCCCCCGCTGCAACAGGGAAGGGACCCGCAATGTCGATACCCCACTTATAGAATGGCCATGGAGAAGTGATAGGCGTTAGCTCTTGTTGTGGTCTGCGCGGGATGGGTCTATGAACTTGGCAGTCGCTACATTTCTTTATCACATCACGCGCATCGCGATGCATAGTGGGCCAGTAGTATCCTGATCGCAAGGCTCGCGCTACAACGGACCGTGGTCCTGAGTGCATACTGCATGAACCGGCGTGGATCTCTCGGAGTACGTAGTCTGCCTGAAGAGGTCCAACGCATCTAAGCCATGGTTGTAGAAATGAGCGCCGATATAGGATACCATCTCGAAGTTCGAACCTCTGTGTTGTGCGCCGTATCCGTCGAGCGTCCTTCTGCTCCTCGGGCAATTTGCCATTGCTTATAAATTCGACAATAGGGGTTATCCACGTAGGATTCTCCTCCTCTATTACTGTGGATATCTCCATCTCCGAAATGGATTTATTTTTTAGGATCTCCACCAACACTTGTTTTGACAGGTGCGCAAAGCTTGTAGATGCGATCTTGCTTAGCGCATCCGCTTTTTTGTTTTCACCTCTAGGGACTTGTTTAATGGTAAACCTGTCAAAGCCTTGGATTAGTGACTTGGTCTTGTCGAGGTATTGAACCATGTTATCCTCTTTAGCCACATATTCTCCCAACACATGGTTGGCTACTAATCGAGAATCTACATTTGCTTCTAGGTTGCGTACACCCATTCGAGTTGCAATGCGTAATCCAGCGATTAGGGCTTCATACTCTGCCTCGTTATTCGTAGCTGTGAATTCAAAGCGCAGTGCGTAAGTGAATTCCATCCCTTCTGGATTAGTGAGGATAAGGCCTGCGCCCGACCCATCCACGCATGAAGATCCATCCGTGAACAGGACCCATGGCTCTTGTAGTTCTACCTTGCTCAGTGGAGGTGCAGCACCGGTGTCTGGTTTTTCGATGATGAAGTCTGCTAGTATTTGCCCCTTAACCGCAGTGCGTGGTCTATAAGAGATGTTATACTCGCCTAGCAATACACTCCACTTTTGTAATCTCCCCGACGCGTCGGGTTTGGAGATAACTTGCTTGATTGGTTGGTCTGTGATCACCGCTATTGGGTGTGCTTGGAAGTATCTGCTCAATCTTTTGGCGGCAAATACTAATGCCAAGACCAACTTTTCCATTGGGCTATAGTTAATCTCTGTCTTCTTGAGCGCTTTACTTACAAAGTATACCGGTGTTTGTACGGAATTCCTATCTGTCAGTAGCACCGCGCTGACTGCTCCATGAGTCGCAGATAAATATACAATTAACTCCTCCCCTGGTCGGGGTGCGACTAGCTTGGGAAGCGCTGCTATATGTTGTTTAAGCTGTGTGAAAGCTTCTTCCGCTTCCGTAGTCCAACGAAAGTCTCCTTTTTTTGTACACTTCTTGAGTGTTTTAAAGAGGGGGAGTGACTTATCTGCTGATTTGGACAGGAATCTGTTCAACCCGGCTAGTTTTCCATTCAGAGACTGGACTTCTTTCAACGTGCGTGGTGAAGGGAGTTGGATGATGATGAACTCAAATAAGTACATTTTATTACCATCATTTATCCTATTTATTTGACTTGTTTTATTGTATTATCTATGAGAATTGATACGTTAATGTTTACTTTTGTAATTCTCAGGTAAAAACAAGTATTATGTGAAACTTGGCGATTTTGGACTAATTATGGAGCAAAACAAGCAAGAAGTTAAGAGTCTACTGAAATGTACAAGATCAAGACCATTCTGCTCCAGATACGCCGCATCCTACTTATTATATACGGCGCATCACTATCAAGATTTCACAAGATATAATCCAAGACGGCAAAGGACATGCGCCGCATACAAGAATGGAGTTACGCCGCATCTTCTGGCGGTGTACGAATATTCCTGAATATATTAATCTTGGACCCCACGCGAAGTTAAGTCAATGCGCCGCATCTACTTATTCAATGCGCCGCATCTTACCCTCAGACAGAAACTATAAATACCCCAAGACCAGACGAATTTAAGAGGTTGGACAGTTCGACAATTTAGCTAAGTACGAGACAGAAGAAACCCTAAGCCGAATTCAGACGAAGTAGCAACACAAGACACACCTTGAACGAAGATACAAGAGCTGTAAGAAGGTCCTGCATGTATTCAATTCATTAAGTAGTTTTGTTTTATTGTATTAGTACACTTTAATTCATCAGGATTGATGGGCTTGTGACATTGATTTAATCATGCACTTCAACTCCCCTTAAAATTGCTTTCCCATTAATTAAAGTTTATATGTTGATGTCTTTGGTGACTTTTATTAGTGCATTGATAACCTCTGTGTCTAGCTGAGCATTGCTTGGGTCGCCATGCCCCTTCCTCGCCTATTTATTAGATCGCCTATGCATTCTATCGTCTGTAGAAAAGTAGGAAGAAAGATAAGTAGGATAGTCATAAGTAATCATTAAGGGTTTACTGGCCGATAAGATTAGAACCAACGAGAAAGGAATTAATCTTGGTGCGTTGCATCGAATTATACACTTCATATAAAACTAGCAATAAAACAAGTGACAAGCTACTTAACTATCAAGACAGGTCTTCTTATTATCTCAAGTATTTATCTGTGTACGTGTGTGCTATTCGCTGATTCGTGCTCATTAGTTTAGTTTATATTTTATCACAATCAAACCGTGCCAGTCTCTCAGGCTGAACCCCCTTGCGTTAGATTAGGTTGTATAGCTAACTTAAGATATTAAAATACTGATTAGAATAACTAGATAATACGTTCCACTCTTAGTGATCGACACTATACTTACCATTATATTCATACTGACCGGGTACACTGCTCGTTAAAGTGTGTGTGTTATTGATAAGTCGGCTAAATATAAATTTAAAACTTGAATACTGCTAAAACCACAACGACATACCGTGGGTATAAATTAGAGCATACGCACACGCGCATCAGATGACAACCTCTGTTTTTTCTGGGCATGGTTTAATGCCATCAGGTTCGATCAAGTATCCTAGGAACATGCCTTCTGTAGCGCCAAAAGTGCATTTCTTAGGATTTAACTTCATGTTGATCTTTCGTAGTGTTCTAAATGTTTCTTCAATGTCGCGGACCAACTCGCCTTCGGTATGGCTTTTTATGACAAGGTCATCAACATAGACCTCTAGGTTGCGGCCCACTTGCTTTTCAAATGCATTATCTACCAATCGCTGGTAGGTGGCGCCCGCATTCTTTAGGCCAAAAGGCATCTTTGTATAACAGTAGACACCTTGGCTTGTGTGGAAGGCTGTTTTTTCCTCGTCCTCTTTAGCCATTTGGATTTGGTGGTACCCTTTGTATGCGTCTAAAAAACATTTAAAGGGGTATCCGCATAAAGATTCTACCTTCCAGTCTATCTCTGGTAGTGGGTAGCAGTCTTGTGGACATGCTTTGTTGAGATCGGTGAAATCCACGCACATCCGCCAACTACCATCACTCTTCTTGACCATCACTGGATTGGAGAGCCAGTCATGGTAATAGACCTCTCGCATGATACCTGCGTCAACAAGTTTGTGTACTTCCTCTAGAATGGCTTTTGCGCGCTCTGGAGCCTGGCCGCGCTTTTTCTGCCGTACTGGGGAGTATCCTTGTCGGATTTTCAACTTGTGTTCTGCAATCGAGCGTGGCACGCCAGTCATGTGCTTTGGTTCCCATGCGAAGATATCCAGATTCTTTTGCAAGAGTGCGCACACGGCAGCTCTGCCTTTATCAGACAGCGATCCCCCGATCGATACTTCTTGTTCCGGGTAATCAGGATGAATTGCGACCTTCAGATTTGATACTTTAGCTGCGCTCTGTTCTGGGGTGTGCGTTGTCTCACATGTAATCGTGTTACACTCTCTAGGTGGCGCAGCGTTATTGTAGATGGTGACAATGCCGCCTTCTACCGGGAATTTGAGCATCCCATGTGCTGTGGACGGTACTGCGCGTATTGCTGAAATTCCTGGTCTTCCGATAATGCCATTGTATGGCGAAGGAGATCTGATCACCATAAAATTCATCCAGGCTGTCGTGGAGTGTTCCTTATTACCAACAACAACTAGTAGTCGTAGTTGCCCCATGGGCCATATCTTTTCTCCTGTGAAGCCAGTCAACGAAG
Source organism: Artemisia tridentata subsp. tridentata (assembly GCA_021014915.2). Lineage (NCBI taxonomy): Eukaryota > Viridiplantae > Streptophyta > Magnoliopsida > Asterales > Asteraceae > Artemisia > Artemisia tridentata. The sequence goes on from CP139502.1 coordinate 362,554, forward strand.
TCGTGGCTGGGCTTAACTGTCTTTGTATCTCAGGTTGCAATCTCTTGAAACAATGCTCATACATTATGTCCGCTGATGCCCCTCCATCAACATACATGCGGTGGATATCGTGACCCCCCGCATTTATCTCAATGGTGAGTGGTTCCGCCACTGCGTTGTCCGCAACCAATGTGGGGAAAGAGATTTCGCTTCCATGAGAAAATTTCTGGCTGACCTTTTGCCTAGTCTTTCGCTGCCATGATTGTATCATGTAGATTGTGTCAGCCTTGTCCTTAGGTGTTTCTTTCTTGCCCCCGGTCTTCTGTTTGTCTTTTCCATCCTTGATGTTCTTAACTAGATGGTCCAATCTGCCTTCTTTTACTAGTTTATCTATTAGTTGGCGCAATTGGACACACTCATTAGTGGTGTGGCCCTTCTGTCCATGATACTCACAGTATCCGTTCCCTACGCGCCGATCTTCTGGGGTGCGCATCGGTGGGGGTCTCGGAAAGTTCGCGCCTTCCGTCGCAAATATCTCCTTTGGAGTCTTCGTTAGTGGGGTATACTTGTCATTCTCTCGTCCGCCCCCCTGACTGCGGTAGCTTTTGTTACGATTGCTACTATGGTCATTGGATTGTCTCCTTGGCTGTTCTTGTGACCTATAGTTTGAGTAGCCTTTCTTGCTATCTGCAGCGACGGCTTCTCCTTGGATGAAGGACCTCGTGCGCTTCATGAGTTCGTCAAAGGTTTGGGGAACCCTATCATTTAACTTTTTGATAAGTTCTGGGTTATTGATTCCGTTCATAAACCTTGAGATCTGTAGTATTTCGGGGCATGCCTTGACATGTATGCATTCATCTTTATAGCGCTCCATAAAAGCGCTTGTGGATTCCCCTTGGCGCTGTTTTACCCTAGCGAGTTCGACAGGGTTCTTGGCGCACTTCTTCCTCTGAGTAAAGTTCAAACGAAACGCCTTCCGCAACTCTTCAAACCCATCGATGCTTCTACGTGGAAGCCTACTGAACCAGTTTCGCGCATTCCCTACTAAAGTAGAGTTAAACATGTAGCACCACACAGGTTGTGGCCAATTTTCGATGGTTGCTGCTGATTCGAAAATTTTTAGGTGGTCATCAGGATCACCTGTCCCATCATAAGTTTTAACATTAGCGGGCATGCGCCTTCTCTTATCTTCTGAAAAATCACTGATGCGCCGAGTGAATGCGTCAGCCTTTTGGCGGCACCAGGGACGAGACATATCTTCGTCCTCCTGGTCGCGGTATCTTTTCCTGGACTTCCAGTGTCCTGTTTCTTTGTCCTCGTTGTCCGAGGAGTCACTTGAGGATGAGCTTACCCTTTTGCGGCGCTTGCACCGACTATCCTCGGAATCCGAGCTTGAAGGGCTTTCGCTTGGGGAGCATCGTCGCCCAAGTCTATCGTGGATCCTGCGACTACCAAGTCTAGCGTGGACATTGGTGCGCCGTCCATCATCTTCATGCTCCTCCAGAGACTGTAGGTCGGCTGTTTCATCGTCCACAACTTTCCTTCCAATCCTAATAAACACTGGGTGTCGGCGGCCATCCTTCTCGCGCCTTTCCTTTCGGTAACGTGGTGGGGATGCTTCATGCTCAGGGTCGAAGTTGAGCCGGGCTTGCAGACTCTGACTTGACCTCTTTTTCGCTTCCTCTCACATAAGTGCAGCCAAGGTTTCATAGTTTTGAGATACGAAATCACTTGGCGCTAGTTCAGGCGTGACTCCTTCTAGCGCGAGGATGTTTGTTTCCAAATCAGGACCCTTGTTTCGGATAGGCGCATTTGGCGGCTCAGTGAGGTCTAATTCCGACATGGTGAGAGGAGTGCGCAATAGATCTACCGAGCTAGTGGTTGTTGTAGTAGCATGGGTAGTCCTTGTGAGCGGTTCTACTGCAGTAAAGGCCAGATCTGAGTATGATCCTAGGCTTTTGGGCGCACTGGTTGTTCCAGAGGCCTGTGTTGGTCCACAAATTGTATATGGATCACTAAGTAGTCTTGAATACCTAGTAGATGGTTAGGATAAATCCGAACCAATCTAAGTGAGAAACCCTAAGTGATTGTTAATGTTAATGCGGAATCTTAACAAGAACAATTAAGAACACAAGCAGGGATATCACTAACTTCGTATATTGATATTCACTATGATCAATTCGTACAACTCACACACGAACTAACAAACTTTAGGGATCCTTTTATAACACAAGGAAACCCTAGACGACACAGAAGATATACACAAATCTTCTATAAAGATACATACACGTATTGTATCTTTTCCTAACATAACTCTAACAAACTTTCCTATCTTCACGACCAGACTTAACTTTATAAGTCAAACAGACTTAACATGTACTACCAGACTTAACTTTACATAACCAGACCTAAATCACAAACAGACCTAACTTAGTAAACTACCAGACCTAAGTTGTCTGCTCTTGATACGCATCATAATTCCCAACAATCCTCCCCTAACTTGATCTTCATGCTTCATGAACTTCAAGTTCTTCTGATTTAGCCTTCTGAGGATTGAATCTTGAACACTTTGAAATGTATTTAGGTCTTGTTCCTTTCTAGCAGCTTGAATCTTGATAAGCTCTTCTGATATGGTCTTTGCAGCAACATTGACTATATGTACATCAATTCATATTAAGTTTCATATCTATTCTCATCACTTCCAGGTGTGTTAACACCTGTGAGAGGTGAATCATTGAAATTTAATGGATTTGATGTCTCTTTACCAATAGCCATTACTACTGGAGTAGCCAAATGTTTTGGTGTGCAAGACCATGGTACACTGATAACCATATGATTTTAAGCAAATCATCAGCTTATCAACGGATTTGTTAAGTCTTTACCAAAAGCCGTTTGCTTCTGGACTAGTCAATTCTTGGATGGAAAAGCACCTCATCATGGTGAATTGATTACCATTTATGGTTTTCCACAGCCTTTACCACAAGCCATAACCTTGTGGGCTAGCCAACTCTTCACTTATTTTAGATATGGTGAGTTGAATACCATACAATTTTTGGCAAATTGTCAGCCATAAACGGATTTGGTCAATCTTTACCTGTTAGCCGTTTGCTCAGGATTAGCCAGTCCTTATGTTGATGAGACAAGGTGGACTGATAACCTTTTGATGTGTTAGTGCAAAGCACCTCCACCAAGTGAGAAGTTCCAATAGTCTCACTCAACCACTTGTGAAAATATACTTAATCCAGCATTGCCTATAAAAGAAATAAAAGATATAGATAAAACAAACCAATTTTTTTTTTTTTTTTTTTTTTTTTTTTTTTTTTATTTTATTTTATTTTTTTTTTTTTTTATCACATCATTAACAGAACTAAAATCAAAACTACAAAACTTAAAAATAACCTAAATGCTGGTAAGTATTCATACTTTACATACTTCACAGTTTGACCTCCCCTTAGGCCAAACCTCCCCTTAATTCAAACTAGGGGTTCATCATACCAATGTTAACTACCAGATAATTGAACCTAGGACCATCAAATGCCTTAGTTAACAGGTCAGCAACATTAAGATCTGTATGTATTTTCTCCACTCTAATCAACTTCTTTTCAAAGCAATCCCTAATGAAGTGATGCCTTATTTCTATATGCTTAGTTTTAAAGTGATATACTGGATTCTTAACAATACATATAGTACTCTTATTATCTATGTGGATAATAGTATTCATAAAATTCAAACCATAGTCCAGCATCTGATTCTGAATCCACAAAACTTGTCCACAACAATGAGCAGCTGCTACATACTCAGCCTCAGTAGTTGAATTAGCCACAATCGTCTGCTTCATGCATTGCCAAGATATTAGCCTCCTTCCAAGGAACTGACAACCTCCTGTTGTTGATTTCCTATCCAGACTTGCACCAGCATAGTCACTGTCTGAATAAGCTGTCAGGTCAAAAGCTGACTCCTTAGGATACCAAAGGCCCAAATTTGGTTTGCCCTTTAAGTACCTAAAGATTCTCTTCACAGCATGAAGATGTGAAGTCTTTGGTTGAACCTGAAAACGTGAACAAATACAAACTGCATACATAATATCAGGTCTAGAAGCAGTAAGATACATGAGGGAACCTATCATGGATCTGTAAAGATGCACATTTACATCAGCAGCATCATCATCCTTTGTTAAAGGCACTTTGTTCTCCATGGGAGTGACTGCTGCCTTCACATTTGAGAATTCAAACTTTTTCAAAATTTCTGCAACATACTTGTCTTGAGAAATAAAAAGTCCATCATCCTTTTACTTAACTTGCAATCCCAAGAAAAATGTAAGTTCTCCCATTGAGCTCATTTCAAACCTGCTCTTCATTAAACCTTCAAATTCATCACACCAAGACTTTCTTGTGGATCCAAAAATAATATCATCCACATAAATTTGGACAAGAATAATATCCTTCTGATCTCTCTTGATAAATAATGTCTTGTCAATTACACCCCTGATGTATCCATGTTCTTCAAGAAACTGTGAAAGAGTTTCATACCAAGCTCTAGGAGCCTGATGAAGACCATACAGAGCTTTAATAACCTTATACACTTGATTGGGGTTAGCAGGATCCTCAAAGCCAGGAGGTTGATGTACATACACATCTTCTTCAATAGTGCCATAAAGGAAAGCACTTTTGACATCCATCTGATATACCTTGAATCCCATGTATGATGCATAGGCCAAGAATAACCTGATAGCTTCAATCCTTGCTACAGGAGCAAAAACCTCATCATAATCTATGCCCTCCTCCTGTTTGTATCCTTGAGCTACCAACCTTGCTTTGTTCCTTACAACTACCCCTCTTTCATCCCTTTTATTCCTGAAGACCCATTTAGTACCAATAACTTTAGCTCCATTAGGTAGGTCTACAAGAACCCATACTTTCTGTAGCTTGAACTGCAACAACTCTTCTTGCATGGCTTCTACCTAACTTTCCTCCCCTAAAGCTTCAGAAACTGTAGTGGGTTCACTTTGAGAAAGAAAGCAAGCAAATAAGCAATGTTGCTGGTCCTTATGGTTGACCCTTTGTTGTTGCTTGATCAGGCTAATGAGTGCAAGAGAAGCAGACTGATGTTGCACTCTACTTCTTGTTTGAACAGCAGACTTGGGGTTACCAATTATTTGGCTTTTGGGATGAATGGTGTGGATCCTGAGAGTGGGGGTTGGACTTACTTCCACTTCAGTGGGTAAGTTGTTGAAATCAGTAATAATACCTCCTTTATCATAGGAAGCCCCATCAAAAACGCCTTCATTATGATTAGGAAATACTTCAAGTTCTGGCATCTCAGAATCAGCACATTCAGTATTTGAAGAAAGGTCTGGTAGAACATCACTACCAGACTTAAAAAGTGAAGTACTGGTAATGCTAGGGGATTTGACTTTGCCAGACTTAACTTCAGAGTCTGTTTTCTGAGGTGAAGAATCCTTGATTACTGCTTCAGCTGCATCAGACTTGTTCTCTGTAGATGGAATCACAACAAGCTCAGCCATATCATCAATGTTCCCTGAATTTGAAGAATCTTTGGTACCTGCAATGTTAGTAGCTTCTTGGGTACCTGCAATAGGGTTAATTTGATTCTCCTTGGAGACAGGAACATAATTCATAGAATCAGTCAAATAATCAATATCAAACATCCACCTATGACCAATTCCCTTGACATTGGGTTTTTCCTCAAGAAAGTTTACATGCAGATTTTCTTCTACTTTCTTGGATACTAAATTGTAAACCCTAAAGGCTTTACTGTTTAATGCATACCCAAGTAAAAACCCTTCATCAGACTTTCCTTCAAATTTTCCAAGAACACTTAGAGTATCAAGAATGGTAACATGACACCCAAAAGGTCTTATATGGCTAACAACTGGTTTGTGGCTAAACATAAGCTCATAAGGAGTTCTATTTTGAGGCTTGGTCACTCTAACCCTATTAAAGATGTAGCAGGCATTGCTAACTGCTTCAGCCCAAAATGTAGTAGGTAAAAGTGAATCTGCAAGCATAGTCCTAGCTGCCTCAATAAGTGTCCTGTTCATTCTCTCAGCAACTCCATTTTGCTGAGGAGTTCTTGCATTACTGAATTGTTGCTTAATTCCTTTATTACCACAAAAATCTAGCATGCTCTTGTTTTTAAATTCAGTGCCATTATCACTCCTAATGATTTTGACTCGTTTATCAATAAGGTTTTCAATCTGTCTAATGAAATTTTGAATCAAAGGGGTAGCTTCATCCTTCCTAGACATAAAGAACACCCAACAATATCTAGTACAATCATCTGTAATGACAAGGCAATAGCATGCATGATTAATACTATGGACAGATGTAGGGCCAAAAAGATCCATATGTAAGGTATGCAAAGGTTCAGTGATTAATCTTTCTAATTTAACCTTACAGGATGCCCTATGTTGTTTTCCCTTGTTGCAAGCCACACAGGTATGATCATTTTTAAACAATTTTGAAGGCAAACCTCTCACAAGGTTATTCTTCACAAGTTTATTCATGTTTTTGAAATTCACATGGCCTAACCTTCTGTGCCACAACTTAGATTCATCCAATGTAGCTTTTGCAATTAAACAGGTAGCACCTTTTGCAGGATTAGATGCTTTCATATCAAAACTGTACATTTTGTGTTGTCTGGGAACTTTAAGAAGAATTTGATGTTCTTCAGGCATTTTAAAGTCCGGAGTCAACACAAGACAATCAGTTTCAGTAAAAAGCACCTTATGCTGAGTATCACAAATCTGTGATATTGAGAAAAGGTTGAACTGCCCAAGTTCTTTCACAAAAGATACATTGTCAAATTCTATGTTGCCCACAATGATTCTTCCTTTACCAGTTATCTGTCCCTTGCTTCCTCCAAAAGTAACAGAACCTCCCTCGAATTCATGAAAATCATTAAGATAGTTCTTGTTACCAGTCATGTGCCCAGAGCATCCACTGTCAAGTATTCCTCTATCTTCCATATAGCAAAGTGGATGATCCTGCACAAAAAGAAGAGAAATTAGTTTCTCTTAGGAACCCAGGCCTGAGTAGGCTTGGGTCCGCCTTGTGGATCAATATGCTTGAATTTCTTAATTGAACCTGATCCACTGTTGTTTTGGGATTTATACATGGATTTATTTTTGTTTGAATCCCAAGACATACATGCTGAGGTCTTAACAGCAGAACCCCCATTTCCCTTTAAAGGTTTTGCTGTTTGCTTTCCAACTTGTCTTCTCACAGGTGAATGAGCTTTGTAAAAATTAGTTCTTTGAAAATTTTCATTCACCTGAGGTTTTTGAAAAGGTTGCTTGGGTCTTACAAAACCAGTGTTCACATTAGGTCTCACAGAGTTAACATAACCAGTATTCACTTTAGGCCTCATAAAATTAACATTTTGCCTATTCACATTAAAGTTTCTGTAGCCAGACCCAAAATTTGGTCTACCAGAATTAACAAAAGAGTTAGGTCTGGTAGTGTTATTTAGTTGAACAGGTCTGGGGACAAACTGGTTAGCATGGTTAACTCTATTAGCATTGTTCCAAACTGGTTTATTTGAACCATTAACCTTATTAACATTCATTCTCTTTTGCTCAGCCTCTCTTTTCATTCTCTTTTCATGGAAGTCACAATCTCTTATTAAATGACTCAAACTTCCACACACAAAGCATCTTTTAGGAGCATAATTGTAACTACTCCTACTTTCTCTGTGAACACTATTGCTTCTAGGTGACTCATTCAATTTAACAGATTCCCTAGGAGTTTTTATGTGATTGACACAACTAGGTTTAACTGTCTCAGCCTTTTGTTCAGTCACTAAAGGTTTAGTAACAACAGGTTCACACTTCTTAACAACCTTAGGTTCAGGATTCTCTTTTTCCTCATTGTTTGACTCAGACTTAGAGTGATCAGAGGAACCATCAATAGATCCTTCAGAGTCATTGGATTGACAAGAAGAATATCTACTGGATTTGTCCTCAGAGGAAGTTGGTTCAGGCACTTGAGGACCTTTCTTACCATACACAAAGAGTGAATCATCTAACTCTTCTTTTTCAAGAGGAGTATAGTCATCACTCAAAGGTGGTGGTACTCCCTTAAAGTCACCAGTCTTAACAAACCTATTGTACAATGGTTTATCAGCATAGTCCTCTTCTCTATTTTTAAATATATCCCTATTCTCATTTTCCTCATATCCTAAGCCACATTTTTTATTTGACTTAATTTGAGAATCCCAACACTTAAACAGGTTTTTATTTGAATTGTTCCATTGATCTACCCTTTTTCTCAGCTCATCCCTCTCCTTCTGAATTTTAAGCCCTAATTGTCTATACCTTTTAAGCTTCTCATCTTGTTCATATATCTTATTAGCTTGAAAGTATAGTTTTTCATTTAAAGCAGCATGTTGATTTTGAAGGGTGACCTTTTGTGCCTCTAAAGTTTTTACAGCATTTTTATGTGCTAATAAATTTACTTCTAGATCACCTATTTGTTCTTGCTGCTCATCACACAAAGCCTTAACATGATTATATGAGTCAGTACATAATTTAGAGCATAATGATACCTCATTACCAATGGCCATGAGAGCATGATCAGATTCCTCATTTACTCTTGGATGCTCACCCCAATTGACTCCTCCAGCTTCCATTGTCAGCAAGCTCATCTGATTCTTTTCCATCTTCCCATCTTCAACTCTTTTCTCATCAGCAGACTTCTTCTCTGGACAATCTCTTGAAAAATGCCCATGCTTGTGACAGTTGTAGCATTCAACAGTCCTCTTTGTGTATCCCACTGGTGATTTGTTGTTGAAGTTGATAGTCCTACCATATTGCTTCTGAAATCGTTTGACCCTTAAAGCAACCATGGCAATGTGCCATTTTATATCCATCTCCTCAACTTCAGCATCATTAATCTGTTCAAGGTCTTCACTAATAAAGCTTTCATCTTCCGTTTGATTGGCAAAGAAAGAATGTATCACCTCATCAGTAAAACTTGAAGCAGACCTTTCACTTGAAGGAGTTTCATAGTTACCAGACCTAACACCAGATCTAACCTTGTAAGTACTGCTTTTGTTTTGAGACACAAAAGCAACATTTGATGAACTGGTTGAACCCTGAGTGTTGTTACTGATGTCCCTTTCAAACATCCTGAGATTATTGTATAGGTCATCAGGTGTCATAGAATCTACTTCCTCCTTAATCCTCATTGCCACAGATACATTGCCCCATTCTGATGGTAAAGATCTAAGGAATTTGTGATTTGCATCCTCATTCGAGACTGCTGCACCATGAACTTCCAGTTGTGTTAACAGATGTTGAAATCTGTCATAGCCCTTCTCCAAACCTTCAGTCTTTGAAACACTAAATGTTTCAAATTGCTGTTTAAGAACAGCCTTTTGCATCTTTTTGGAGTTAGCATTACCTCCAAATCGTTTCTTGATAGCTTCCCACATCTCCTTAGCATCAAGAATGCCATGAAACCTTTGTAGATGCTCCTTAGGAATAGCCATAAGAAGCAAGGTTCTGGCCTTCTTTTCCTTCTCCACAGCCCTAATCTCCTCAGCAGATACTGGTGGCATTATTCTGAGCTGCCCATCATTCCCTTGTGAAATTCTCTTCTTAGAATTTCCCTTTTGAATCACCTTCCATACATCACTATCAATGTATTCCAGATAATGTTCCATCTCCATGGCCCATATATCATACTCTTCTCTCTTCAGTAGTGGAAGTTTTATGTTTGAGATTGTGGTTGTGGAAGGGATGGGTTGTTGTTGTGTTTGGGAGTTACTGGTTTCGGTTTTTCCTTCATCTTCATGGTTTGATTGCTCATCCTCACTGTTATGGATTGAGAAAGTTTCAGGCTTATCGAGTTCAGACATTGTGAAGGGTGATTTGAGTGAGAATTAGGTTTTAGTGTTCTACGAATTCAGAGTCTCTCCCTTGCTCTGATACCACTTGTTGGTCCACAAATTGTATATGGATCACTAAGTAGTCTTGAATACCTAGTAGATGGTTAGGATAAATCCGAACCAATCTAAGTGAGAAACCCTAAGTGATTGTTAATGTTAATGCGGAATCTTAACAAGAACAATTAAGAACACAAGCAGGGATATCACTAACTTCGTATATTGATATTCACTATGATCAATTCGTACAACTCACACACGAACTAACAAACTTTAGGGATCCTTTTATAACACAAGGAAACCCTAGACGACACAGAAGATATACACAAATCTTCTATAAAGATACATACACGTATTGTATCTTTTCCTAACATAACTCTAACAAACTTTCCTATCTTCACGACCAGACTTAACTTTATAAGTCAAACAGACTTAACATGTACTACCAGACTTAACTTTACAAAACCAGACCTAAATCACAAACAGACCTAACTTAGTAAACTACCAGACCTAAGTTGTCTGCTCTTGATACGCATCATAATTCCCAACAGCCTGCTTAGCGGCTGAATCAGTTTGCTGCTTCTGCCCCTGTAGGTCACCATGCGTTTTCTTCGCCTGCGGAGTCCGCTGATTTTGGTTTCCGTGCTTCGTCATTCTAGTTCTTAGTAAAGTTCTTAGTGTATGGTCCCACGGATGGCGCCACTTGTTGATACAAAAGTTGGGCGTTCCTTGTTTGGATTCCGGTTCCCGTATCAATTAGATCTTAATGCTTGAGACCTGCGCACTAAGAGAACAAAAAGACACCGTTAGGCTTATCGTGGGATTGTCTCCCACGATTATCCTCCGGCGTGAGAGTAAGTAATCGGTTTTAGGGTTTAGTTGAAGAGTTAGGGTTATTAGATCGTACCTTAATGAGAGCCGAGATGCCCTCTATATATACACGAAACCCTTGTTGGTTTCGTGTTCCTCACTCTTTGGCGTATCCCGCCTAGGTCGGTCGTTTGATACATATCCCATAAATAAGAGATATCCTATATCAAGACCATGAATAACTTCGGGTTTGGGCCTTCGTAAGCCCAAACCGTTATCGTGATAGCCCATTCGTGATGGGCTTGAGTGTTAGTAGCGTCCATTGGTCGGGTTCGTGACCCGAATGCGGACTATACGTCATCAGAGGTATCCCCTCATATTGTACTTGGTACCGAGGTCTCCCCTCCGTACACCTTGCTTGATATGACTTGATTTGATATGTTCTGGGCTCGTAGTGGATTACTGTTACTGTTACCCTATAACCTATGCTTGATTTGACACTTGACTTGACTTGAATTGAACTTGGGCTGGTGGTGGGTTATGGTTTCCTTTACACTTAGCCATTGTAACCAATTCTTGATAACCTTTTCTACTTTCCTTCCTAACTCCTGTTACACCTTGTATTATTTCATTTACTTCACTATCCCTTTACTACTGCTTTGTATCGTTATATCTGTTCACTGAGCTTTCGTAGCTCAGCCGCATTTTCTTTTCCTGCGGCAGGTTTTAGTTTGGAAGCTGGGTATGAGTGGAGAGTATCATTGGATTTAAAAGACCCTACTAGCTATTGAAGATGATTAGAAGAACTTATAGTTAGATTTAGAAATTTTTGTATTATAACCTTGTAGTTTCATATTATCCTTTGTAACCATTGAAATTCTATTGTATTATTTATGTCTCATGCTTGTGTTTGTTCTGATATGAAACCATTGTTGTGACATTTTTACCCTTGTCGGGTCGGGGTGTTACATATATTATGTATTATACATGTATATACACAAAATATACTAGAGCTCGTTTAGGCTCGCGAGCCTAATCGAGCTCTGTATATAAAGCTCGGGCTCGGGCTCGTTTATTAAACGAGCTTTAATTTAGGCTCGGGCTCGGGCTCGAGCTCGTTTAAGCTTGGCTCGTTCAAGCTTTTTACCGATCCGATCCCGAGCTTTTTACGAGCGGCTCGGCTCGTTTCCACCCCTAAACGAAACCATTGATAAAGTAGCGTACGGTTTATTTAAGAAAGAAACGGATTATTGGCATCAAGTTATTTTGAGAATTATATCACTTGTCAAGTTTCTTGCTATACATAACCTAGCATTTCGCGGAAAAAAAAGAGAAGTTGTATAAAAAAGGTAATGGGAATTTTTTAGGATTAATTGAGATGTTGGAAGAGTTTGATCCTATTGTAAAAGAACATGTGCGGCGTATCATGAACGATGAACTTAACGTGCATTATCTCGGGCACACCATACAAGATGAATTGATAGATTTGCTAGCTAAAAAAATTCAATCGGAAATAATCAAGAAGATAAAGCGAGCAAAGTATTACTCCATCATACTTGACTACACTCCCGATATAAGTCATGACGAGCAAATGACTATTATTGTGAGGTATGTTGACTTCGACTCTAAAATTGTTAAAGTTGAAGAATCTTTTCTTGGGTTTTTGGTTGTTGATGATACCACCGGTAAAGGATTATTTGATGTTACACTTGATGAATTAAACCGTCTTGGTCTTGATGTTGATGATATGCGTGGTCAAGGATATGACAATGGATCAAACATGAAGGGAAAACATCAAGGAGTACAAAGGAGATTCCTAGATATAAATCCTAGAGCTTTTTATACGCCGTGTGGTTGTCATAGTCTTAATCTTATATTATGTGACATGGCGATGAACTTTTTCTGGAGTTGAAGTTGTTTGAAAGATTTTTACCGAGTAGAATTATCAGCCCTGTTGATGCTTTACAAAATCTAAAGGAGGTCGAACTTTTAATTTCCAAATGCATTCTATTTTCGATATATATATTTTTTTACTATTCTGGTAACATCTAATTTCCAAATGCAGGGCGGTGGTGTATTTCCTAATGCAATGATTGCATACAGAGTATTGTTAACTATTCCAGTGACGGTGGCATCAGCAGAAAGAAGCTTCTCAAAACTCAAGTTGTTGAAGTCATACTTAAGATCTACAATGTCCCAAGATAGACTGAATGGATTAGCAATGATTTCTATAGAGAGCGATATGTTGGAGAACATGAATTATGAATCGTTGATCGAAGACTTTGCCTCAAAAAAACGCGAGAAGAACTACACGGTTTACTTAAATATATTTTATTTTGGAGAAGTAATACTTTTGTTGCAAGAATGATTTTTGTTCGTATTTTTGGCTTTTCGTACTTGATTATGGTCTATGAATATTATAATATAGGGGCACTTTTTTTTTCCGTGCCGGGCCTAATTTTTTTTGACGTTCTCAGCACCGCCCCTGCAAAATGGATACCTTCCCCAAAATGCACTCTGATTTCCAACTCGCGCATATTGGAAAATTATGTCTCTTCGATGAAGATGCTTTTTGTAATCATCCGTCAAACCTTGAAAACTTAGGGGATGTTTCTTTTTTTTCCTGTTTCTAGTTAGTGTCTTTGTGGATATATGTGTCCTGTTTCTAGTTAGTGTCTGTGTGGATATATGTTGTTTCTTTTTTATGCTTAATTGACCATCTTAATACGAGTTTTTTCCCGAACTAGTGTAGGTGGAAAAAATTTATAAAAATTCGAAAAATTTATGAAAATTCGAAAAAATTTATAAAAATTTTAAAAAAATTCGAAAAATTTTAAAAATTCAAAAAATTTATAAAAATTCAAAAAATTCGAAAATTTTATAAAAAATTATAAAAATTCGAAAAAACTTATTAAAATTTTTAAAAAATTCAAAAAATTTATAAAAATTTATAATTTTTTAAAATTCAAAAAAATTATAAAAATTCGAAAAAAAAATTTAAAAAATTCAAATTTTTTATAAGTTTTTTTGAATTTTTATAAATTTTTATAAAATTTTCGAATTTTTTGAATTTTTATAAATTTTTGAATTTTTATAAATTTTTTATAAAATTTTCGAATTTTTTGATTTTTTATCAATTTTTCGAATTTTTATAAATTTTTTTGAATTTTTATAAATTTTTTGAATTTTTATAACTTTTTTGAATTTTTAAAATTTTTCGAATTTTTTTTAAAATTTTTATAAATTTTTTCGAATTTTCATAAATTTTTCGAATTTTTATAAATTTTTATAAATTTTTCGAATTTTTAAATTTTTTTTGAATTTTTATAAATTTTTTCGAAGTTTTCTAAATTTTTCGAATTTATTTTTTCCACCTACACTAGTTCGGGAAAAAACTCGTATTAAGACGTCCTGGATAGAAACAACATCAAATTTTGCCCCCTTTCACATTAAGGATTCTCTTTTGCAATAAGTTAAAAAGAAACACCAAAGTTTCATGTTTCCAGCCAGTTTTGTTACCAAACAGGACATTAAGCAGAAAGTAAACAGCCCCTTAGTGCCCTTAATACAGAAGTTTGTCCACCAAGTTCCTTGAGCATCTTACACCTGCACAAAGTTTGCAAATATATTACTGATTTAAGCAATCCGAATAACATTATAAAAAAAAAAAAAGAGTAAACGTCATAAATCGTCCTTGTGGTTTACCGGATTCAACGAAAATGGTCCCTGAACTTTTTTTTTCCTAGATCCAGTCCCTGTGGTTTACATCCCATACGGGTTTGGTCCCTTGACCGGTTTTCCGTCAGTTGACCGTTAATTCTTGTGACGTGGCTAATATGTGGGGGGTAGTATAGTCATTATATATCTCCTTATTCTTTTTAACCCTTCTCCTTCTTCTTTTACACCACCTGCCATCAGCCCATCACCATACAAAAACCCAGTTATCAAAAAAAAAAAAAAAAAAAAAAAAAAAAAAGCAAATCTCTTTTATCATCTTTTGGGTGACAGTGGTGGTGATGGCCATATTGGATACCTTTTGTTCCTCGTTGAGTAGTGAAGAGGGAGACAAGAGACAGCTTTTGATAAAGGAAATGCCATGAGCAATTTAGGTAGTACGTCACTCCTTTCTCATTTTTGTTTCATGTTCCTAACATTAAAAAATTAGGTTAATTAGTGCAATAGATTATATCAGTTTCCGTGTCTAACACATTGATTTTGTTAAATCGATTTTTAGGGTTCTTATCAAGAAATTGGGGGTTTTTAGAATTAGTGGTTGTTTTTTAACAATTGTTAATTGAATGATTAGGGTTTCGAATGAACAAGGTTAGATTTCTGAATTTTGTTGAAATTGTTACAAGGGTTTTACTCTAGATAGTGTTATGATCATCTCTAAACGGCGTCGTTTTGTCCATTTCATTCCTATTAAATGGCGTCGTTTTGTCCATTTCATTCCTATTAAATGGTGGCCAGAAGTTGGTGGTGGATGAAATTTAGTTTAAGGAACATATTAAATGGCATAATTCATTCCTAAACGACTCCGTTTCATCTCTAAACGGCGTCGTTTTGTCCATTTCAAGTCTTACATTGACCAAAGGAAGGCTTAAACGAGGCCGCTTTTCCAAGACCAAAACGCGATCGTTTGCTTCGCTATTGTATAAAATGGTTTGTAGACGTTTCTAAATCTTTATGACGTGTCTTTTTTACATGATTTTTCCTCTTACTGTAAATTGAATCAATTTTGGTGTGCTTGCTTCCGAAAAGGACGGCTTCTAAAGAAAAGATAATACCGAGTAGTATATAGCGTTATAATTCAACGCATATCATTATGAAATTTATTCTGAAAATGTTAAAAAAACATCTATGAGATTTTTAAAAGAATATACAGTATTTGTGATGCATTGTGACCCACATATATATATATGACATGTCTATGATTAATAGCCAAACGTCCCCCACCGTTGACGTAGGCAAAATTATCACCTTCATCATCACCTTCTTTATTTTTCTTTTTGAACCCCCAAACTCTCACACATCTAATTGACTAATTTTACACCACTTTTTATAAATTCATATTTCGGATTTGTATATTAATTTGCTTTCGTAAGTTTAAAAGATCACTGTAATTCTCAAATTTTAAAAAATAAACAAAGGTTTCCACCATTATACCAATTTTAGCAATATGCCTATAAATACATGTTACTTGTGGATACGACACCTACTAACACTAACTTGTATAATGGATTTAAGTTTATTTTTAATCTTGCTGGACTTTTTCTAGCTAGTAACACTCTTTCTACTTTTTGGTAAGATGTGATAATAAGACATGATTAGTATTGTTGTCATTGCATTCAATACATATTCTAAGCAACTTGAAACCACTTGCTACTTTTTACACGGTATTAATTTAATTTTAGACAATAGTCCAATAACATGTTTATTCAATTAATCAAGTTGCACAAGAGTGGGCCAGGTAGATGACTCAATTGAAAGCAAAACTAGAAGTTGAGTTGTCAAAATTTGACATTGCAATGTGTAACTAGAAGTTGAGTTCTCACCGAGGATCACATTCACACTAGAAATATCAGGATTATGAAATCAGTACAGGGCAGATAGCAACTGAGTAAAAACTAGAATTGGTATCATTGGCGGGTCAGACAGGTTGAGTAACGGGTCAAACCGGGTATTTTTTGCTATGTGTTAAGAGTATCAACAATAATTACTGAAATATATTATTACAAGAATAAAATGATGTAGGAGGTTTTATGCATTAGATATTTGCCTATTTGAGCGTCCCATTTGGGCCATTGTATCGACCCTTCCATAAATAAATGGGTCTAATACAACATCTTCAGTAATATACACAGCTTAAGTTTCTATAAACATTAGTTTAGAGTGAAAAGCTAAAACAAGAATACTTACATCTTGTCAAAGAGATAAGCTTTCCCATGTCGACAATGGAAAGCCTGTTAGAAATCAAAAGCAAAACAGATAAAAGCCGGTAAGTTTGAGTGAAAAAAGTTCATACAAAAACAGGTTTGCAGACTATAGTAAACTAGTAAATGACTAATTCTAGCAGAAGCAACAAGATGCACCAAAAAAAATAGAGATGAAATATAAGATTTTGCATTATAATACTATCATGTGAATTGCAGTAATATAGAAAAGTGCATATCGCAAGGAATAGATATGCACTGTCACATCAATTCTCATTTGGTCATTGGACTTGAAAATCGTTACTAAAACCAGGTGACTCTTCAAAACTGATTACTTTGAGAAATTTTGGCTAGTAACCTAAATATGCCAATGTGGCTAAGCAGCTCTGTTAACGATTTTTTAAGTCAAATGGTTTGTAATTTCTTACAACGGTCTTTTAAGTCTAGTGACCAAATTAGAAATGGAAGTGAAAATTCTTTGTTAGTAGGAAACATAAAAGTAAAAATTTTAGAAAATATCAGGTGATTGTGGAAACATGGTATTAGACACGCATGTTATATTTGAGAAAATTCCCCTTTTGTTTTTTTGTCACAGTTAATCAGTATTTGAATATTCCATAAGATAATTTATAATCAAACGAGACCACATACATTTTGGTGCTTAATATTCCATAAATATAACACGTAAAGAAAAATAAAGAGTCAAACTCCTAGCACAATAATTGTCAATAATTAAAGAAAATACCTTGTTATTGATCAATACTTCTGAATAAAACAAGATGATTGTTGGTAGTCGAATCTCCGTCTTCATTCTTTTCTCCCATTCGTCAACCCTCTTATTGTTGAACGAGGAATGGTTACTTGCACAATTGCCTCCAAAATCGCAATGGTTGGACGAATTCTTTGACTTTCATGTTTGCCACCCTCGTGATTTTCGTAGGTGTTACCTCCACCTACGAACACGTCACATAGTTTTTGATAGATAATGGAATTTCTTTCGAATTTGAATATGATTTTGATAAGATCACCATACCCCATCTAACAAGCTCTAGATGTCAATTGACACAAGATACAAAAGTGAATTTGTTAACCCTAATCTAAGGGTTGATAAACACGGTAAAACTTCCACATAATTGGTATAATGACTTCAGTGGATTTTTATTATGCACCGACAAAGACATGTGGTGGGGCCCTGCATTAAACATGAAGACTTTTCAAATCTCAAAATATCTCAACTTTGAAAGTATTATGAAATTTCTATACCATTTCCTCATAAAGAAAAAAATATATATATAAAATTTCTCAATAAATATATTTCTCATTCCATTCATCTATTAAGCTACTCAAAATCACATACATCTTTCTACACCTGATTTCTAATCCTCATATGATTTTTTATACTATTTCTAAACAAATCTTATAGGTCAATGGCATCATCATCCTCTTCTCATTTGATTCCTAGCAGGTCTTCTTTTAAATCATGGAAATATGAAGTTTTTCTAAGTTTTAGAGGAGAAGACACTCGCAAGACTTTTGTAGATCATCTCTACACAAGTCTTGTGCAACAAGGCATCCACACTTATAAAGATGACGAAACACTTCCCCGGGGTGAATCCATTGGTCCATCCCTCCTGAAAGCTATTCGTGAATCACGGATCGCTGTTATTGTATTCTCTGAAAACTACGCAGATTCTTCTTGGTGTTTGGATGAGTTGGCATATATTATGGAATGCATGACTACAAGAGGTCAAATTGTTATGCCCGTATTTTACGATGTGGATCCCTCGGATGTGAGAAAACAGAAAGGGAAATATGGAGAAGCATTTGGGAAACACGAGACATTGGAGAATAACCACAAAGTTAAATTGTGGAAAAATGCTCTAGCAGCTGCAGGTAACCTTTCTGGATGGGTCACCAAGGACTATGCTAATGGGTAATTTTCTACAATTTTTTTCAAACATAATATGCTTAGCATGTTTTCATATTGTTATTATACTAATTCATAGTTTAGGAATTAATTTTTTTGTTTTGCTGTATATTGTGTTACTCTACCTATTATCTAGTAGGAAACTGCTCTTGGTATTTTGTTTTGTTATATTGTGTTACTCTGTACGTATTTTGGTGACACTTGTATTTTCTTTGCCTTCATATTTTACTTTAGCTGTAATTGACTAGCTAATGCAAGCGTTAAGAATATATCAAGGTGTTGCAGTAAAAAAATTTGCCGTTAAGATAAAAAAGGTGTTGCAGTATGTGTTAATTTGGAATTGTTACAATTTATACTTCGACTTAGAGGAAGCAATCACTACCTATCATATACTTTCTACTTATCCAATGTGCAGGCATGAAGCAAAATGCATCAAAGACATTGTTGGATCAATTTCTAGTAAGTTGTATCCCATAAATTCAAAAGTCAGTAAAGATCTCATTGGAATAGAGACTCGCTTGCAAGATTTGAAATCAAAGTTGGAAACTGGGTCATCAGGTGCTGTGCGCATTGTTGGAATATGGGGGGTTGGAGGTGGTGGTAAGACTACTCTCGCATCTGCTGCTTATACGGAAATGTCTGTACATTTTGAAGGTCATTGTTTTCTTGAAAATATCCGGGAAGAATCAAGGAAGCATGGTTTGAAGATGTTGCAGAAAAATATGCTATCATCTGTTTTGAAAACAGAGGTGGCAGTACAGAGTGTGGAAGAAGGAAGAAGCATAATAAAAGTAAGGCTATGTAATAAAAAGGTGTTAGTTGTTCTTGATGATGTAGATGACGTTAAGCAGATTAAGGCTTTAGCTGGATCACATGATTGGTTTGGTGAGGGAAGTCGAATTATAATCACAACCAGGAATGAGCATGTGCTAACCCGCAAGGCAGATTCGATCTATGAGGTGAGTTTGTTATCACATGACGAGGCTATGAAGCTCTTCCGTGCACACGGATATCGGGAAGGTAAACCTGTAGACGATTATGAGATACTTTCAGAAAAGGTGATTTCTTATGCTGGCGGGCTACCATTGGCACTTGAAGTTCTAGGTTCTTTTCTATACGACAAAGACAAGGATGAATGGATGAGTGCCCTGGCCAAGTTAAAAGACATCCCAGATCATAATGTCATGGAGAGACTCAAAATAAGTTATGATGGGCTTAATCTTGACGAGAAACAGTTATTCTTAGATATTGCATGTTTTTTTAGGAACATGAGGATAGAACAAGCAATGAAGGTGCTTCAAGCTTGTAGTTTTTACCCAGTTATAGGTGTAAGGGTGTTGGTACAAAATTCTCTCATATCTGAATCGAATGGAATATTTGAGATGCATGACTTGATAGAGGAAATGGCACATCATATTGTTAGAGAGGAACACCCTGAAAATCCTGAAAAACGTAGCCGGGTTTGGAAATCTGAAGATCTTTTACACATTTGTGCTATGGACGCAACCAAGGTACTAGTATGGTCATGCTACCTTTGCAAGATATATGTTACAAATTACACATGCATTGAATGACATTCTTATATTATTAATGACACAATTTCGCTCCTTTATATATCAGGAAAATGACAGGATTCAAGCGTTAGTAGTGTCAAATGAATCTTACCCTCCATGTCTTCCTCAAGTTCTGGCAAACATGAAGAACGCTCGTTGGATTTCTTTGGAGAATTATCCCAAGTCATCATTGCCAACAAATTTTCAACCAACAAAGCTTGGTTGTCTGACTTTGAGACGCGGTCTTCAAAAAGAGCTCTGGCAAGGGTGTAAGGTAATTCTTATTCTTTATCTAGTTTGACTAGTTAATTTGTATGGTAACAATTCCAGGGTTTGCTATTGAAAGTAAATATATGAAAAGAATTATAAAAATTTGTAATAAAAGTATGATAACACGCAAGATTTTCAAGCAAACCGTCTTAAACATCCTACCTTTGTGATATGAACTGTGTTTCAAATTATTCTAAAATAGTAGTCTCTCTCCGTCACTTTTGTATTTCACAAATTTTAAAACCAATATGCGTGAAAAAAAAAAAGAAAAAAAAAATAAAATAATATATATATATATATATATATATATATATATATATATATATATATATATATAGTGAGACTTTCTTGCGAGAACCATCTTATCTGCGAGAACTGACAGAACCACCAAAAACATACATGCACGCCTTCAATAATTGTATTTTTGCACATATGTTCTAAAAACAACATATATGTTTTTTTTTTAAAAACATGGTTGTTCTAAAGAATTTGATAAGAAATTGGAAATACAAAATTTTTCTTTGAAGGTGTGCATGTATGTTCTTATAAGGCGTGCAATGCCAATATTGCGGCCGTATGTAAGGTTTTTGTGAAAAAAATGATGAGTTCATGATGATATTGAAGAACATAGGTGGATACTTACGATTATTGATGATTTGCATGTATTTTTATTTTATTTTAAAAGATGTGCATGTATGTTTTTGGTGGTTCTGTCAGTTCTCGCAGATAAGATGGTTCTCGCAAGAAAGTCTCCATATATATATATATATATATATATATATATTTTGAAATTGATAAGATAATTTTTAATTTTAAAACATAATGGTTTTCTTACTAACTTATCAAAGTATTTTATCAAAAATTCGACACATGTATAAAGATATTTTTTAGAGCAGAAAGGAAAAAAGAGGAAGGAAGATGAATGATTTGGGTTTTTTTACTTTAAAATTTTCATATTTTTTAGACTAAAAGGAGGAACAAGACACTAGATCACAAATATGGACAACAACAAAAATTTACATCACTATTGGGCTTTTGAACTTGCAACAAATATGAACCAAAGTAAAATAGAAATATAGAATACAGTATATTTCAACGTCAAATTAGCTTGTCGCGTTGTGACGAGGACTAAAAAGTAAGGGCCCGTTTGGTTTCAGAGTTGGGGACTATATGTGCAAAAAAAAAGTCAAGGGACCATGCGTGTTAGTCAAACCAAACCACAGGGACCATCTTTGTAATTTACTCTAAAAGTTAGCTAAAAAATGAAACGGGTCAAATGGGTTGAAACACGCTCAAAGTGTTTTTATTCAATAGAACCTCCTAAATCTTTTATTAAGATGCACATATTATAGTGGCAACACTTACTTATTTCACAGGAAGAAATAAATATAATAATAGAACTTACCTATCAGCTATAGAAGCAATTTCAAAGCATATAAAAAAATTACAGAAATACACACTAAACTTAATGACTTTATGCTATTATTGAAGCATAATGCTCTGACATTGAAATCTGGAGGTGTATCCAACATGTAGCAGTCTGAATCAAAACATATCTACTTTAGCAAAATGTATATCTAAAATAAAAATAAAAAATTCACTCGACTTAATTACATCTAAGAAAATGGGTTTTAAGTAGAAACGAAACAACAATTGCAATACTTCATTCCCATATATGACCACATTAACAACAATGGCGCTCTTCACATAGTTATCGCCATCAAATCATATGATGTCTAAAACACGGTCCCCGATTATAATGTGTCATAAGCTTCCATTCGTGTCACTACAGTGGGACTTTTAACATGGTGCTTACCACCAGACCATATAAGATTTGACTATTATATCAATGTATTCAAATGACAATAAATCCCGTTCTACCATTCTCATTTCTTTCTCTCTCATTTTTTTTCAAACTCAAAAAAAACACATACATCATTCTACCCCTAATCTCTCGTGTCATCCTCCACCGCCCACCGTCGCCGCCACCGTCGCAATTTGAGGTAATCTTCTGTATCATTTTTAAAATAAGAAAATATAACTCCAACTAAAAGGGTTTTCAAAATTCTCAACTCTTCTTTAGAGAAGAAAAAGCATTCACTTCTCACGGAATTTAGAAACGGAAAAAGAGGAAAAATTTTCTACAACTAAACGGCACCTAAATTAACGGGGATGAAGAAATCACCTGCTCGATTAATTCAATTCACCATTTAAATCAAATTCACAAGCAAATGCGTATCGGCCATTGTTCAAACCCTACTTTTAACCTTGACCACTTTAATTAATTCTTCCAGAAACATTGCCGTACCTTGAACTATTATAAAAGGAGAATATTTTAACAATCTTCATTATTCTACTAATTAAATTAAATACATTATATGGCGAAATAAAACATATTTCTGGGTCAAATAATTATTAAAAACACTTGGTCACTAACCTATACTAATTAAGTTTATACAATTTCGGATTTCCACGTGTAATAAATCTAAATATAGTATTTAATTATAGATATAGATGTATTAATTTGACTTTTGTGTCCTTGTCTTGAAATAGCATCTACGAAATCTGAAAATTCTTGACCTCCAATGGTCAACGTCCCTAAAGAGGACACCAGATTTTAGCGGGCTTCCGTGTCTTGAAAGATTAAATTTGGAGGATTGCTATAGACTAAAAGAGATTCATCCATCAATTGGGTATCACGAAAGGCTTGTTTATGTAAACATGTTTGGGTGTGGAAATCTAAAGATGTTTCCACCCATTATCCGTATGCAAAAGTTGGAGACTCTTAATTTGACTTGGTGTAAACGACTTTGGAAGTTTCCAGAGTTCAAAACCAATATGGATAGCTTGAAAGGGCTTTATTTGTGTGACACTGCTATAGAAATTGTCCCCTCGTCAGTTGGAGAATATTGTACCAACCTTGTTTCTTTAGACTTGTCTGGTTGTGACAAATTAAAGAGGATAGAATGCAACTTCCGTCTCTTTAAACATTTGAAGAAGTGTTATCTCCATGGTTGTAGCCAACTTGAGAAATTAGCAGACAACTTCTTTGATGTGGAATGTTGTTTAGAGATGCTTTCTTTATCTACGCATGTGAAATCTTCTTTAATCAACAGAATCGCGATTCGATCTGGTTTAAGCTTTCTTTACCGAAGCCCGGTGGGAATTAAGTTTCCCATGTTTCCACGTTTTTTAAAGAAGTTACTACTTGGGGGGTCCAATCTGGGAGATGGAGACATTCCGTTGGATATTGTCGAATTATCCTGTCTACAAGTACTAGAGTTAACAAGGAACGAGTTTTCACAATTACCTTCAAACCTCTCGCAACTTCCTAGTCTAAAATTCCTCGACGTGTCAGGTTGCATGAACCTTGTAGAATTTCCGGATCTCCCATCAAGCATAGCTATTCTCGGAGCAGATTATTGTTATTCACTTGAAAGTTTAGGAGATCTATCCAATTATAAATGGTTGTGGAAAGTCTCATGTCGGGGGCAGAGTAAGTGGGTTGGTGGTAACAGGGTACTACATTCCATGCTTCAGGTTTGGCTCTACTTTGCTCTTGTATTTCATTCTCATACATTCCGACCAAATAGTAATAATATTGATCATAATCTGAATGATTTTGTGACAGAGAAATGCCGTTGAAAATCACTTTATGAGTCTCAGATGTGGACCTGCATTAAAGATGCCACATCAACCGACATTCACATTGCAACTTCCACATAATTGGTATAATGACTTCAGTGGATTTTTATTATGCACCGACGAAGACTTGTGGTGGGACCCGTGTTTGATAGTTATCAAGCAGGAAGAGACGTGCTTGGATGTTCAACCTGATCATTGGCCTGAGTTTGATAGTAATCCTGAATCTGACGAATATTCAACAGTGGGTTATGTATCCTTTGGTTCATTGCGACACACCTCGTGGTGGAATTCAGCATACAATAAGCTTTCATTTGAATTAGGAGATAAATTTAATCTTAAAGTAGGACTTGTTCCTAGGAAATGTAATGGTGATTCAAATGAAAGAGCAAAAGGCGCAGTAGATTCCTCTGAGTTTTGGGATGATCAAGAAGAAGGTGACAAAAAGACATTTAAGATCGTGCATGATTCAAAGTCCTCTATTATGATTCAATGGCGTTGCCGGATATTATACACTACCTTTTTTCAATAGTATGATCGGTGTATCAATTGTGGAGTTGTGGTTTATGATATGAAAAGATATACGTATATGTTTTTCTATAGTATGATCGGTGTATTATATCAAAAGATAGATAAGAAGATGTGATAATTTTGTAAACCTTTTTTTAAAAGGTTCACTATGATGGATGCATTTATAGTCTAAAAAGAAAAGGTTTAAGTCATAAAATACATAACGTATTTTTTACGAAGTCTCGTTTTGGTAAGTGAACTATAAAAATATCAGTAAATGTAACGAACTTTCATAAAGTGTTCAAATATGCATATTTTGATGTGTTGTCATACGAGAAAAAGTGACACGTGTCACTATTTTTAAATTGACAACACATCAAAATGTGTATATTGCAACACCTTATGAAAGTCTGTTGCATTTAATGATATTTTTTATAGTTCACATATTAAGATGAAATTTGAAAAAATTCGTTGCTATTTTTTTGAAAAGAATAGTAGTATGAGTAATTTCGTATGAAAATGAAATCTTTAATAGTGTCCCATATTTTTACAAAAAAGTACTTTTCTTTGATCATTTCAACAATTTATTAAATCACCATTAGGTAAGGGTACCCTCACATGTCACATGACACGCATTTTGAATATATTCGTAAGTTTAAGAAATGCTATTTATAGCAAATGTGTGAATTGGCATATGAAAATGTTTAAACCACCCTCATTTGATTTATCTTAACTAGCTATAGCTTATGACAACATCTCAATTCTCACATGGATGTTGTGGGTATATTTGACAAAACTAACAATAACTAGTAACTTTTAGCAGTGGTAATGAGCAGTTAACGTAGTTGTATATATAATTATAAAGTGTAAAATGACGAAAAATGTAAATGTTAATGCTAAATGCTTTTTCATGTGTTAAAAGTCAAACGAGCTAATAATTTAAAACGCTAACCAGTAACCACCAACACTCTTGATTCCTGAATACTCTCAAGTGTAACGTTATGAGTAATGGTACATAATAGCAAGGTTTTCAAGATCGGGATCCTACCTAGGATTGTTTTCGTCTTTACAAGATCTTGATCGTAAGATCGGATCGGGATCCTAAGATCCTACTATAATGCTATTTTTTAATAATCTTTGTAATATTATTTAAATCTTCAAATTATTATATATTATAAACATGAAATTATATGAATATTTCATGAAAATGTTGTCATAAATTATGAATATGGAATATTTAAGAAGAATCACAAATTGTTTTTTAAATTATATAAAACCATAAACCATAAATTTGTAGTTTTTTAGTTTGCGGTTCGAGAAAACTAAAATCGGATCGGAGTAGATCTTAAGATCCTATGGTCAAGATCGGGATCCTATAAGATCTTAAGCTTGTTAAGATCCTACGTAGGATCCGGATCGTTTTTGCTTCGTAGAATCGTAAAATCGTAAGATCCTAAGATCAGGATCGGGATCTTAACAACTATGCATAATAGGCTATAAATTGCCACAAAGTCCTAACAACCAAAAAAGTCATAATATTGTGACTTTGAGAATATATGCATAACAAGATTTTTGGAATCCTGAATGTCAATGGTGCCTCTGGAATAAGCTTTTGGCTGGTACACTTAACGTAGCCCTATTGTTGGGTACTTACGGATCTAGCTTCCCTATATGGCTATCGATGCTCATCCTGATCAATGGAACAAGTCTTGTGTGGTATTACGTGAACATGTTTAAAACATGTATTTTTTTATTAGGCAATATATTATAAGGCTCGAGCCTATCTTTAAGCTTAGGTCCATTAAGGTTAGGTTATGGATATGTAGTCTATAAATATTCATAAGCTTACAACATTAACCATTTTTTAGCTACATAATAGTTAAAGTTGAATAGTGTCGAGTAAACTTCGTTTTCTAAGCAACAATAAGTATAAAATAAGACTCCAAGGTTAGTATAACTAAGCGTCATTAGATAAAAGAAGTCTAAATATGAAAGATAAGATAAAGAAAGAAATAGTCGACTTTTTTTAATTCTAACTTTTTTAATATTAACAAGGATAGTAATGAAGATATGATTTTAAAAAAGGTACAAAGGTTTTGGCAATTTTAGGACTTAATACTTTTTTATATAGGGTGTTTTTGGCAGCAAGAATCATGGGAGCTAAAGATTACTTTTTTTTAAAATAAGATCTCATCTAAAAAGTAGCCTCGTTTGGCTGCGCAAGATTATTGAAACTCTAGCAAAATAATCTCCAAAAAAAAAGCTTGATCGCCTCGCCTCCCATATCAAGCCAAGACGTGAGTTGTGGAATCGATTGTGATATATTAAAGTGTAATTTCATAACAAGGTTCCATGTCATATAACGCATACAATGATACACATGTCATCAAGACTTTCTTGTCGTGTTTTTCATACCAACGAGGGGCTCGAACATAATGCTTCTTTGACCCCCTTTGCATGTATGTAAAAACTTGAACTTGATCAAGACTTAACTTTGACCGAGACCAAAGTATAATTCATGACATATATCCACACTTATTTCATTGGGATAATGAGTTTTAAATGTATCCAACTTTTCACGTTTTACTGAGTTGTGTATCAAACTTTTAATTTTACTACGTAATGGTCTTAACTTACTAATCCTTGCTATGTTGTGTACTAACGGGGTGATTAAGGTTTCCATAGAGTTATTTACATAAATCATCCTTGTGGTTAGGACCAAATTGGAACGTTAGTCCTTATTGTCAGTTAAGTTATTTACATAAATCGTCCTTGTGGTTAGGCCCATTGACATGTCAGGTGCCACATGGCAACTGCCACGTGTTGGGTCTGGTTCGGGTCGGGTGCCACGTGGACCAATGAGGAGGCGCCACGTGGCAACGAGTTATTAAACTCGATTTGCGCTCGGGTAGGATCAAACCCGGGACCTCTCGCAAGAGAGGGAAGGGTGCTACCGCTGTGCTAGAGCAGCCCTTCAATTATCATATGTGTTTGGTTCTATTTAAGTAGTAACTAGCCCAGTCCATTTAGTAGTTAATTTGACCTGTCATTTAAAGGAGTTATGGACCGGTTCAAAAATGAATGAAAGTACCCCCGGACTCGTTTTTTCGTGCTCTTTCCAATGGTGTGCTCGGTGAATTTTTTTGACTTTGTCTAAACCTCGTTAAACGCGAAAACGTCATCGAAACTCATCCGAAAATCACCGTTTTTGCTTTGTTTTCCAAACCCTTGTACCTGCAAGACAAAATAACACAAAACAAACATATTTGCAAATATGTGAAATTATATTTGCAAAATAACACATAACAAATTATATTTGTGAACTCAGACGACGTTTTTCAGATGACCAAATTGCAAAATAACACATAACACATAACAAATATGTGAACTCAGACGACGTTTGTTATGTGTTATTTTGCAAATATGTGAAATTATATTGCAAATTTTGTTATGTGTTATTTTGTCTTGCAGGTACAAGGGTTTGAAAACAAAGCAAAAACGGTGATTTTCGGATGAGTTCTGACAACGTTTTCATGTTTAATGAGGTTCAGACGAAGTCAAAAAAATTCACCAAGCACACCATTCGAAAGAGCACGAAAAAACGAGTCTGGGGGTACTTTCATTCATTTTTGAACCGGTCCATAACTCCTTTAAATGACAGGTCGAATTAACTACTAAATGGACTGGGCTAGTTACTACTTAAATAGAACCAAACGCATATGACAATTGAAGGGCTCCTCTAGCACAACGGTAGCACCCTTCCCTCTCTTGCGAGAGGTCCCGGGTTCGATCCTACCCGAGCGCAAATCGAGTTTAATAACTCGTTGCCACGTGGCGCCTCCTCATTGGTCCACGTGGCACCCGACCCGAACCAGACCCGACACGTGGCAGTTGCCACGTGGCACCTGACACGTCATTGGGCCTAACCATAAGGACGATTTATGTAAATAACTTAACTGACAATAAGGACTAACGTTGCAATTTGGTCCTAACCACAAGGACGATTTATGTAAATAACTCTAACAGAAAACCTTAATCACCCCGTTAGTACACAACATAGCAAGGATTAGTAAGTTCAGACCATTACTTAGTAAAATTAAAAGTTTGATACACAACTCAGTAAAACGTGAAAAGTTGGATACATTTAAAACTCATTATCCCTATTTCATTCACACACGGGTATTTGTTTGAGCTTATTTTTGGGCCTTAGAGCTTATTTCATTTCGGCTTATGTTTTTTAAACTTTTTTTTGAATTTGTTTAAAAGTCATCTACTTATATAACCTTGTTATATTATAATAAGCTTAATAAACTCATAAGTTTCAAAATAAGTAAGAAATTTAAGCTTATAAATACAAGTGTAAACAAGATCGTATGTAAAAAATAAGCTTAAACGAACACCCCCACGGACAATTATAAACACTTATCATTCTTTTAGTAATGGGTCCGGGCACGAGCATATGTTATGGTTTGAGACAACTATCACTCCTATCAGCCCATCACATCCGACGTAGATGAATACCGTTGCCGTTTGCTTAGCCGTAGCAAATGCTCTAACAATGATAAGCGAGTACGTGTGTATAGTGACGTGATTGTATAGCAAAAAATAGTTATACTTTGCGATATTGTGGTTAAGTATTTCGTGTAACCTTTACGCGTACAACGTGAAATAATCAAAATTTAATTATGATAGTAAAGATTGAATAATTTAAAAAAGAAAAGTATTATTATTATTGTTATTATTATTATTATTATTATTATTATTATTATTATTATTATTTATTATTATTATTATATTATTATTATTATTATTTTTTAGTTTCAATTTTAGAAACAATATCAAGATAAAAAAACACATAAGAGTTATTCAATATTTTTCATTTTGATAGGTTTTAAGTAAAAACATTTTCTTTTTATATGTAATAGAGATATGTCGTATTTTTAGTACTCAAGAAAACAATGAAAGTTACAAAAAAAAAGAGTGGATTGCAAAAATCATCCTTATGGTATGTCCAGATTGCATACGCATTCCTTAGTCCTTACCTTTCAAAAATGCAGGTGTCGTCCTTGTGAGAACTATTGGTACGGATATCGTTCATGCTCTAAAGTGGAATGATGAAAATGCCTCAAAGTGAAATGACTAAGTCTCACTGAAGGCAATGTCATTTTAGTCATTTCACTTTAAGGCATTGATAATTTTCGCACCAAAGGTTTCTCACAGGAATGACAATTGCTTTTTCAGAAAGGTAGGGACTGTTGCAATTTGAACAAACTACAAAGTAGGGCTGAGCAAACCACCCGAACGGACCAGACCGACCGACGGACTGACCGAGACCAGACCGGACCGACCACATTCGGTCCGGTCCTCGGTCTCGGCTTTTGGGCTAATTCAGTCTCGGTCTTGGTCGGTCCGGTTTGGTCTGGTCCGGTCCGGACCACAAACCGACTATTTTGCCTTGTTGGACCGGACCGATCGAGACCGGACCGGACCGACCACACTCGGTCCGGTCCTCGGTCTCGGCTTTTGGGCTAATTCGGTCTCGGTCTTAGTCGGTCTGGTCCGGAGGAGTAGGTGCCTGATCCGTGCTAAATAGATATATAAATATTATGCAACGACGGATACACGTGAATAAATACAAATCACCCCTTTGTGAAAAAGGATACTTGCAAAAACTCACGTTTGTGTGTGTAGTGTGAAACCAGGTAAGTGATTACCCGGATCGTTTCCCAACGAAGTGTGAATGGGCAATTGTTTGAAAGCTTGGATTAGAGTGACTGATGATTAGATATTTTGGATTTTTGCTTGCTTATGATGTTCTAATTAAATAATGAGAAACAAATTCTCAAAATAAAATTAAGGTTAACAAATTATATTAAAAACGCGTTACGTGAATTATAAAAACGCGAATAAAAAGTGAAATCTATGAAATTAAAACCTACAAGTGTAATATTATTTTTCCTAGGTTCTATTTAAGAAAAGAAAATTTTAGAAATTAAATTTATATTTTTAATTATTATTAATTATTTATTATTTAATTACTTTTTAAAATATTTTAATTTATAATAAATACTAAATGAACAAAGAAAAATCTAAAACTTTTTCTATAAATATTATGAGGTGAAAAGAAGCTAAGAAAATTATAAAAATGAAAAGTGCTTAATTAAAAAAATTTAAAAAGATAAAATCTATTAAATAGAAACTATCACTTATTTTATATTTTATTTTTCCTAAGGTCTACAGAGATGATTATATTTTTCCTAGATTCTACTTAATAAAAGAAAATTTTGAAAATTAAAATTATATTTTTCTGATTATTATTCTATTTATTATGATTTAATTACTAATTTAAACTAATTAAAAGATTAAAAATATTAAAACTATTCAGAAAATTATGAAACTTTTTCCTAAATTATTTTAAGTTATTAAAAGGCTAAGAAAAATAAAAAGGTGGTGTCAGCTTATTCTGATAAGCTGCTATAAGCTGAACAGCTTATATAAGCTAAAAACTAAAAAGGGTTAAAATGAAAAAGGTATAAATAAAAACTGATGCAAAGTATAACTGATAAGTGAGCTAGCCCAGCTGGTTATGCAGTGAACTTGTCACCCAGGGAACCCAGGTTCGAATCTACACACACCCTTTTTGCTCAAACTTATTTTTTTTTTGGACTTTTTCTGTTTGCTACTTATCTATAAGCTAATATTAAGCAACTTTAAAACTGGACTTATTTTTAGAACAAGAAAATAAGCTGGAAACAAGCTTCTAAAGCTTAACAGTCCACTATAAGCTTTTTAAGACTAGGATTCTTCAAATTAAGCTAAAAGCTGGAAAATAAGCTAAGAGCTTATAGAAAGAGCTAAAATGGACTGAAAGAGCTTTAAATAAGCTAAAGGAACTAGAGAAAGCCAAGGTCAAGAACTGTAAAGTTCTCAATAAGCTTATGGCTTATCTAAGTATGCTGATGCAGGCTGCACAGGGCAAAATTGCCTAGTTGCAGGCCTGGATTTAGTGGCTTAGAAGGGTTCTAAAAATCACAAGAAAAATCCTAGATGGAGATAAGCTGGGTGAGCTTATATATCCAGAGTTTCAGCTTCTGAGGGCTTAAGATGAGTGAATTAAAAATCTGTCTAGGGTCTATAGAAACCACAAAAAACTGATTTGCAGACTGCTTGATGTGCAGACTTGTGCAGATTTGTGTAGAGTAAACAAGACCAAACCAAACTTTGTCAATACACTAAATGGTCCAAAATGAACTCAGAGAAGCCAAGTTTGAGGTCCAAATAAGCTTGTGGCTTATATTGGCTTATTTGATCATTTTGAAGGCTGAAATGAACACAGAGCATACAAAAGCATTATTTCTATCTAAATGGCCTATCAGAACTTCAAAATAGCTTATATGGAATGAGTTAAGCTGATTCTAAGTTGGACAATTGGCAAATGTACAGTACAAGCTGATTTTTGACCTTTTGACTAGTTTAAACCAAACAACCCTTTAAAATAAACTGTGGTGATTTTAAAACTAAAACAGATTATTTAAACTAGAAATCTAAACAAACTGAGTTTAACTAGTTTATTTGAGTACTAATAAGTATTTATCAACTGGAATTAAGCTAGATTAAGCAGTTTTACTATATAAGCTTATTTTTGGCTTTTTTTAGAGTTTTTAAGTAAAATGAAAACAAAGTTATTGAAAACTGATTTTATTTATGATATATAATTAGAAACTATTAATAAGCAGGAAATAACAATAATAAGCTAATAATAAGCTATGGAACAGTAAAATGCAAAATTTATGAAAAACTAACAAAATACTTACAACTGTATTTGCTAAAAGGACAAAGGAACAAGGACCAAGAACACTCCTAGCTTGTTCACACAAGCTAGAAAAACCCAGAAAAAGCCTTCCTAAATAGATTTTCCCTTCAGAAGAGCTTTTTGTGAGCTTATGTTGACTTTCATTGACTTTTCTTTATTTCTTGAATTTAAGTACTGCTATTTCTAACATTAGCTTACAGAAAGCTATGAAAAGCTTTCATAAGCTTATAGGAAGGTTGGGTAGTGTTTGTGGTTGATTCTTAACAACAATAAACTTAATTCGAATTAACAAAAACTTGCATTTCTATTATAGATGAAAATGAGTACAATACTGAATTACAAGAGAATAAGTAACTTAAGAACAACTTGAATTAACAACTGAAATTGAAAATTACAATAAGTAAATGACTGATAATTAAAAACGATTAAATAAAACTTAACTACTTAGCCATTAAGGCTTACATTGGCCCTATATATACAAAACTGAGGTGGGATTAGTCCTATCTCTTCCTCTGAATCTTTCTGAGCCCTTGGATAGTCTTCAACTGATCTCAGCTGTTGAAAGAGATTTTTGGCGCCAAAATTGAGTGAGTGGGAAAACTCACTTGTACTGGTAACTTGGGATGGGGAAGAGGCATTTAATGCCTTTTGGTTTGTTAGGTAGAGTGTTGAGGAGGAGGGGGGGTTGATGGGAGGTTACAAAGAAACTATGGGTAATGGTGGTATTGGTGTCTGGTTTTGGCGGTTTAGGGAGAAAGGGAAAGGTTTGACTAGGGTCAAACCGGGGTATTGGGTTTTATTTAAACAAAGGGTAAATGGGCTGGTGTTTGTGTGTTGGGCTGGGGTTTGTGTGTTGGGCTGGGGTTTATTTATTAGTGGGTTGGGTAGTGTAACTGGGTTTAGTTATTTAGGATTTAAATTGGATTTTAGGTAAACCTTAGGGACCATTGTTGTACCATGCTGAAAATCCAAGGACCAAAATTGCCAAAAGTGAAAATTAATTCCAGGGACCATAAAAGATAATTTTTCATTTTTTTAAAACCAAGGACTAATTTTGACAACTTTTGAAAGTTCAGGGACTGAAACTGCCAATTATGCAACCTTTGTTCGTTTTCACCTGTTTTCAATCCTTATGCACTTGCAACACATAAAAACACAATCAAATGATATTTCCTGTATTTTGAAGCATATTTGCATGTTTTTAAATGTTTTTGCAGATAAAATGTGACAGAAATGATGAGTATTTAGACACTCATCAATCCCCCACACTAAACTATTGCTAGTCCCTAGCAATCTTTTTATGAAAATTTAATGGATTTTACTCTTTACCAGATAGCCATTACTTCTGGAGTAGCCAATGTTTTAGTATGTGATACTTTGGTACAATGATAACCAAATGATTTTGAGCAAATCATCAGCTGTCAACGGATTTGATTTGTCTTTACCAGAAGCCGTTTGCTTCTGGACTAGCCAACTCTTAGATAAAATACAGTTATTATCTTTGGTGAGCTGATTACCAATTATGGTTTTCCAATGCCTTTACCACAAGCCATAACCTTGCGGGCTAGCCAACTCTTCACTTAAAGATATGGGGAGTTGAATACCATACAATTTTTGGCAAATTGTAAGCCATAAACGGATTTGAGACATCTTTACCAAGAGCCGTTTGCTCTCGGATTAGCCAATCCTTATGTGGGTTAGACATGGCGGACTGATAACCATTTATTGCGTTCTAAGTGAGAAAAAATTTTAAAATTTTGGCCAAAATGGGGGAACTAGATGGTACATATGATCAAATTCAAAATTTTTTGCAAAAATAGAATAAATTTTTGACATTTTGTTGACTTTCCGCTGGTGAGAGTAGGAATAAAATTATGACTTGATCGGGCGTGTTGAGCCCTAGCTTGTTCCCTTAACCATTCATAATCTATAAGCTCGTGCTAGTCTCTTATACAAGGAGCTATAAAACGCGAATTCTTTTTAAGAGTTTGTAAGTTCCCATAATTGACTTTATATATGCATGGCTTGATTATTTGGCTAAGCATTCACGGATCTTATTATTTAAGATTTTAAATTTGCGAAGAACGAGAAATGATAGAGTTGTTTATAAGTTAGATTGCTAAACGTGGAGTAGATGGTTCTCTTTAGAGCTCATCGAAGTTACTTGTGGCTTTTTGTTCCCGTAAGCTTGTTTCACCCAAAAATAGAAATCTAGGAATAATTAAAGCTATTTTAGTTTTGGCGATAATTAGTTTTTAATTCTTCCTTAGAGAATCCTTGCTTATGAAAGTTGGGTACACATCAAGGTACTGCAGTGTTACGGTGTAATAGGCAACTGATTCCTGATAGTACGTGCTATTGTCTCTATTGCTATAAAAGCCGTAGGACTCGGAATTTGGCAAAATATATAATGAATAATAATAATAATAATAATAATAATCCAAAGCCGATAAAAGTTTTCTGTTTCCTGACGGTTCGCTCCCATTGACTCAGACTTCAAAAAGGCAGAGGAAAAATATCCAAGGTCAAAATAAGACTCCCGATTCTTGACGGTTTGCTGCCGTTGTCTAGGTTGTTTAAAAGGCCGAGGAATAATAATATGTGCTTAATAATGTTAAAATTACCAAATTTCGACTCCGGGGTGTCCTAATAAAAGCTTCTGTCTCTGGACTCGTAGATGAGTTGTTTCGGTCGTATATAAAAGGGATATCCTCAAAATCGTGTTAAATCAGAGACCTTGATGTGGACCTCATTTTTGTATGCAACGATTTTCAAGGGAAGGTTTGGAAACTACTTAGCGTCTAAACTAGGTATCTTTATCGGACTAAAAATTATCGAAATGAGAATTTGAAGAAATTCATTTCTCACCAAAAATAAAATAAATAGAGGAAAATAGGAATTTGGGAATGAGAAGTAATACACAATTAACTTTCATGGGTAGTGTTGGCATCTAACTTGTAAATAGACAATGATTTCGTTTTTAAGCTTAGTTTGGGGACTCGTGAAAAATCAGGAACGACGAATTTTATCCGTATGGTCACTTCTTTATGAGTCGTGTTTCCTACTCGTTGATCCTAAAAGTTATCGTGAGATAATGATTGTCAACAAAGCCGTCACATGATAATGAGAAAAATACAAAAATAGAATAAATGGAAAATCAGGGAGTTTTTTAGAACTTGAGATGTCTTAATCTCTTTTGAAAATTTTGCTACTTCTCAAAGTTAGTAAAACGAGATTAGGAAATTTTTGGTTTCAAAAACGTGTTTTTATAACATTGCGTGAGGACACAGCAATATCTTAGTCTGGGGGATTTTGGTATGTGCTTAATCACATACCTTTATTTGACCAAAACCGGACCCAAATAGACCAAAAACTAACCAATTATGCCAAATATTTCGTGTTTTTGTGTTTATGATTGTGCAGGGATGGATATTGTAAAAATGGACAAATATCAAGATAAAACAGAAAACCGAGCACGAGATTTGGAAGAGTGAATAAAAGCCGATGCCGGGAAGTTTTATGTCATTCAATTCCTTGAAGAATCATGAATTGACAAAAGAAGCCCTTGGATTAAGTTTACATGATTGGCAGAATTGGTCCTTACACTTTGAAAAATTACAAAACCAATCCTTATCCTAAATAAATACAAAATCAGATCCATGTTTTAAACCCAAAAACAAACCAATCCAACCCAAGTTACAAATTCCCAGCCCATCTATTTTAAACCCGAGCCCAATTTTTAAAACCCTTAACCCGGATACAAACCCACTCTCTGACCCGGTCAATCCTCATTTAATACCGGTCAAACAAATAAAAATAAATAAACAAACAACCCCGCCAAACGTTTTCCCCCTTTTACCCAGAAAGTTACTGTACCTATAAACCCTAATTTACCCGTACCCCGATTTCACAGCAATTAAGGGTAATTGTGTCCAATCATTAGCTTCTAGAAGGTGTCAGATGTCAGAACAAGCACAAACTCTCACGCATGGGCAACGTGGCATTCTCCTATTGGACGTGACACCTCACGAAAATTGATCAAACGGCTGAGGATTGATGGAGTGATGCTCAAGGATGATCAGATGGTTCATATTGACTCAAAGAAGCACAAAATCACACAGATTGGTGACATGGCAGCCTAGAAGGGTCTTCCTCCGGCTATAAATAGTGAGCTCTCCTCATGAGCTAGGGTTGTCCAATTTTTATGCTTTAGAAAATTGTTACCACTTTATTTTCTTGTCAAATTTACTGCTTTTCTTAGTGTAATCATTTACATTTCAGCTGTAACTTCAATTTCAGTTTGTAATCTCAAAGTTTTATTAATGAAAAGTTAGTTTGATTGTTCTTAAATTTGTGTCTCTTTTAGTTCTCATTAGCTTATTATTGCTTATTTAGTTTATTTTCATTAATCTCAGCTTAGTTCAATTTACATCTTTCACATTTGTTCATTTTATCCACAAAATCCAAAAATATTTGAAAAATACTTCAAAAATCCAAAATTAGCTTAATCCCAGCTTCAATAAGCTGTTTTTCATTTAGTATCAGCTTATATAAGCTTAATAGCTTATTGTGAGTGATTGGTAGTTTAAATTCTGTCCCAAACTCAAAAGTTCCAAAAAGTCAACAAAAGTCAACTGTTGTAATAAAGAACATGAACTTGGATTAATTCTGGTAGATCAAGCAAGTTTGGAAGTGCTTGGCCTATCTAAAGATAGGCTACATAGGAGAACCCCTCTGTTCAAGCTGAGGGGCAGTTGTAAGTTCCATCAAAATCTCATTTAAGTTGCATAGTACTTATTTCATGTTGTTGTTGCTATTTAATTGTTGATGAAATCTGTTTTTAGTTAATTAGTAGCTTGATAATCATAGAGTATTGGTTAGTTTAAGCTTTGGTCAGTTGGTTATAGTGAAAATAGTGCTAGCAGTTAGATAATAGGTGATTAGATAAGTAGCAGTTAGGAGTAGATAAGATTGGTACTGTTCATATGCAAATTGATTAGTTTAGATCTAGCTTAATTAAGGTTGAATAAGCATAATTCAGTTGGACTTAAGTGGTTTTAATTCATTTGGAGGTATTTGGCTTAATGGAGAAATTTTTGAAGCTCAAACTGCCTTCAATAAGCTCAGCATAAGCTGAGCTTATTTGGAACCACTCTTTAGCATTTCTAGGTTGCTTTTAGTTAATAAAGTAAGTGTGCAAAAGCTGGTTTCATTTGATCATAGATTTCATAAGAAAAACGCCAAAAATCCAATTCTGCTATCACAGAATCAATATGCAGATTTGAGCTTTTTAGCTGCTGAACTAGGTTAGCTAGTGGCTTGTTTACTTAAGCTGAGAACCTCACTTTTGGTTTTTAGGTAGTTAGTATAACAAGTTAGAAGTGCAATATCTGGTATTAGACTTTAGAGCTTATTAGGTAGCTTATTTCTGGCCTGCAAAGTTGCCCCAGAACTGCTACTTATCCTGCACAATCATTCTTGTGCCAACTAGCAGTCTTTCTTAGGCTAAATTAGAGTTCAATTGGGTAGTTATAATTAGGATTTTTGTGGTTTTAGTATATTCAGTAGTACTAGGAAGCTTTTGCCCCCATAAGTTTCCATTAATCAGCTTATTTGAAGTGCTTATTTGGGCTCCAAGTTGGCTGTTTCATCACTGCAATTGCCCCATTCTTTTGCAACTGCCATAGTGCTTATTTGCTTATTCTGGTTGATTCTTTGTGATTATTCAGTAGTTTTTAGCTTAATATAGTATGTTGGACTGAGTTTGAGCTTTTGGTATTCGTTGGTACTGTTTTGCTTATTGTGAGCTTATTTGCAAACTGCTTATTGGCTGATTCAGCTTATTAGGTTTTAATTCTGTCCTGAATTTATTTTTCCTAGGTAGATCATATAAAATTAGATTTACTCAGAATTTTCCATATTTTTCTAAATTGTTTTACTATTTTTAAATCATTTAAATCAATTAAATTAGTTTTTAATTCATAAAAAAATTCATAAAAAGTCAAAAAAAAATATTTTTCTTTTTTCTAAAATTTTCATTTTATATGTAGACTTTAGAAAAAATTATTTTATATTTTTAGGACTTAAAATTAAGATTTTCGCTTTTTAGTTACAATTTTTAAAATTCGTCGCGTACGTTTTAAAATTTAATTTTCGTTTTTAGAATTATATGCTTAATCTACTTGTACCCTTAGCTTAATTAGTTGTTTCCTTTAGTTATTTCATCTTTCGTAGTGTAGAAACCCAAAAATATCACTCTTTCACTCACATTCACGGCACAAATTCGACACCGATACGAAAACTCGAATTCAACCTTCGTTGGGACTACGACCTGGGGAAATACATCCGTTGCGTTTTCTTTGGAAAATAAATATAAAAACGACAAATCATTGGTTATAAGCTCGGAATTAACGAGACCAATTGTAGCGGTCCCACGGATGGCGCCACTGATTGAACAAATAATTGCACAACTGATGCGCGTGATGTGTCGTTGCGGTTTAGCAGTATTAATGCCTACTCAAGTTTTAAATTTATATTTAGCCGACTTATCAATAACACACACACACTTAATGAGCAGTGTACCCGGTCAGTATGAATATAATGGTAAGTAGAGTGTCGATCACTAAGGGTGGAACGTATTATCTAGTTATTCTAATCAGTATTTTAATATCTTAAGTCAATTATACAACCTAATCTAACGCAAGGGGGTTCAGTCTGAGAGACTGGCACGTTTTGGTTGCAATTAAATAATAAACTAAACTAATGAGCACGAATCAGCGATAAGCACGCACGTACACAGATAAATACTTGAGACAATAAGAAGACCTGTCCTGATAATTAAGTAGCTTGTCACTTGTTTTATTGCTAGTTTTATATGAAGTGTATGTAATTAACCCTTTCTCGTTGGCTCTAATCTTATCGGCGAGTAAACCCTTAATGATTACTTATGTCTAAAAGTTATTCCTAAGTTATCAAGTTAGTTATAACCGTGGGAGCAATATGATCTTCCGTAGTCACATACGACAAGCCACTAATAGACACAGAGGTTATCAATGCACTAATAAAAGTCACCAAAGACATCAACATATAAACTTTAATTAATGGGAAAGCAGTTTTAAGGGAGTGCAACCTTTCCGTTGTCACATTACGCAAGCCACCAATCCTGATGAATTAAAGTGTACTAATACAATGAAACAAAACTACTTAATGAATTAAACACATGCAGGACCTTCTTACAGCTCTTGTATCTTCGTTCGGGTGTGTCTTGTGCTGCCTATTCGTCTGAATTCGTTCGCTCGTCTAGGGATATATGGCACGTACGTCAAAAGTCTCTGAAATTCGTCTGGCCTTGGGGTATTTATAGTTTCTGTCTGAGGTAAGATGCGGCGCATTGAATAAGTAGATGCGGCGCATTGACTTAACTTCACGTGGGGTCCAAGGTTATTATATTCCAGAATATTCGTACACCGCCTTGAGATGCGGCGTATCTTCATAACTGTATGCGGCGCATGTCTTCTTGTATCTTGGATCGAAACTGGTGAAATCTTGATAGTGATGCGCCGTATGTAAGAAGTATAATGCGGCGCATCTGGAGTAGAACAAGTTGGTTCTTCTTCGTTGACCAAAGTTTCATATGCAACGCATGACCGAATTGCATGCGTGCATTCTTCAAAGTCAGGCAATGGTCTTCAATCTCTTCATTTCAGCAACCTTTTCCAATCTTGATCATTTTTCTCCATTTTTAGTCCATAATAGCTAAGTTTCACCAAATGCTTGTTTTTAACTGAGAATTACAAAAGTAAACGATTAAGTATCAATTCTCATACATAATATAATAAAACAAGTCAAATAAATAGGATAAATGATGATAATAAAATGTACTTATTTGAGTTCATCAACAACCAAGCCTTCGATGATGATCAAAGGAATAATGGGGTGTTGAGATTGCGCCAAGCTTGTTCTTAACCTGAAAATAAGAAATACCGAAACACTACGTTAAGTGATTGCGCAGGGGTTGGACCCTGTGAACCACCTCCGGCGTGCGAGTAAGTATGTGTAATCGTTTGAGTAGGTTGTAAATGACAAGAGTGAAGTTAACTTACATTGTTCATGCCCAACTACGCTATTTATAGGGGAGAAATAGGACATAGTGGGCGGTTGCACATTGTTCGGAGATCATGGGGGCGTCCCATGATTTTGTGGTAACCGCTAGGGCTTTGTTGCCCACGATCTCGGTTTTGGCGGGAAAGCCAAAGGGAAGAGGAGACGTGGGTTTGAGCAGGTCAGAATGGTCCTTCGTGCTAGTCCCTTCGATAGGAATACCCCGAAGGGCTTAGGGCTTCGATTGGTGGATTCCCACATGGTAACCAGTTCGCAGGCGAATGGTTTTACGCCAATGAAACGTGTTAGGAGATTAACCTGGGCCTCCGAAGAGAGGGCTTTCTACAGGCTCGAAGGGGAGTCCTTCGACCCGTTCGGAGGGTACATCATCAATGAGTGATTTTGAGTTTAGGTATACCTGTTGTGCCAAACTCAGTTGTTTCTTTGTTCTGCTGCATAAGCATCATCATTTGGTTGAGTTGGTTTTGCAGTTTGTCCATCCTAGCATTCATTGCTGCATCATTTTGATCCATTCCATTTGACCCATCTGAGTTGACCTCTTGTCCAACTGTCATGTTCACAAACCTATTCCCTGAGTTAGTGCTTCCTTGTTGAATTGGTGGTTTATACTTCCCATGTAGTGGGTGACCTATTGGATACCCAACCTTCTCTTTGCTTTTCCTCTTGTCTTATCATACTATAGGCTTTAGCAACAGTAGGCATAGGATGCATAAGAAGAATTTGACCTCTGATATTTGCATAACACTCATCCAAACCCATAAGAAACTGTATCAATCTTTTTCTTTGATCCCTTTCACTGTTTGATCTTCCATTTTCACAAGTACATGCACAGACACAAAGATATGGAGCTTCAAGTGAGTCAAATTCATCCCAAAGTCCTTTCAGCTTATGATAGTAGATTTCAATGGCCACATTGTCTTGTTTCAATTGAACAATATCATTGGTGATCTGATAGATTCTGTGACCATCCAATTGAGAGTAGTGTTCTTGCAATTACTCCCAAAGCTCATGAGCAGAGTTGATAAAACTGAGTGAATTGCTTATTTTCTCATCAATAGTGTTCAAGATCCATGATATGATCATATCATTTGTTCTTTCCCAAAGTGCTCTCAGATGTGAATTAACACTAGGCTCTTCAAGCTCACCATTAACAATCTTGAGTTTGTTCTTTGCATTTAGAGCAATAACCATGGATCTTTTCCAAGAGGCATAGTTATCGGATCCAGTGAGTTTCTTTGAGATGAGGATTAAGCCTGGGTGATCATTTTGATGTAAGAATAGAGGATGATTGAAGTTGATTTCATCATTTTGAGAGGTTTCTGAGTTTCCCGCCATTTTTGAAATTGGTGATGATTTTGGGTGATTTGATCAGATTTGTGTTGTTGGATGATGATTTGATGTGTGAATGGTGATTAGGAAGTGATTGTGATTGAAATGATGGCTGTTTGGTGATCGGAATGATGGTTGTTTGACAGTGATGGTGGTTGTAGTGGTGGTCAAAGTTTGTTAGGGCGGTCAAAGTTTGTTGAGATGATCAGAGTTAGTTATTTGGTGGTGGTTAGTTCACCGGAGAGCTGGTGACGCTCTGATACCATATTGAGATTGAGAGAAAAGTGAAAATGATTATTATTGAAGTTGAAAAACTTATGGTCAAATGACCATTTACAGAGTATTTATACTACAATATTACAAGCTGTTGCTAACTACATTCTGCTGCTAAGTTACAACTATTCTGCTGCTAGTTATAACTATTCTGCTGCTACACTACAACTACATTCTGCTGCTAGCTACAACTATTCTGCTGCTACATTACAACTATATTGCTGCTACTTTCTTCAGACACTTAGAGTGATGCATGTAGTTTGTAGAGACTGCATTGACCTTATGTCCATTAGTTTGCTAGTTTAGTAAAATGCCAGAAAGCCTCAGTTACTACGTTAGGACATATCATCGAGTAAAATTACCAAAATGAACCATTAACTAAGAATTTAAAAGTTAATGAAACTAGGCTCTTATTTGTTGTGAATAACACTCAGTGACGGAACCAGGAACAAAAGTGACCGGGTGCACAAATTTTTTTTAAGGCTAAAGTATAAGAGCAAAAAAATGAGAAAAGTGCGACTTGAGTTGAAATGATCGAGTTTAATAGAAATCAAGTCTATTTTTCACATACCAACGGATCAACTAAGCAATTACTAGAAATACAATTTCTTTGGACCGGGTGCATTTACGAAAATTTGGTATTTTTCGGAAAAGTAGCACTACGAATCAAAATCCATCGCACGGGACCCCCTAGTTCCGTCACTGATAACACTATACCTATCAATGTAGATTGCACCCTATGTCTTATGTAAAAGAGATGAAATTTTGAAACAACGGTGTTATTTAACTTATTTAATTAGATTTGGGAGAAGAACTATTACTTTTATGTGTGAAATTACGAAATTTACCTGAGGGCACAGTCGGTCAGGCCCGGGCAGCTGGTGCTCCTGTCCCAACAGATACGTCAGATGGGGCCTCATCTTACGGAAAAAACCCGGGAAGTAGAAGGAAAACGTATAAGGCCACGAGTGCTGCTGCTGAGTCAACTGAAGTCAATACTAAAGTTACTGCAGTCGCCGATCAAGTAGTGGAGGATGAAGATTTGGATGACAGATCAGAAGAATCAACTGACGAGTGATTTTGTGGTATATGAGAAAGATACTGAGGTCGAGGAGTTAACTGGGTATGATCTTGATAAAAAACTTGGACGGCCTCATCCGTTTATTGATCCTAAAGTGAGGAAGCCGATAAAGGAGCCTCTTACTAGCGAAGAATTATGGTGGAATTGGAGGAAACCGGAGAAGGAGCAATGGTCTAGGTGGCAGAAGAAGCGTCCTGATGCTGAAACGGTTAGTAAAAAATTAGATGCTGATACATATCCTAACGGGTCAAACGGTTTGAAATTCGCCTATAACTTAAATAGTAAAAGTTATTTTATAAAGTTTACATAAGTTGGCAAAAACGTGTTGGCAACTCGACCCGACCTGCTTTGACCTGTTATATATTAAGTGATGGTTTGAATTTTATGAAACAGGTGTTTCTCAAGGCCATGGCTGAAACCGGTCAAATTAAGCTTTTTGGTGAACAACCAACTTTGACCGAAACCGTTCTTTACAGAGCTAGGAAGCATTTATATAAAGAAGAAAGGTATAACCACATTACGCTGGCCTTATTGTATCATCCGTAATTAGTCGCACAAAACTATTATAATGTAAAAAAGTGTCAAATGTAAATAAATAAAGCGGTTGGTGTATTATATAGGCTACAGGCGGAACATGAAAGATTGGAAAGAGACGGTCCGATAGCATACTATTCAGAATGGGTCAAGGCGTGGAAGAAAGACACATCACGTGAAGCTATCCAGAAACATTATGAGGAGACCGGTGAAGATGAAAACACTCAACTTATAGAAATGTTTTCATATCAAACTGCTCGGGAATATCGTGTAATGATGGGAATTGATCATCGTATTTCTAGAGATCCATTGGCTATGCGAATGAAAGAGGAGCAGATAAAACAAAGTAGGTTCTTAAACTCATAAAGTTTTCAATTATCCAACGGTTTTAGTCAAATAGTTTTACCACCGTTATTGTACTGTAGTATGGGGTGGAGATCCGGTTTACCCAACGATAAACTACATTCAGGAACCAAACAAAGTGATCGATTTCAGGGGTCCAGATTTTCACGAGCCTACACCTGATGTCTTAGCTTATTTGAAACAGGTTAGTAGTTTAACGAGCTCAATTGTTCATTTGATGCATTGATGACTAAAACACTGATCCTCTTATGTTGTTTATTGGTGCCCGTTGTGACCAGAATGGTAATATAACGTCAAAGGAAGAAATTGATAAAATTTTGGCCAGCGAGAAGGTTGAAAAGTGAAGGTAAAAGACTTTATGCTTATGAACTTATATGTCATTACATGCATTAGTGCTTCCACAAATCACCATTTTTGTTCCCGATAGGTAAAAACACCATTTTTTGAAGATGACGCTATGGCTAAAGCTGTTGACATTGGTGAAAAGGAGGTAAAAATCTCTGCTGTTTTTTGTCACTTTTTGAAACTAGTGAAATAGATCACTGATGCTGGTTACATGCATTTCCCTGTATCAGGATAGTGACGATGAGGGTAAATTTGACGACGACGAAAATATAAGCCGGAACTGGAGTGTCTTGAAAACTACCCCAGAGCTACGCAAAACAAAGGTGCTTTTTGTAATTTCTGATTTTATATTTTCT
The DNA here is from genome assembly GCA_021014915.2 of Artemisia tridentata subsp. tridentata. Taxonomy (NCBI): domain Eukaryota; kingdom Viridiplantae; phylum Streptophyta; class Magnoliopsida; order Asterales; family Asteraceae; genus Artemisia; species Artemisia tridentata. The sequence goes on from CP139502.1 coordinate 407,299, forward strand.
AAGGTTGTTTATGTTATGGCCAGTGAATCACTGTATATTTGCCAAATATAGTTAGTGATCACAAAATGGGTGGTGGGTCCAGACTCGGGCGGGTTGGGTAAGTATTGGTATAGGTGGACCGCTAATAATTGATTCAAGCACCTTTCGGATGACTCTTAACCCGTTTAGCCTTTTCGACCCGTTTGACTCATTTCATCTTTAGTTCGATAATAATAATTGATTCAAGCACCTTTCGGATGACTCTTAACCCGTTTAGCCTTTTCGACCCGTTTGACTCATTTCATCTTTAGTTCGATATTTTATCTTTACCATTTGACCCTTAGGGCTAAAAACTAACTCAAGTCGACCTATTGAATGATCAATACTGTCACAAAGTAGATGGGAATTTTTGACCTGCAAGTGAAAATGTAAAAAGTTGATCACCAAAGAGGTTTTATGAGAAGCATATGCGAAACGAATATGAAATTCTAAAAAGTTGCTGTATTATTGGATTCGTTTTTGAGACTACTCTAAAAAATCTATAACTCCACTTCTTATGTGCAGCCCAAACCTGCAAAGGGTAAAGGTAAAATGACTTTGGAGGAAGCTATAGCCGACTCTGAAAACTTGACCGACTTCCTAATGGACTTTGATCAGGATAAGTCATCTGGAAGCCAAGCTATTACATGGTATGTTATCGAATTTACATTAACATTAGAGATTTTCCTAATAATATACAAAAGTCAAACATGCATATGCTAATTTACATTGAATTAACATCAAGAATTGACCATTTACGTGATGTACATAATATAATTTTCTTGATCATCTCAGAGCTAGAAGTGTGGAGTCAAGGGATCAAAGTGTTTGTTATATCTGCGTTTTACGCCCAGAAGATCTTCGTTGTATCTTCAAGTTTTGACCAGGAGGATGAATTCATATTTCGGGTGGTAAGCTGCAATCTTTGTATCTATAAGCATAAAATTCGTAGCACTGTTTGAAGTTACTATTGCTCGAGAAAATGATGTGCTTTAGAGAAGTTCACATTGTTATTGTAAACTGCGATGTCATCTATATACTGTAAAAAGTAATGTTGTATCTTTTTACAATTCTTTTATATAAGATGTCATGCAAAGAGATGAAGTCATCCAAAGATCTGAACATTTGTAAGGAGAGGTAGTACAATGGATGGGTTGGGTCGAGTTCGGTTTACCTGCTAGCATTTTATTTGTCCATTTTATAAGAACTCGACTCACCTCATCCATTTTGATGGCTGTGAGCATTGAATCAATCGTTATCGACCTTCAATAATCTATATAGGCTGTGTTTGGTGACGCAGATTATGAGAGATTATGGGGGCTACAGCTTTTTTTTCAAAAAATAATCTTTTGTCTAAAAAGTAGTATTGTTTGGCTTAATGAAAGTTTATAGTAAAAATAATCTCCAAAAATAAAAGCTCCTTGAACCAACTTATGAAAGATTATGGGGGCTACGGTTTTTTTTTTTTTTTTTTTTTTTTTTTTTTTTTTTTTTTCACAAAATAATCTCCAATTATGTCATTTTACACTTTTAATTTATAATTTCAGCTAGTTTGCCAAACATCACTACAAAAAAATCTATAATTTTAATCTTTTTCAGCATCAGCATCAGCATCAGCATCAGCATCAGCATCAGCATCAGCATCAGCATCAGCATCAGCATCAGCTTCAGCACCAGCACCAGCACCAGCACCAGCACCAGCACCAGCACCAGCACCAGCACCAGCAACAACTATTGTTGCCAAACATACCCATAAACATCTAATAAGCAGCCCTATGTTCAAATAAGTTGACTTTGAACAAACAGATTACTCGAGCAAAAATGTCAAGAAAAAGACATTGGATTAAGAATATTATGAAGAGGGTAAAAAAAACACTTCCATCTAGAAAACTCGTTGTTGAATCTTGTTCCCCGTCTAGGCGATTCATGTGAAAGGGTCATGCCCGTCCTTTGAACAACTTCCCGAATCAAGTAAATTGTGCAGATATAACTTAGTTGCGGATTTTTCTAAAACCATCAACTATTGAAAGAATACGGAAGACCATTAGACTCCGGAAACCTATTATGCAATCTTGTTTGTCAACAATCTTGCTTGCGCTTTTGCCCGTGTCTCCTTCCTGCTTGCTGGTTTCTCGCTCTGTTTATTGGTTTTTCCTGCTCGCTTTTGACTGCTTGCTTCTGCCTGCTCTCGTTTGCTTGTTGTTTTATGGCTGTGTTGCTCTCTTTTATCCCTCACCCGCACACCTGCACTTGCCGGAGGTCTCGTTGGAAGCAGTCTCTCTAATCCCGGGTTTATCTCGGGGTAGGGGTAGGATCTGTCTACATTCTACCTCCCCGATACCATGCCCTGGCGGGATTGGGTTTGTTGTTGTTGTTGTTGTTGTTGTTTGTCAACAATTGTTAGGTCTTAGAGATGGTTCATGCTCCGCACATTTAAACATGGTCCGACACTGCTTTATGAAAACAATGCAAATCGGTGAAGAATTATAATCTCTACGGTAAAAGAACATATTGAATTATAATCTCGTTGTTCTGTTTTTGAAATGTATCTTAGGAGTTTGGAGGATTACTAGAAGCAATTCGTTTTCACCATTTATTAGTGTTTCATTTTGTGTGTTATTATGTCTTAAGAAGATTTGTTTTGACTATTTATTAGTTTCATTTTCTGGGTTGTGTTTATATGTCTTAAAAGACAAGAAATGTTAGGCGAAACGGAGACACACTTCACAATTAGGAGCATGATGAATATTGGAAAATGAGGAAAAATTGATGGCCGGAAATAATGGTGGTGGGACTTTGGTGTTTATGGGTGAGGGTGGTTTTCACATATGGTCCTGTGGTTAGACATTAAAATGACCATAATACCCTCATGTGCAAGTCACATGAGGGGTGTTTAACAGTCAAACTTGACGACGTTTGGTCAAGGGACCGTAAGTGTTAAGGGTTTCAGAGTTAGGGACTATCTATGCAAAAAAAAAAGTCAAGGGACCATGCGTGTTAGTCAACCCAAACCACAGGGACCATCTTTGTAATTTACTCTTGTGAAAGAGAAGTTTTGTGTATAAAACATCAACAACTTGATAAATTATATGTTTTTTTATAAAGTTATGTTCACCACCCCTAGACCTATTCCTTTACTGTGTTCTGGCATGAATTATTTAAAGTATTATGAAATTTCTAAACCATTTCCTCATAGAGAAAAAATATATAAAATTTCTCCATAAATATATTTCTCATTCCATTCATCTATTAAGCTAGCTACTCAAAATCACATACATCTTTCTACACCTGATTTCTAATCCTCATATGATTTTTTATACTATTTCTAAACAAATCTTAAAGGTCAATGGCATCATCATCCTCTTCTCATTTGATTCCCAGCAGGTCTTCTTTTAAATCATGGAACTATGAAGTTTTTCTAAGTTTTAGAGGAGAAGACACTCGCAAGACTTTTGTAGATCATCTCTACACAAGTCTTGTGCAACAAGGCATCCACACTTATAAAGATGACGAAACACTTCCCCGGGGTGAATCCATTGGTCCATCCCTCCTGAAAGCTATTCGTGAATCACGGATCGCTGTTATTGTATTCTCTGAAAACTATGCAGATTCTTCTTGGTGTTTGGATGAGTTGGCATATATTATGGAATGCATGACTACAAGAGGTCAAATTGTTATGCCCGTATTTTACGATGTGGATCCCTCGGATGTGAGAAAACAGAAAGGGAAATATGGAGAAGCATTTGGGAAACACGAGTTGGAGAATAACCACAAAGTTAAATTGTGGAAAAATGCTCTAGCAGCTGCAGGTAACCTTTCTGGATGGGTCACCAAGGACTATGCTAATGGGTAATTTTCTACAATTTTTTCAAACATAATATGCTTAGCATGTTTTCATATTGTTACTCTACCTATTATCTAGTAGGAAACTGCTCTTGGTATTTTGTTTTGTTATATTGTGTTACTCTGTACGTATTTTGGTGACACTTGTATTTTCTTTGCCTTCATATTTTACTTTAGCTGTAATTGACTAGCTAATGCAAGCGTTAAGAATATATCAAGGTGTTGCAGTAAATGTTAATTTGGAATTGTTACAATTTATACTTATCCAATGTGCAGGCATGAAGCAAAATGCATCAAAGACATTGTTGGATCAATTTCTAGTAAGTTGTATCCCATAAATTCAAAAGTCAGTAAAGATCTCATTGGAATAGAGACTCGCTTGCAAGATTTGAAATCAAAGTTGGAAACTGGGTCATCAGGTGCTGTGCGCATTGTTGGAATATGGGGGGTTGGAGGTGGTGGTAAGACTACTCTCGCATCTGCTGCTTATACGGAAATGTCTGTACATTTTGAAGGTCATTGTTTTCTTGAAAATATCCGGGAAGAATCAAGGAAGCATGGTTTGAAGATGTTGCAGAAAAATATGCTATCATCTGTTTTGAAAACAGAGTTGGCAGTACAGAGTGTGGAAGAAGGAAGAAGCATAATAAAAGTAAGGCTATGTAATAAAAAGGTGTTAGTTGTTCTTGATGATGTAGATGACGTTAAGCAGATTAAGGCTTTAGCTGGATCACATGATTGGTTTGGTGAGGGAAGTCGAATTATAATCACAACCAGGAATGAGCATGTGCTAACCCGCAAGGCAGATTCGATCTATGAGGTGAGTTTGTTATCACATGACGAGGCTATGAAGCTCTTCCGTGCACACGGATATCGGGAAGGTAAACTTGTAGACGATTATGAGATACTTTCAGAAAAGGTGGTTTCTTATGCTGGCGGGCTACCATTGGCACTTGAAGTTTTAGGTTCTTTTCTATACGACAAAGACAAGGATGAATGGATGAGTGCCCTGGCCAAGTTAAAAGACATCCCAGATCATAATGTCATGGAGAGACTCAAAATAAGTTATGATGGGCTTAATCTTGACGAGAAACAGTTATTCTTAGATATTGCATGTTTTTTTAGGAACATGCGGATAGAAAAAGCAATGACGGTGCTTCAAGCTTGTAGTTTTTACCCAGTTATAGGTGTAAGGGTGTTGGTACAAAATTCTCTCATATCTGAATCGAATGGAATATTTGAGATGCATGACTTGATAGAGGAAATGGCACATCATATTGTTAGAGAGGAACACCCTGAAAATCCTGAAAAACATAGCCGGGTTTGGAAATCTGAAGATCTTTTACACATTTGTGCTATGGACGCAACCAAGGTACTAATCATGCTAGCTTTGCAAGATATATGTTACAAATTACACATGCATTGAATGACATTCGTATATTATTAATGACACAATTTCGCTCCTTTATATATCAGGAAAATGACAGGATTCAAGCGTTAGTAGTGTCAAATGAATCTTACCCTCCATGTCTTCCTCAAGTTCTGGCAAACATGAAGAACGCTCGTTGGATTTCTTTGGATAATTGTCCAGCTTCATATTCATTGCCAACAAATTTTCAACCAACAAAGCTTGGTTGTCTGACTTTGAGAGACGGTCTTCAAAAAGAGCTCTGGCAAGGGTTTAAGGTAATTCTTATTCTTTATCTTTGACAAGTTAATTTTGTATGGTAACAATTTCAGGGGTTGCTAATGAAAGTAAATAAATGAAAAGGATTATAGAAATTTGTAATAAAAGTATGATAACACGCAAGATTTTCAAGCAAACCGGCTTAAATATCCTACTTTTGTGATATGAACTGCGTTTCAAATTATTCTAAAATAGTAGTTTTGTATTTCACAAATTTTAAAACCAATATGCGCACAATAAAAAAATAAAAAATAAATAAAATAAAAGGTATATTTGGCACGAAGCGGTGTATGCTTCTTTAAGAAGCTATGAGCGGTGAGCATTTTATACTCCTTTCCATTTTTTTCTCCCATATCTCTTCTCTTTTCTTCCTCTACAAAACTACGAGAACACACCGTAATGTAAGTTTACAAGTTTGTGTGTTAAAACCATTCATTTCTAAAACAGAAAAGTAGCAACAAGTAGACACTAGATCACAAATATGGACAACAACAAAAATTTACATCACTATTGGGCTTTTGAACTTGCAACAAATATGGACCAAATTAAAATAGAAATATAGAATACAGTATATTTCAACGTCAAATTAGCATATGAAGTCTACCCAAATGTAAGAGAACGAGTACTCTAATTGTAACACCCCAACCCGATCAAGGTCGAAATTCCACATTATGGTGTCTATCAGAACATATAAAAGAAACGCAAGCGGAAGACTTCACAAATGAAGTAAAGTCAAGAACATCATGACTTCCAAACTTACAAGCCTCTAATAAGTCTAAACGAACATAAAATGAAAATGAAAAGAAATGAAATATCCAAAACATAAGTCTAATCATAATCCAGGACAAATGGGGAATCTAATCAAGGTAGGTCTTCTAAAGCTCCTACTCTCATCACTCATGCCCAGCTTCCCGCTTATTACCTGCCGCATGGAAAAGAAACGCGGCTGAGCTTAAAAAGCCCAGTGAACAGAGCTTATTACCTGCCGCATGGAAAAGAAACGCGGCTGAGCTTAAAAAGCCCAATGAACATATATATATATATATATATATATATATATATATATATATATATATATATATATATATATATATATATATATATATATATATATATATACACAACACAGATAGGTAATAAGCATAAGTGAACGAAACTGAATCATACGAAACAAAGGCATAAATATCATAAGTCAAATGAAATGGAGTAATAAGATAGTACGAATCAGATAATCATAATGAACAAAGGAATCAAATAGGAAGAGCCACGAACTTGTCTAAACGAGACACTCGAATAGACCAAAGAATCACATATACAGAAATAGCCACGAGCTTGTCTAAACGAGACACTCGAATAGACCACATAATCACATATACATATCCGTCAAATCATAAGTGCACGAAGAGGGGAGGCCTCTAAGTACCAAATAGTGAGAGGGGTGTACATAAACCAGTAATGGCCAAGAGCTCTCATATCATATCAAATGGGGACGCCGTGGACTGATCACACCGCCACAGATGGTGTCATGCCATTGGTGCCTCAATGACATGGCCATGGTACCTCCATGGCTAGTTAGCTCGGGCAACAGAACAGAACAAATCATATCAAGTCATCATATCATAGCAAATGGATAGCAACGAATATCATATCAAAGGAATCATATCAAAGGCTAAAACGAATCTAAGTCAAGGATCGGAAAGTCATGAGAGGAACAAGAACAAGAACCAGAAACTGACCCAAACTGATTACCCTATTCGAACCAAACCAAACCTTCTTCGAACTTAGTATGACCAGGATCAAAACACCTCTTGTTACCTTCTTCGTACCACCTTTGCACCCTTCGAATGAGATCCAAAAAGCTGCTGCTACTTAGGTTATTTTTAGGGTTTTAAGTGTGTTTATTTGAGTGTATTTTCGGTTGAAGGAAAAATGAGGAAGAGGGGGAAATATAGTGGATATTTAGCCGAGCATGGGGGGGGGGGGGGTAATAGGAGACCAAGACTCATTCAAAATCTCAATGAATGTGGACATCATTTCATGCTACTAGTTATGTACAAGATTTTAATTATTTTGGACCTTCTAATCGTGTGATATAAAACGTATAGTATCATGTATGTCGAGTTCTAAATAGCTTGGTTTCATATGTTTAAGTATTTGTGGTTTGAAGTTATAACACTTAGTTACTAGGTTGTATTCGGGTTCTAAGTTCAATTTAGTAACTTATTTTTGGAAACCACGTTTTAGGTTATTATACTAATAGCCCGTTGCGTCGCGATGACTGACGAGGACTAAAAAGTAAGTTTCTTAACTAAAAGTTAAACATACATTTCTTGAAGAATATATCAATATCGCAAAACGAAAAGTATAGATGATAACATTATAACATAAATAATTCAAAAATATTACTATTAGTAAATATTTTTTAAATACCCAAATTCGGGTGCAACACAACTTTATTTGGTTGGGATGCCAACATTACATCTATAAGCATTACTCGACCAAAATATTGTTAATGAGCAATTATCTTATAATACATTAACGGTAAAAACGAAGGTATTATGTGAAAAAAAAGTAATGGCACTTATTGAATATACTAGTAAAACCTCTATAAATTAATACTAGATAAATTAATAACCTCAATAAAATTAATAATTTGTCTAGTTCCAACTTGGGACCAATACAAATTTGGACCCCAATCGATAAAATAATAAGAAAATAATTTTTTTGAAACCCAAGTGTATATATTTTGGTCCCAACGAAACTATAAATTAATAAAACTAGTCAATTTCACAATTTTCTTCAATGCGTTGAACCTCGCAACATTTATTAGTAATACATTCATTAATTTCTTCAATGCCTTTATTCATAAAATATTAATTGGAACTTGTTTTTCTAATTTATTTTTCATCTCTAACCAGTATACATTGTAATATATACTGCACTTGTAAATTTAAAGGTTATACGTAAAACCTATTAAACTAATAAATTATTAATTTATCAATATAATAATATCTCGTTAAATTAATAAAATATTCTGGTCTCAACATTATTAATTGATAAAGGTTTTACTGCATATCGAATGAGCCAACAGATAACTTACATATTCACCAGGAGGTTGAGTTGTTGTGGTTTGTCGCAATAGACCCGGGTTCGATCCTTGATTTTTTTCTTTTTTTAATCAATAATTTAGTTTCACTATTGACTTTTATGTTTTACAAAATAACACTTAAGTTTTTCTCAAATAAATTACATATAATCGTGATTTTGTAGTGGCCCGAACTACACACAAGTTCATACAAAAACATGTCTCACTGAAAAGATTTATAATTATAAGGGAATATATTAGGTAAAATTACATTGTTGCCAACTCCCTACAATTTGTGCTACAAATTGTGGGTTCATGAGTCCTTTTGTGAGTCCCCGACTCTTTTTTATGAGTCCTAATTTATTTTTTTATGTATTTTGGTAAAGGATTGTAGCCAATTGACTACAAATATTGTAGCCAAGCTATCCCCTTATTATAAAACCGAGAAATGAACTACACACAAGTTCATACAAAAACACACAGGTACATGCCTAATTTTGTGCCTAAAACTAGGTGGCAGCAATCTGTTGGTTGGATATGAGGGACCCACGTTTCACAAACCAATAAGTAAATGTCACACACTTTTAGGCACAAAATTAGACATATATTTAAGCATCTCAATCATTTCTCTTTAAAACAAGTCACATCGTGCAGACTATTCTTATTATAATGTCCATGAAACAAAATAAATAACATAATAAGTGACAAAACAATTAAAGTGGTAAATATTGACATTAACTTCATTTGCAATAGCTTGGACTTTTTCCCAAGAGTTGCAACATTAGTTGATAACAACTTGATATTTTCTTAACCCCATTGTTATATTAGAATATATGATGGCATCAACTTATTTGCCTGAAAACAATAAGAATATCTCATACAATAAACTCGTTTAGAAACTTCTACACTTAATAGTAGTTATACAATATGCAGATGTAATATACCATTTAAATCAAATTCACAAGCAAATGCGTATCGACCATTGTTCAAACGATAGTTGTTAAGATCCAGATCCTGATCTTACGTAGGATCTTAGCAAGCTCAAGATCTTATAAGGTCCCGATCTTGACCATATGATCTTAAGATCTAATCCGATACGATCTTACTTTTCACGAACTGAAAACTAAAAAACTACAAAGTTACGGTTTATGTTTTATAGAATTTAAAAAACAATACGTTAATCTTCTTAAATATTCCATATTTTTAATTTTGGACAACATTTTCATGAAATATTCATATAATTTTATATTTATAATTTATAATAATTTGTAGATTTGAATAATATTACAAAGACTATTAGAAAAATGACATTGTAGTAGGATCTTAGGATCCCGATCCAATCTTACGATTTCGATCTTGCAAACACGAAAACGATATTAAGTAGGATTCCGATCTTAAAAACCTTGGTTCAAACCCTATTTTTAACCTTGACCACTTCAATTAATTCTTCCAAAAACATTGCCGTACCTTGAACTATTATAAAAAGAGAATATTTTAACTATCTTCATTATTCTACTAATTAAATACATTATATGGCGAAATAAAATGTACATTTCTGGGTCAAATAATTATTAAAAACACTTGGTCACTAACCTATACTAAGTTTATACTATATCCACATGTAATACTGTGGTAGGGAAAAAGAATACATGGCTTTATTCATAAAAGAAAAGAAATATAAATATATTATTTAATTATAGATATAGACGTATTAATTTGACTTTTGTGTCCTTGTCTTGAAACAGTATCTACCAAATCTGAAAATTCTTGACCTCCAATGGTCAGAGTCCCTAAAGAGGACACCAGATTTTAGCGGGCTTCCATGTCTTGAAAGATTAAATTTGTTTGGATGCACTAAACTAAAAGAGATTCATCCATCAATTGGGTATCACGAAAGGCTTGTTTATGTAAACATGGATGGGTGTAAACTAAAGATGTTTCCACCCATTATCCGTATGCAAAAGTTGGAGACTCTTTATTTGTCTTGGTGTTCACGACTTTCGAAGTTTCCAGAGTTCAAATGTAACATGGATAGCTTGAAAGAGCTTCATTTGAGTCTGACTGCTATAGAAATTGTCCCCTCGTCAGTTGGAGAATATTGTACCAACCTTGTTTCTTTAGACTTGGCTAGTTGTCACAAACTAAAGAGGATAGAATGCAACTTCCGTCTCTTTAAACATTTGAAGGAGTGTTATCTCCATGATTGTAGCCAACTTGAGAAATTAGCAGACAACTTCTTTGATGTCGATTGTTGTTTAGAGGTGCTTTCTTTATCCACGGATGGGAAATCTTCTTTAATCAATAGAATCGCGATTCGATCTGGTTTAAGCTTTCTTTACCGAAGCTCGGTGGGCATTAAGTTTCCCATGTTTCCACGTTTTTTAAAGAAGTTACGACTTGGGGGGTCCAATCTGGGAGATGGAGACATCCCGTCGGATATTGTCGAATTATCCTGTCTACAAGTACTATACTTAACAGGGAACGATTTTTCACAATTACCTTCAAACCTCTCGCAACTTCCTAGTCTAAAATTCCTCAACGTGTCGTATTGCTATAAGCTTGTAGAATTGCCGGATCTCCCGTCAAGCATAGCTATTCTCCAAGCAGATAAATGTAATGCACTTGAAAGCTTAGGAGATCTATCCAATTATAAATGGTTGTGGAAAGTCTCATGTTATGGGAAGAAAAAGTGGGTTGGTGGTGAGAGGGTACTACATTCCATGCTTCAGGTTTGGCTCTACTTTGCTCTTGTATTTCGTTCTCATAGATTCCGACCAAATAGTAATAATATTGATCATAATCTGAATGTTTTTGTGACAGGGAAATGCCGTTGAAAATCACTTTATGAGTCTCAGATGTGGACGTGCATTAAAGATGCCACATCAACCGACATTCACATTGCAACTTCCACATAATTGGTATAATGACTTCAGTGGATTTTTATTATGCACCGACAAAGACATGTGGTGGGGTCCGTGGTTGATAGTTATCAAGCAGGAAGAGACGTGCTTGGATGTTCAACCTGATCATTGGCCTGAGTTTGATAGTAATCCTGAATCTGACGAATATTCAGCAGTGGGTTATGTATCCTTTGGTTCATTGCGACACACCTCGTGGTGGAATTCAGCATACAATAAGCTTTCATTTGAATTAGGAGATAAACTTAATCTTAAAGTAGGACTTGTTCCTAGGAAATGTAATGGTGATTCAAATGAAAGAGCAAAAGGCGCAGTAGATTCCTCTGAGTTTTGGGATGAAGAAAAAGAAGGTGACAAAAAGACATTTAAGATCGTGCATGATTCAAAGTCCTCTATTATGATTCAATGGCGTCCTCATTAGTCATAGCAACCGAATGTTTGACCTCTATTATGATTCAATGGCGTCCTCATTAGTCATAGCAACCGAAAGTTTGACCTCTATTATGATTCAATGGTGTCATAGATGTTTGACCTCTATAATGCTTGGATTTACGGTAATAGAATTTGGTATTTGTATGTGTATTTTGTTAATAAATGTTATTTGGTATTTGACTATTTGTATGATTCAAAGTCCTCTATTATGATTCAATGGCATCTTCATTTTTACACTACCTTAGAAACGTAAAGAACATTCAATAATACATCGAAAAAGAAAAAGAACATTCAATTAAATAATACCGGTCGATATTGATATCATGTCGTTGCCGGATATTATAATGCCAACGATTGTTTGGCGAAGCATCTACTATGATAGCTTATAAAATGGTTTATGGACGAGAATTTATGGACCACGAAAAATATTCATTTCAAACTTACGTGTCAAAAATAAGTGTACGATTTTAGTCATGACTTAGCAAATTTTATTATCTTTTTCAGTTTTCTTTATAACTACATAACATATGACCCTAAAAGAGTATCAAATTTTATTATCTTTTTCAGTTTTCCTTATAACTACATAACATATGACCCTAAAAGAGTATCAATTGTGGAGTTGTGGTTTATGATACGAAAAGATATACGTATATGTTTTTCTATAGTATGATCGGTGTATTATATCAAAAGATAGATAAGAAGATATGATAATTTTGTAAACCTTTTTTTAAAAGGTTCACTATGATGGATGCATTTATAGTCTAAAAAGAAAAGGTTTAAGTCATAAAATACATAACGTATTTTCTACAAAATCTCGTTTTGGTAAGTGAACTATAAAAATATCAAAAAATGTAACGAACTTTAATAAAGTGTTCAAATATGCATATTTTGATGTGTTGTCATACCAGAAAAAGTGACACGTGTCACTATTTTTAAATTGACAACACATCAAAATGTGTATATTGCAACACCTTATGAAAGTCCGTTGCATTTAATGATATTTTTTATAATTCACATATTAAGATGAAATTTGAAAAAATTCGTTGCTATTTTGTGAAAAGAATAGTAGTATGAGTAATTGCGTATGGAAATGAAATCTTTTAATAGTGTTCCATATTTTTACAAAAAAGTACTTTTCTTTGATCATTTCAACAATTCATTAAATCACCATTAGGTAAGGGTACCCTCACATGTCACATGACACGCATTTTGAATATATTCGTAAGTTTAAGAAATACTATTTATAGCAAATGTGTGAATTGGCATATGAAAATGTTTAAACCACCCTCATTTGATTTATCTTAACTAGCTATAGCTTATGACAACATCTCAATTCTCACATGTATATTGTGGGTATGTTTGACAAAACTAGCAATAACTAGTAACTGTTTAGCAGTGGTAATGAGCAGTTAACGTAGTTGTATATATAATTATAAAGTGTAAAATGACGAAAAATGTAAACGTTAATGCTAAATGCTTTTTCAGGTGTTAAAAGTCAAACGAGCTAATAATTTAAAACGCTAACCGGTAACCACCAACACTCTTGATTCCTGAATGCTCTCAAGTGTAAAGTTATGAGTAATGATACATAATAGGCTATAAATTGCCATAAAGTCTTAACAACCAAAAAGGTCATAATATTGTGACTTTGAGAATATATGCATAATAAGATTTTTGGAATCCTGAATGTCAATGGTGCCTCTGGAATACGCTTTTGGCTGGTACGCTTAACGTAGCCCTATTGTTGGGTACTTACGGATCTAGCTTCCCTATATGGCTATCGATGCTCATCCTGATCAATGGAACAAGTCTCGTGTGGTATTACGTGAACGTGTTTAAAACATGTATTTTTTTTATTAGGCAATATATTATAAGGCTCGAGCCTATCTTTAAGCTTAGGTCCATTAAGGTTAGGTTATGGATATGTAGTCTATAAATATTCATAAGCTTACAACATTAACCATTTTTTAGCTACATAATAGTTAAAGTTGAATAGTGTCGAGTAAACTTCGTTTTCTAAGCAACAATAAGTATAAAATAAGACTCCAAGGTTAGTATAACTAAGCGTCATTAGATAAAAGAAGTCTAAATATGAAAGATAAGATAAAGAAAGAAATAGTCGATTTTTTTTAATTCTAACTTTTTTAATATTAACAAGGATAGTAATGAAGATATGATTTTAAAAAAGGTACAAAGGTTTTGGCAATTTTAGGACTTAATACTTTTTTATATATGAGGTGTTTAGGACTGTGTTTTGAAAAGATTATGCGTATTGTGAAACTGATTTTGATTATCTGAAATTTGAGGGTCAAAAATGAGTTTAGGGTAGCTGCGACGTAAAACTGTTTGTGATATCCTTGACGTGTTGAGAAAATGCGTTTAATAGGAAGTGGAAAGCTCAACCCAAGTTTGATCAGTGTACTACGACAAGACAGAGGTGTTCGAGATTGTATATTTGGTTATGATATGCCTACCATAAAACGAGTCACGTTATGTACTTATGTACATTGTAACAAGTATGCTAGACATATGTTTGTTGTCGGTCTCAAAATATTATATTTCTACGTCATCGGACCAGCTTGATCGCCTCGGCTCCCATATCAAGCCAAGACGTGAGTTATGGAATCGATTGTGATATATTAAAGTGTAATTTCATAACAAGGTTCCATGTCATATAACGCATAAAATGATCACTAGTACATTCAGACGCTCCGGCGTCGACTTTTTTTCCACCGTGCCGACGTCATGACGTCGGCAACACACCTTCTCGTCGTCATGTCGTCGGCAACAATTAGTCGACAGAGCCACGTCGGCAACGTCCATACCGACGAATGACGCCGACGACAGAGGGGGACCCACATGTTTTTCGGTCAAACGTTAGTTTTTGTTCGACAATTTGTTACCGACGCCGAGTCGTCGGTAACATAATAAATATTTAATGACTTAATTAGATTAACTAAATAAAGTCAACGAAAGTCAAATATTAATGTAAACGTTGCCGACGCCCTTTTGTCGGTATCGTTTGCAATAGTCAACGAAAGTCAAATATTAATGTAAATGTTGCCGACGCCCTTTTGTCGGTATAGTTTGTAATAGTCAACGAAAGTCAAGAAATTGCAAAATTTTGCCGACGTCATTTAGTCGGTAGAGCTTGAAATATAAAACATATGCATTATTCTACCGACGACATTTAGTCGGTAGAGTTTGAAATATAAAACATATGCATTATTCTACCGACGACATGGCGTCGGTATGAAAGTTTTATTGCAGCTGCGCAGCAGCCTGCGCAGCTGCACTGCCCAGATTTTTGCCGCAAAAATGTGCAGCAAAAATCTACCAATTCCAGTTTCAATCCTGCTGTTATAAACCACACATTCCAATACAAACAACGGCTAAAACGGCTATAAAGTTTATAACGGCTAAAACGGCTATATATAACCACTAAACACTTAATAAACTTTACAAAACGGCCATAAACTTTACAAAACGGCCATAAACATTATAACACCCTCAAAATACATCATAAAGTTTACAAAATGGGTGTTATAATCGCTAAACCTAGCTACTATATGTACAAATGTTGCAATATCCTAAGTGTTTAAAGATAATAAGATTGGGGTCGTCAAAAATATAGTTCCAGAGACAAAACAACACAAAATAATACCTCTACAGCCCATCGTCGTCATCAGGATCATCATCATCACTCCCGCTCCTAGAGCCACTCCCGCTGCTAGAGCCACTCTCGCCGCCTGAGCCACTCGCGAGAGCGCCTGAGCCGCTCCCTCCCGCGCCTGAGCCGCTCCCTCCCGCGCCGCTCCCACTGCAGCCTCCAGCGTCACCTCGAGAACCAACCTGGGTAAGAAACGCGTCCCAGTCTGGGTTCCTCGAGATATAACGTGTCAAAAGCTCGAGCTTCTTCTCAGTTTTCTTGGCTTTCTTCTTCTCTTTTTTCCTTTTTTTCTCAGCTTCAGCCAGACTCTTTTTAAATTCATCAATCTGCCCCGTATCTTCAGCAAGCTTCCCTTTAAGCTCGGACGTACCTATAAACGAAATAATCAAAATTTAAAAAATGGTCATTTCAATACATATATAAGATGCGTCATTTAATATTATCCAACTGTACATACCTGGTGGAGCTGGAGGCGGCATGTCTACCCGTGGCCTCTTCAAGTAGGGAACCACCTTGCCGACGCCGGGTATATGACCACGCTGCTTTCCCCCGATCACCCGAGCAAATATATCCTCCTCCGTGAGGCACGGCTCGTCTGCCGGCATATCAGATCTAGGCTGCCTCAGCCGGACCATCTCTTCCTGTGTGGTTGAAAAAAAATGAGAAAATTAATAAATTAGTCGGGTTAATTACTAGATTATGTTTCAATAAATCACTAAGTGCATGTTTTGAAAAAAATAAATAAATAAATAAATAAAAAACGATACTTACAAACCGAGCTCTAGCCTCATCCTGCAACCATGCACCATTCTTGAAGTGGGTGTCAAGATATGTATCGAACATGGACGGATACAAGTCGACGGTAATATTACAAATACTTTTATAAAATTATAAGAAATAGTTTTATAAAATAAAAAAATAAGTAGTTAAATTTTTTATTTATTATAAATACTTTTATAAAATTAAAAAAAAAAAAATATAAATAGTTTTATAAAATAAAAAATAAGTAGTTAAATTTTTTATCGTTATACACTAGATGTTTAACGAACGAGCCAAGATGTTATGGTTATACACGAGATGTTAAACGAATGATCCGAGATGTTATGGTTGTACACGAGATGATTAACGAACGAGCCGAGATGTTATGGCTGTACACGAGATGTTTAACGAACGATCCGAGATGTTATGGTTATACACTAGATGATTAACGAACGAGCTGAGATGTTATGGTTATACACGAGATGTTTAACGAACGAGCCGGGATGTTATGGTTCTACACGAGATGATTAACGAACGAGCCGAGATGTTATGGTTATACACTAGATGTTTAATGAACGAGCCGAGATGTTATGGTTATACACTAGATGTTTAACGAACGAGCCGAGATGCTATGGTTATACACGAGATGTTTAACGAACGAGCCGAGATGTTATGGTTATACACTAGATGTTTAACGAACGAGCCGAGATGTTATGGTTCTAACACGAGATGTTTAACGAACGAGCCGAGATGTTATGGTTGTACACGAGATGTTAAACGAACGAGCCGAGATGTTATGGTTGTACACGAGATGTTAAACGAACGAGCCGAGATGTTATGGTTGTACACGAGATGTTTAACGAACGAGCCGAGATGTTATGGTTCATACACGAGATGTTTAACGAACGAGCCGAGATGTTATGGTTATACACTAGATGTTTAACGAACGAGCCGAGATGTTATGGTTCTACACGAGATGTTTAACGAACGAGCCGAGATGTTATGGTTGTACACGAGATGTTATAACGAACGAGCCGAGATGTTATGGTTGTACACTAGATGTTTAACGAACGAGCCGAGATGTTATGGTTCTACACTAGATGTTTAATGAACGAGCCGAGATGTTATGGTTCTACACGAGATGTTTAACGAACGAGCCGAGATGTTGTTACTGTGTTTAACGACGAGCAGATGTTATGTTTAAAGTGTTAACGAACGAGCCGAGATGTTATGGTTTATACACGAGATGTTTATAACGAACGAGCCGAGATGTTATGGTTCTACACGAGATGTTTAACAACGAGCCGAGATGTTATGGTTTGTACACTAGATGTTTAATGAACGAGCCGAATATTATGGTTTTACACGAGTGATTAACGAACGAGCCGAGATGTTATGGTTATACACTAGATGTTTAACAAACGAGCCGAGATGTTATGGTTGTACACTAGATATGTTTTAATGAACGAGCCGAGATGTTATGGTTATACACTAGATAGTTTAACGAACGAGCCGAGATGTTATGGTTGTACCACAGCGATGTTGTTCTAACGAGTTTTACACGAGCCGGGATGTGTTAAGGATTATTTTTACACGAGCTGATTAACGAACGAGCCGAGATGTTATGGTTATACACGAGATGTTTAACGAACGAGCCGAGATGTTATGGTTCTACACGAGATGTTTAACGAACGAGCCGAGATGTTATGGTTGTACACTAGATGTTTAATGAACGAGCCGAGATGTTATGGTTTTACACGAGCTGATTAACGAACGAGCCGAGATGTTATGGTTATACACTAGATGTTTAACGAACGAGCCGAGATGTTATGGTTGTACACTAGATGTTTAATGAACGAGCCGAGATGTTATGGTTCTACACGAGATGATTAACGAACGAGCCGAGATGTTATGGTTATACACTAGATGTTTAACGAACGAGCCGAGATGTTATGGTTCTACACTAGATGTTTAACTAATGAGCCGAGATGTTATGGTTATATACTAGATGTTTAACGAACGAGCCGAGATGTTATGGTTTTACACGAGCTGATTAACGAACGAGCCGAGATGTTATGGTTATACACTAGATGCTTAACGAACGAGCCGAGATGTTATGGTTATACACGAGATGTTTAACGAACGAGCCGAGATGTTATGGTTCTACACGAGATGTTTAACGAACGAGCCGAGATGTTATGGTTGTACACGAAATGTTTAACGAACGAGCCGAGATGTTATGGTTGTACACGAGATGTTAAACGAACGAGCCGAGATGTTATGGTTGTACACTAGATGTTTAATGAACGAGCTGAGATGTTATGGTTATACACTAGATGTTATGGCGCCAAAACTTCCCTCCAAAAGATCTATTTTTTTTTTACCATATATAACAGTTAGCAGATCTGCTCTTAACCATACAAACACATTATACACTCTCAAATCCTCACAACCACAAACACACACTGTTATCATGGTGAAGATGGCGGAATTTGAAGCTTTTGCTTGTCCTTGTGGACGAGGAGACGTAATTCTGCGACAATCGCATCGACCTCACTCCCGTGGTAAACAATACTATGCGTGTCCTTTATCCAAGGTGAACAATTACATATTTTTTTTTTCTGTGTTATTTAAATAATTTGGTTTGTCGTTAAAAATTATAGTTTTTACTCTTTAACAGGGTGGGACAAAGGAGTATGGATGCGATTTTTTTTATGGAAGGATGAACGACTAGCCAAAATGACCGCTTCTGTTGGAGCTTCAACGCCTCCAACTCATTCCGCAAGACCATCCACAACTCCAACTCGATACACTGCAGGACCTTCAACATCAAGTCCTGGAAATACAGAGTGCTCAAACTGCATCAAACTGAATCACCAGATAATGGTACTCAATAAAATGCTAGAAGTGTATATGCATCCAAACAAACACACAACTGATTCAGCTGCCTTACTTCACGACCTTTATAATGACATGGTAGGTGATATGGGAAATCTTCGTATGTAGGTTGTTGTTGTTGCTGCTGTTATTGTTGTTGTTGTTGCTGTTATTGTCGTTGTTGTTGTTTGTTGTGTTATTGTTGTTGTTTAATAAAATGTTGTTGTTGTTGTGAAAACTGATGTCGAACGTGCTTTATATTTTTAATTTGTACGCTTTAATGTTGGAGGCATTGTGAAAACTTAAGTATCCATCAAGATTCAACCATAAGGGGTCGTTTGGTTTATGATGTCCAAACAGGGCCGTTTGGTTTATGTTGTTTTCTTAACAACAGCCCACAAGAGCCGTTTGGTTTATGCTGTCCAAATAGGGGTGTTTGGGATTGCTTATTTCCTGCACCAAAAGGGTGTTTTGGTTTATGACCTTATTTGAAGAAACAACATCACAATTAACAAACACGAATGCACACATTTTATTTAAAACACGCAAGAGTTCTCAAACGAAAAACTCGACAACCAAACAAAACAACTCAAACTAAACAACTCGACAACCAAACGAAACAACTCGACAACCAAACGAAACAGATCAAACGAAACAACATTTTTATTTTTTTTTGCGGCTACTTCCCGCTTTGCTGGAACTCGCACCATCTTTTCCCTTCCTTGCTCTCAGTTCCTTGATACATGCAAACGTAGCTTCGAGATTTGTTACTCTATTTTCCAGATTACCAAATTCGGTGTTGAGGTCCAACGTGCTTTCAGCTTCATCGTCACCTCCAACAGCAGCAGCTTGAGCTTCAACAGCACGTTGAGCTTCAGCAGCATCTAGCTCTTCCAAATACTCTCTATAGTACGGCTTTCTCCTCAACCATTCCAGAATCTTGTCCCTCTGCCACGGTGCACAGTTCTCATAAGAACCATATTCATCAAAAATTTCCCAGCCCCAATGAAGTATAATTTCATTATACAGGAGCTCGTGTGATAAAGCCTTCGACCATTCCTGTTCCGGCGTTAAACCATCCATTGTTATGTGTGTTTTATGTGAGAATTTACGTGTTTTGTGATAATTTTATTATATGATATATATATAAGTAAAAAATTGGCGGGGTGGAGGGAAATTTTGGCGGGAAATATCACCGACGACCTGTCGTCGGCATAATAAAGGCGGGAAAAACCCCGCCCAATTATTCGCTATTATTCAAAAGAGGGAAAAGTCAAAAAATTTGACTTAAATATGTGCCGACGTCATGTCGTCGGCGTCATTAAACTAACGGCAAAACAATTCTTAATCATTCGCTAATCCTACGCTAATCACAATTATTTTTTGGTTTATACTATGCCGACGACATGACGTCGACATAGTTTTGGCGGGTCAAATCCCCGCCCAGTTTTTCACCAAGTCAAACACTAGAATAATTTTACCGACGAAACGTCGTCGGCATAATAATGACAGAAAAATTCAACGAAACCTTGGCTTGGTCAAGTCATTTTTTTGTCGTTTAGCGAATGTTGCCGACGACACTCGGTCGTCGGCACGGTGTCCATCGCCCGTGCTATTTTTTCTTGTAGTGGATACACATGTTATCAAGACTTTCTTGTCGTGTTTTTCATACCAAGACTTGACTTTGACTAAGACCAAAGCATAATTCATGACATATATCCACACTTATTTCATTCACACACGGGTATTTGTTTGAGCTTATTTCATTTCGGCTTATGTTTTTTAAACTTTTTTTTGAATTTGTTTAAAAGTCATCTACTTATATAACCTGGTTATATTATAATAAGCTTAATAAACATAAGTTTCAAAATAAGTAAGAAATTTAAGCTTATAAATACAAGCGTAAACAAGATCGTAAGTAAAAAAATAAGCTTAAACGAACACCCCCACGGACAATTATAAACACTTATCATTCTTTTAGTAATGGGTTCGGGCACGAGCATATGTTATGGTTTGAGACAACTATCACTCCTATCAGCCCATCACATCCGACGTAGATGAATACCGTTGCCGTTTGCTTAGCCGTAGCAAATGTTCCAAGTCTCTAACAATGATAAGTGAGTACCTGTGTATAGTGACGTGATTGTATAGCAAAAAATAGTTATACTTTGCGATATTGTGGTTAAGTATTTTGTGTAACCTTTACGCGTACAACGTAAAATAATCAAAATTTAATTATGATAGTAAAGATTGAATAATTTAAAAAAGAAAAGTATTTATTATTATTATTATTATTATTATTATTATTATTATTATTATTATTATTATTATTATTATTTTATTATTATTATTTTTTAATTTCAATTTTAGAAATAATATCAAGATAAAAAAACACATAAGGGCAAAATAGTAATTTAATATTTTTCATTTTGATAGTTTTTAAGTAAAAACATTTCCTTTTTATATGTAGTAGAGATATGTCGTATTTTTAGTACTCGAGAAAACAATGAATGTTAAAAAAATAGAGTAGATTACAAAAATCATCCTTATAGTATGTCGAGATTGCATACGCATTCTTTAGTCCTTACCTTTCAAAAATGCAGGTGTCGTCCCTGTGAGAACTGTTGTTTAATTGTGGTATAGGGGTGATTGGTATCCTGATAGCAATTAGAAGTCACGAATAGTACGCTTTCAGATCGATTAAATTGGAGTTTATACCAATTAACGACCGGATAAAATCTAATTGATTCAAGTTTGTGAATGATGTTATGTTTGCTATAATACGGTTTTTATCTTGTTGTGTTTCTGTCCGTATCAAATGGAGAACATACAAGATAGTTTTTATGGGTCCAAAACCAGTTATTAAAACGGTTAATAAGATGCACAATAACTGTAAAGCAGTTATATGGAAACTGCCCCAACCTAGCAGCATGTTCTCATAACTAGCAGCAAGTTATTATAACTAGCAGCAGGTTATAATAACTAGCAGCAGGTTATAACCTTAGCAGCAGGATACTAGCAGCAGGTTGCTAACAAAGCTAGCAGCATGTTGACAACAACGCTAGCAGCAGGTTGTTAAAGTTAGCAGCAGTACCATAGCAACACCTTTAACCCAGTTAGCCTCGTTAATATGCAACTAAGTGTCGACCCTTACTTGCATATTAAACACAACTTACTTTACACTAAAATACCAACAAGAACTATTGGTACGGATATTGTCCATGCTCTAAAGTGGAATGACGAAAATGCCTCAAAGTGAAATGACTAAGTCTCACCGAAGGCAACGGCATTTTAGTCATTTCGCTTTAAGCAATGGATAATTTTCGCACCAAAGGTTTCTCACAGGAACGACAATTGCATTTTCAGAAAGGTAGGGACTGTTGCAATTTGAACATACTACAAAGTAGGGCTGAGCAAACCACCCGAACGGATCGGACCGACCGACCGAGACCGGACCAGACCGACCGCATTCGGTCCGGTCCTCGATCTCGGCTTTTGTGCTAATTCGATCTCGGTCTTGGTCAGTCCGGTCTGGTCCGGTCCAGTCCGGACCAGAAACCGACTATTTTGCCTTGTTGGACCGGACCGACCACATTCGGTCCGGTCCTCGGTCTCGGCTTTTGGGCTAATTCGGTCTCGGTCTTTGTCGGTCTGGTCTGGTCCCGACCAATGCTCAGCCCTGCTACTTAAAAAACTTGGACGGCCCCATCCGTTTATTGATCCTAAAGTGAGAAAGCCGATAAAAGAGCCTCTTACTAGCGAAGAATTATGGTGGAATTGGAGGAAACCGGAGAAGGAGCAATGGTCTAGGTGGCAGAAGAAGTGTCCTGATGCTGAAACGGTTAGTAAAAAATTAGATGCTGATACATATCCTAGTCCTAATGCTGAAACGGTTAGTAAAAAATTAGATGCTGGTACATATCCTAACGGGTCAAACGGTTTGAAATTCGCCTATAACTTAAATAGTAAAAGTTGGCAAAAACGTGTTGGCAACTCGACCCAACCTGTTTTGACCTGTTATATATTAAGTGATGGTTTGAATTTTATGAAATAGGTGTTTCTCAAGGCCATGGCTGAAACCGGTCAAATTAAGCTTTTTGGTGAACAACCAACTTTGACCGAAACCGCTCTTTACAGAGCTAGGAAGCATTTATATAAAGAAGAAAGGTATAACCACATTACGCTGGCCTTATTGTATCATCCGTAATTAGTCGCACAAAACTATTATAATGTAAAAAAGTGTCAAATGTAAATAAATAAAGCGGTTGGTGTATTATATAGGCTGCAGGCGGAACATGAAAGATTGGAAAGAGACGGTCCGATAGCATACTATTCAGAATGGGTCAAGGCGTGGAAGAAAGACACATCACGTGAAGCTATCCAGAAACATTATGAGGAGACCGGTGAAGATGAAAACACTCAACTT
The DNA here is from genome assembly GCA_021014915.2 of Artemisia tridentata subsp. tridentata. Lineage (NCBI taxonomy): Eukaryota > Viridiplantae > Streptophyta > Magnoliopsida > Asterales > Asteraceae > Artemisia > Artemisia tridentata. Next base: position 431,014 of record CP139502.1, read on the forward strand.
ATAGAAATGTTTTCATGTCAAACTGCTCGGGAATATCGTGTAATGATGGGAACTGATCATCGTATTACAAAGTAGGTTCTTAAACTCATAAAGTTTTCAATTATCCAACGGTTTTAGTCAAATAGTTTACCCACCGTTATTGTACTGTAGTATGGGGTGGAGATCCGGTTTACCCAACGATAAACTACATTCAGGAACCAAACCAAGTGATTGATTTCAGGGGTCCAGATTTTCACGAGCCTACACCTGATGTCTTAGCTTATTTGAAACAGGTTAGTAGTTTAACGAGCTCAATTGTTCGTTTGATGCATTGATGACTAAAACACTGATCCTCTTATGTTGTTTATTGGTGCCCGTTGTGACCAGAATGGTAATATAACGTCAAAGGAAGAAATTGATAAAATTTTGGCCAGCGAGAAGGTTGAAAAAGTGAAGGTAATAAACTTTATGCTTATGCACTTATATGTCATTACATGCATTAGTGCTTCCACAAATCACCATTTTTTTTCCCGATAGGTAAAAACACCATTTTCTGAAGATGACGCTACGGCTAAAGCTGTTGACATTGGTGAAAAGGAGGTAAAAATCTCTGCTGTTTTTTTGTCACTTTTTGAAACTAGTGAAATAGATCACTGATGCTGGTTACATGCATTTCCCTGTATCAGGATAGTGACGATGAGGGTTAAATTTGACGACGACGAAAATATAAGCCGGAATTGGAGTGTCTTGAAAACTACCCCAGAGCTACGCAAAACAAAGGTGCTTTTTGTAATTTCTGATCTTATATTTTCTAAGGTTGTTTATGTTATGGCCGGTGAATCACTGTATATTTGCCAAATATAGTTAGTGATCACAAAATGGGTGGTGGGTCCAGACTCGGGCGGGTTGGGTAAGTATTGGTATAGGTGGACCGCTAATAATTGATTCAAGCACCTTTCGGATGACTCTTAACCCGTTTAGCCTTTTTCGACCCGTTTGACTCATTTCATCTTTAGTTCGATATTTTATCTTTACCATTTGACCCTTAGGGATAAAAACTAACTCAAGTCGACCTATTGAATGATCAATACTGTCACAAAGTAGATCCGAATTTTCGACCTCCAAGTGAAAATGTGAAAAGTTGATCACCAAAGAGGTTTTATGAGAAGCATATGCGAAACGAATATGAAATTCTAAAAAGTTGCTGTATTATTGGATTCGTTTTTGAGACTACTCTAAAAAATCTATAACTCCACTTCTTATGTGCAGCCCAAACCTGCAAAGGGTAAAGGTAAAATGACTTTGGAGGAAGCTATAGCCGACTCTGAAAACTTGACCGACTTCCTAATGGACTTTTATCAGGATAAGTCATCTGGAAGCTAAGCTATTACATGGTATGTTATGAAATTTACATTCACATTAGAGATTTTCCTAATAATATACAAAAGTCAAACATGCATATGCTAATTTACATTGAATTAACATCAAGAATTGACCATTTACGTGATGTACGTGATAATATTAGAATAATTAAACACATAAAGGATCAATCTCATGTAATCATATATCAAGAACATGAAAGTAAACTTACTTGATGATAGAACCGACTGAGGATTACGATTAGATGATGAAGCCATAGCGTTAGGGTTAGTCGATTCCGGTAGTAATGTCACCAATCCGATGGAGGGATTAATCTCACAAGTTATGGTGTTTTATTGAGAGAGTTTTCTTATGTGACAAGATACAGGAAAATGACCACTTCCCAGGGATTTATTGTTATGACAGTTACTTCCATCAAATAACCGTCAATTGTTAGTTAGGGTAGATAATGTCATTAAGGCATAGTTAAGTGTCTAAATGGGCAAGGCCACATTAGTTAAAGGGATTATTCTAACATTCTCCCACTTGGCCGTAAGACCATTTACTCATATATACATAAACCCGAAAGTTATATTGGCCAATTACAAGTTTATGTGAATAATCATAATTCCATAATAGAACCAAAGCAAAAAGATACAGCCACACGTATCGCGTTTGACACAGGACCCCCATCGATTATACTAATGGTACTAATCTGAAATATGTGATTTCATTAAGCCAAAATGACAAAAGAGTAATGTGGTACACATAAGGTTGTCTATAATGAAACATAAGTGTACACAGTTAAAAGTAAACATAGACAGACTATATATTATAGTGAAGGATATTATCTTAAAGCGCTTGTTTTGAAGTTATACATAATCATGAAATAGTGCAGTAACTACAACATTATATAAGGTCTTGACGTAAACCCATTCTAGCAACATGGCCTTGAAATACTTTGGGTGGTAGACCTTTAGTTAGCGGATCCGCAAGCATTTCATGAGTTCTAATGTGCTCGATACATATACGTTGTTCCTCCACTCTTTCACGTACGAATAAGTACTTTGTATCGAGGTATAAACCAGCTCCAGTTGAACTATTACTGTTCGAGAAGCTCACTTCTGCGCTATTATCGCAGTAAATCTTTAATGGCCTTGAGATGGAGTTAACAATTTTGAGTCCAGTGATCAAATTTCTCAACAACATTGCATGACATGTCGCATTATAAACAGAAACATACTCAGCCATCATTGTTGAGGTCGTCGTTAGCACTTGTTTTTGACTCTTCCAAGAAATAGGCCCACCTGACAGCATGAAAATATATCCCAAAGTTGACCTACTAGAGTCTTTGCATTTCGCAAAGTCTGAATCCGAGTATCCAATAACTTCAAGGTTGTCGGATCTAGTGTAAGTTAATTTGTACTCCTTCGTTCCTTGAAGATATCACAATACTTTCTTAGCAGCTTTCCAGTGATGTAGGTCAGGATTAGATTGAAACCTGCCTAACATGCCACATATAAAAGCGATATCTGGTCGAGTACAAACTTGAGCATACGTTAAGCTTCCTACTATGGAAGCATAAGGAATTCGCTTCATTTCCTCATGTTCAACCTCAGTTTTTGGACATTGATGAGACCCGAAAACATCACCTTTAATTACGGGAGCGACCGTGGGGGAGCAATGTTGCATATTGAACCTATTGAGTACGCGTTCAATATATGCCTTTTGGGACAGTCCTAATATCCCATTGGCTCGATCTCGGTGAATTTCAATTCCAATTACATACGAAGCTTCACCGAGATCTTTCATGTCAAAGTTTCTAGAAAGAAAACGTTTTGACTCATGCAACAAATCAATATTATTACTTGCTAAAAGGATATCATCAACATAAAGCACAAGTATAATAAAATTGCTCCCACTCATTTTGAGGTATACGCACTGATCTACCAGATTCTTGATGAAGTTGTGTTTCTTCATCACTTCATCAAATTTTAAATACCATTGACGGGATGCTTGCTTAAGCCCATAAATAGATTTCTTGAGTTTACAAACTAAGTGTTCTTGGCCTTTAGATTTAAAACCTTGCGGTTGGGCCATGAACACATCTTCATGTAAATCTCCATTAAGAAATGCTGTTTTGACGTCCATTTGATGTAACTCTAAGTCAAAATGAGCTACAAGGGCCATTACGATCCTTAGAGAGTCTTTTCTCGATACTGGAGAAAATGTTTCTTTATAATCAACACCCTCTTTTTGAGTATACCCTTTTGCAACCAAACGAGCTTTGTATCGCTCGACATTTCCATTTGGGTCAAGTTTGGTCTTGAAGACCCACTTGCATCCAACGGGTTTTGCACCCTTTGGTAATTTAGCAAGTTCCCAAACGTTGTTTTTGCTCATTGAGTTTAGCTCATCATTCATTGCTTCCCTCCAATGAGCTGATTGGTCACAATTAATGGCATCCTCATATGATTCAGGGTCATTGCATTTCCCTAAGTCAAAATCAGCCTCATTCAAATAGGTATAGTAATCGTCAAAGTTTGTGGGCTGCCTATGTCGTTGTGACCTACGCAACGGTTGTTGAGTTTCTTGTGGTTCAACATTAATTTCGTGGTTAGGTTCATTTTCCTCGACATTATTTGGATGATCTTGAGCAATTAAGTGATCATTCGAGGTTTCAAGTGGCGTGTTAATCGGGATGGGCACATGAATTATTGGTGTCTCATCTCGAGCCTCTTGAAGTTCAATTCTTCTAAATGAACCGCTCCCACTGTTGTTAGAATTTTCAAGAAACTCTGCGTGACGTGTCTCAACAATTCTGGTACTATGAGACGGGCAATAAAATCGGTAACCCTTTGATCGTTCTGGGTACCCAATGAAGAAGCAACTAATGGTTTTCAAGTCCAGTTTTCGTGATTGAGGATTGTATAACTTAGCTTCGGCTGGACATCCCCAAACCCTTAAATATCGTAAGCTGGGTTTTCTTCCTGTCCAAATTTCATATGGTGTTTTTGGAACAGATTTTGAAGGAACTCTATTAAGGATGTGGACAGCCGTTTTCAATGCCTCAGTCCAAAGAAATTCAGGAAGGTTTGAATTTGCTAACATACTACGAACCATGTCCATAAGGGTGCGATTTCTCCTCTCAGCTACACCATTTTGCTGAGGGGTACCCGGCATGGTATATTGGTTAATAATCCCATGATCTTTACAAAAGTCAAAGAAAGATCCAGGAGCTTGACCAACATCCGTATGTCTGCCATAATATTCACCTCCCCTATCCGATCTCACCACTTTAATTTTTCGGTCAAGTTGATTTTCAACTTCCGCTTTAAATGTTTTAAACATTTCAAGTGATTCGGATTTTTCATTAATTAAGAACAGGTACATGTAACGTGAGTAATCGTCAATGAAGGTAATGAATGATTTATGACCACCAATGCCCGAAGGAAAAGGTCCACATATGTCGGTATGAATTAGTTCTAATAATCCGGTACTTCGTGTGGCACCTTTCTTATTTCCTTTGGTCATTTTTCCCTTTATGCATTCTACACATTTTTCAAAGTCAGAGAAATCAAGATGAGGTAGAACTTCGTCTTTCACAAGTCTAGTCATTCTGTCTCGTGAAATATGGCCTAATCGTTGGTGCCATAATTTTGATGAAGTTTCTTGATCTTGTTTTCTCTTATTTTGATTCACATTCTCATTAACGTTAAATGATAATAGAGATTCCGAAAATTGATTATCTAAACATAACTTAAAGAGGTTTCCCTCTAGACAACCATTTCCAACAACACGGGAATTTAAACTAATATATACTTTATTGTATCCAAACGTAAATATAAAGTCATCAATAATTAGTTTAGATACAGATATTAAGTTTCGAGTCATGCTCGGTACATAAAGAGTGCCATAAGGATTTAAACAAAAGCCACCCTCCAATATTAATGAAAGGGTCCCAACAGCTTCTACGTTCAAATCAACTCCATTCCCGACTTTAACCGTTCGTTGGTTTCTTTCCAATCTCCGGATTGTACGGAATCCCTGTAAAGAATTAGCAATGTGTACCATGGATCCAGAGTCAATCCACCATGAATTAATAGGGACATTAATATTAAAGGATTCATTAATCATAAAAGATTCAAATATACCTTTCTTTGCTAACCATTCCTTGAATTTTGAACAATCCTTTTGAGTATGCCCTTTTTTATGGCAAAACTTGCATTTTGGACCGTCATGGAATGTGCTAGTACTTGCACCAGTTTTCTGGACTTTATTTGGAGTAGAATTATCTCCACTTGAACCTTTACCCTTCCATGAGCCCTTTCTTTTATTGGTGTTAGTGGTAGCAACATGAACGATATCAGGCTTTTCAACTTTGAGGCGTTCTTCCTCTTGCACACACATGGCAATCAGTTCGCTCATTTTCCATTTCTTCTTTTGCGTATTGTAATTGATCTTAAAAGGACCAAATTGCACAGGGAGAGATGTCATAATGAAATGAACTAAGAAATTTTCACTTATTTCCATGTCCATGCCTTTCAGTTTGTTTGCCATATCGCTCATCATCATTATGTGCTCACGTACACCACTAACCCCGTCATACTTGGTAGTCAACATTTTAAGGATCAAAGTGCTTGCATGGGCTTTTGAAGTCCCTTTAAATTGTTCCTCTATGGAGCTTAAGTACTCCTTTGCATTCTCAGAGTCAGGAATGGCTCCTCGAATGGCAACGGATATGGAATTCTTAATGATCATGAGAGACATACGGTTAGATCGCTCCCACTGTTCATAAGCACGTTTTTGATCTGCTGTACTATCAGCAGTAAGTGCAGCGGGAGGATCGGTACGAAGCGCATGATCGAGGTCCATTACTCCGAGAGTAAGTTTCACTTGATCTCTCCATGTTGAGAAGTTAGTACCAGTTAAGGGTTCAATTCCGGACAAGTAACCCGTATTGGAAGTTAAGGTAGATGCTGACATAGATAGAAAATTAAATGTATGCTCAGATAAAACTAAAGGAATTGATGGGATATATATGTAAAGCATATCAGTATAAACATAAACCTATCATGAACACCAAAATAATGGGCATAAAGATGTTGTGCCTAATTATTAACCTCACGTTGGTTTAGTTAACAATTAAACCATTAATCATCTTTAACTAGGCTAAGCATGCACATATATCACATATCACCGTTGGGCAGAAACGTAACATATATGCTATTATGCTAATATAGATTTTATTGTTCAAGTTATCATACAAATAGCCGTTGGGTTCATTGAGTGATAAGATGAACAATTTTTATAATATGGCGTGATTAAACTCATATATTAATCTAAATAACCAATCGTTGGAGTGATTATCTATACCAACAAAAAAGTTACCATTTATTCGAAGAATTCAGAAACATAAGTCTGACATAGACACATAGTCAACAAATAATCATATGAAGCACATACACTTTTATCACACATAGGGTAGTTGAATCATATGAAGCATTCATCAGATATTTTTTCTTGTCGACATTAATCAGATTCTGGTTTCATGCATTAGACAATTGTTTCCCGTACAACCGTATGTATAGAAAACACAATTTAATTATTATATTCGAAAATCAAAACCAAAACATAGAGAAACTATATGTTTCGTATAAACACCAGTTTATATGATCTTGTAAAGTAGGTTGTATTAATTAATTATATACCACTTGTTTTATTCTCATACAATTTTATAAGTTGAATAATGAAACCTTTAAGTTGCAGAAACACGTGGCTACAACACCCTGATTTGATAATTAACGGATTAAAGTAACGTAACCCTATGTAAACGCAATAAAAGTGGCGTCGTTTTCTCAAATTTAATTTCGTTTAAACAGCCAAAAATTCATCAGACCTTTGTAAACGATATTAATTCATGAGATTTTAATCGCTCTGATGCCACATATTAGATTAATTAAACACATAAAGGATCAATCTCATGTAATCATATATCAAGAACATGAAAGTAAACTTACTTGATGATAGAACCGACTGAGGATTACGATTAGATGATGAAGCCATAGCGTTAGGGTTAGTCGATTCCGGTAGTAATGTCACCAATCCGATGGAGGGATTAATCTCACAAGTTATGGTGTTTTATTGAGAGAGTTTTCTTATGTGACAAGATACAGGAAAATGACCACTTCCCAGGGATTTATTGTTATGACAGTTACTTCCATCAAATAACTGTCAATTGTTAGTTAGGGTAGATAATGTCATTAAGGCATAGTTAAGTGTCTAAATGGGCAAGGCCACATTAGTTAAAGGGATTATTCTAACACATAAGGTTTCTTCTATAATTTTCTTGATCATCTCAGAGCTAGAAGTGTGGAGTCAAGGGATCAAAGTGTTTGTTATATCTGCGTTTTACGCCCAGAAGATCTTCGTTGTATCTTCAAGTTTTGACCAGGAGGATGAATTCATATTTTGGGTGGTAAGCTGCAATCTTTGTATCTATAAGCATAAAATTCGTAGCACTGTTTGAAGTTACTATTGCTTGAGAAAATGATGTGCTTTAGAGAAGTTCGCATTGTTATTGTAAACTGCGATGTCATCTATATAATGTAAAAAGTAATGTATCTTTTTACAATTCTTTTATATAAGATGTCATGCAAAGAGATGAAGTCATCCAAAGATCTGAACATTTGTAAGGAGAGGTAGTACAATGGATGGGTTGGATCGAGTTCGGTTTACCTGCTAGCATTTTATTTGTCCATTTTATAAGAACTCGACCTGCCTCATTCATTTTGATGGCTGTGAGCATTGAATCAATCGTTATCGACCTTCAATAATCTATATAAACATCTAATAAGCAGCACTATGTTCAAATAAGTTGACTTTGAACAAACAGATTAGCAAAAATGTCAAGAAAAAGACATAGGATTATGAATATTATGAAGAGGGTCAAAAAAACACTTCCATCTAGAAAACTCGTTGTCGAATCTTGTTCCCCGTCTAGGCGATTCATGTGAAAGGGTCATGCCCGTCCTTTGAACAACTTCCCGAATCAAGTAAATTGCGCAGATATAACTTAGTTGCGGATTTTTCTAAAACCATCAACTATTGAAAGACTACGGAAGACCATCAGACTCCAGAAACCTATTATGCAATCTTGTTTAAACATGGTCCGACACTGCTTTATAAAAACCATGCAAATCGGTGAAGAATTATAATCTCTACGGTAAAAGAATATATTCATGGATCCTTAGAAAGCAAGCAAACACAAGTGCAACTAGGTCTACTTTTTACTAAGATCAAAGACACATATATCTGATATGAAACACAACTTTTCAATCAGCAATTGCCAGTACTACCAGTTGGTCAGAGACCTGCCCGATGAAAATCTTCAAAAATAGGAAGAAAATAGCTAGTTTCAACCATGCCTAGTATGATTTTCATTGTATGGTATAAAGGAAGACCGCATTTCAATAGCGGCTATAACAATCAGGGACTGTACAGTTAGCAAATCAGACTCAATCATTCGTCTTCTGCATCACTTCCAGCAATCTGAACATCTTGCCCATGCTGCACATATGCACTCCCGTCCGGACCTAAAACCTTAAACCTGCTCAAAAGCAAAAAACACTTCAGTTTTTATTCTAAATGGTTGAATTAAGAAATTTAGAACTGACAAAGATGGGTGGATTAGGTAACGGGTCAAAATAAGTTCAGGCTGAAACAAACATTTTTTTGGTACGGTTCGAAATGGGCTAGGTTGGACTTGGGTAACCCACAAACACTTTTTTTCCGATATTAGATTCTTTTTACAAGGAAAGAAAAACTGATTTTAAAATAAATCAATGCTATGGAAAAGACTTTAAATTTGGGCGCATTCAACCGTTTGACCTGGTTCCGTAGCAAAACAAATTATCAGACCCATTCGACTGGTTTGAGACAAAACGGATTAAAATCAACAAATTCATAAGTAAATGGGTCGAAATTGCCAAATATAGCATAATAATGCCAACTTGCATACCTCTCAAGAATAAACTTTCCCTCCTTGTACTTTTAGTTTAATAAGCGTTTTAGTTTGGAACTTGTTGCCTGAGCCTATATTTTATTGTTGTTGAAAGCCACTAAAACAAAATTGTAAACTAAAACAAAAGTATAAAGGCAAAGAATATCTCACATATTTCCACCCCACAATCGACCCACATCCAACACAGAATATGTCAGCAACAGTATGCAGTCCAGTTATCATCATCCGATCTTCTTTCTCTCCGAGGGTCACATTCACACTAGAAATATCAGGATTATGACATCAGTACAGGGCAGATAGCAACTGAGTAAAAACTAGAATTGGTATCATTGGCGGGTCAGACAGGTTGAGTAACGGGTCAAACCGGGTATTTTTTGCTATGTGTTAATAATGACCATATCACCCTACATGATGTACTATACATACCATCATTTTCATATAACCTGCTCTCAGTTAGTAAACATGGCTCACACTTACCCTTATCTGTCCTATTTACACCATTTAACTGTTACTTTCAGGACCAACACAATAGGATTGCACATGGCAACCTTTGTAATGGTCTATACATCATCAAACCAGAGCAACCATCACCTCAATCCCTCACACTCTCAGTCAACAACAACAATCACCACGTCTGGCATGCAAGGCTTGGACATTCTGCTTACTCCACCTTACAACAAATAAAATCTATTACTGTACCTTGTAAAATACCATCAAACTCTTGTACAATTTGCCCTTTGGCTAAACAACATGCTTCTTCATTTGAAATTAGTGATTCTCATGCTACAAACTTATTTGATTTGATTCATGTGGATGTATGGGGTCCCTATAAAAGTGTCACTGTGAACAAATGTAAATATTTCTTAACCATTGTTGATGATCATTCAAGGGCCACATGGACATATCTAATGCCCACAAAACACCACACCATTTCTCACATAAAAATGTTTCACTCATTTGTCAAAACTCACTTCAATACCAAAATCAAAACTATAAGAAGTGACAATGGGTCAGAATTTGTAAATCAATCCCTAACCCAGTTTTTCCACCAAGAAGGCATCATTCATCAAACAACATGTCCATACACTCCACAACAAAATGCAAGAGTTGAAAGAAAACACAAACACTTACTTGAAGTAGCTAGGGCTATAAGATTTCAGGCAAACTTTCCAATTCATTTTTGGGGGTATTGCATTTTGGCAGCTACTTACATTATAAACAGACTACCATCCAAACCTCTTCAAAACAGAACACCATATGAACTCATCCACAACACCACACCATAACTTTCACACCTCAGGATCATTGGATGCCAAGCCTATGCACATGATCACACCCCTGAAAAATTTGCTACAAGATCCACACCATCAGTCGTACTTGGTTATCCCACAACACAAAAAGGCTATCTTTTGTACAACCTTACCACACACAAAACCTTTGTAAGCAGACATAAGGTCAATGCAGTCTCCACAAACTACATACACCACTCCAAATGTCTGAAGAAAGTAGCAGCAGTTTAGTTATAGCTAGCAGCAGTTTAGTTGTAATGTAGCAGCAGTTTAGTTATAGCTAGCAGCAGTTTAGTTGTAATGTAGCAGCAGTTTAGTTATAGCTAGCAGCAGTTTAGGAGCAGAATGTAGTTAGCAGCAGTTTGTAATATTGTAGTATAAATACTTTGTAAATGGTCATTTGACCATAAGTTTTCCAACTTCAATAATAATCATTTTCACTTTTCTCTCAATCTCAATATGGTATCAGAGTATTACCAACTCTCCGGTGGACAAACCACCACCAAATAACAAACTCTGATCACCTCAACAAACTTTGACCGCCCTAACAAACTTTGACCACCACCAAAACCATCATAACTATCAAACAACCATCATTCCGATCACCAAACAACCATCATTTCAACCACAATCACTTCCTAATCACAATTAACGTATCAATTCTCCATCAAACAACACAAAATCCTATCAGATCAATCAAAACCATTACCGATCTTTCTAAACTCAAAAATGGCGGGAACCACATAAACCCCTCAAAATGATGAAATCAACTTCAATCACCCTCTATTCTTACATCAAAATGATCACCCAGGCTTAATCCTCATCTCCAAGAAACTCACCGGGTCAGATAACTATGCTTCTTGGAAAAGATCCATGGTTATTGCTCTAAATGCAAAGAACAAACTCAAGATTGTTACTAGTGAGTTTGAAGAGCCTGGTGTCAGTTCACATCTGAGAGCACTCTGGGAAAGAACAAATGATATGATCATATCATGGATCTTGAACACTCTTGATGAGAAGATAAGCAATTCACTCAGTTTTGTCAACTCTGCTCATGATCTTTGGGAGGAATTGCAAGAACACTACTCTCAATTGGATGGCCACAGAATCTACCAAATCACCAATGACATTGTGCAATTGAAATAAGACAATGTGGCTATTGAAATCTACTACCATAAGTTGAAAGGTTTTTGGGATGAATTTGACTCACTTGAAGCTCCATATCTTTGTGTTTGTGAATGTACTTGTGAAAATGGAAGATCAAACAGTGAGAGGGATCAAAGGAAAAGATTGATACAGTTTCTTATGGGTTTGGATGAGTGCTATGCAAATGTCAGAGGTCAAATCCTTCTCATGAATCCCATGCCTACAGTTGCTAAGGCCTATAGCATGATAAGACAAGAGGAGAAACAAAGGGAAGGAAATGGACTCAAAACCACACCCTCAGTTGCACTTTCATCTCATACCAACAACTCAAGAAACACCTATAACAACAACACAAGATTTGGAAGAAACTTCAACCCTGGTGAGTCATCCACAAGAATTAACAGTTAAAAGGATCCACCAAGAAGGAGCAATTTTAGAAAAGGGGTCATTTGTGGAAATTGTAACAAGGAAGGACATCTCAAGGAAGAATGCTATCAATTGGTTGGATACCCAATAGGTCACCCACTACATGGGAAGTATAAACCACCAATTCAACAAGGAAGAACAACCTCAAGGAATAGGTTTGTGAATATGACAGTTGGGCAAGAGGTAAACTCAGATGGGTCAAATGGAATGGGTCAAAATGATGTAGCAATGAATGCTAGGATGGACAAACTGCAGAACCAACTCAACCAAATGATGATGCTTATGCAGCAAAACAAAGAGGGAACTGAGTTTGGCACAGCAGGTATACCTGTAGGATATAACCATCTTGATTGTGTGGATGATTCGGGTGGTCTTGGGTTATGGAAGATGAGATCCATGGTGGAGTTTTAGAGAGAAGCTAGAGAGAGAGAGTTGGGAGAAAACTTGTAATAGATTAGCTTGTGTGTGTAAAATATGACAAGAGTTCCACCCTTCCCATGTGTGGGAAGGGGTTTATATACTTACTAATATTTGTGCCCCTAGTGGGCTGTGGAGTGAGCTGACAGTGGGGAAAGCCCCGACCCACTCCACAAATATAGATACGACTAATCTAATAAAACTAATAATACTAATAATACTAATAATAATAATAAGCCTACGAGCTACATAAATGCTAAATAGATACTCGGGGTGACCGAACCTTCATATGAATATTTATATTCCTAACAATCTCCCCCTAAGGGAGGTCACCCCGGAAATAATATTTCGAATTCTAGCATTTGATCTTTTGATCTTGACTTCATAGCTCGTAGTCTTCGATTCTTCAACGTCTTGAAACTTTGTGCATTCAGCAGTAATCTTTTGATGACTGATCGGTTGTCTTGGATGATCTTTGAGAATTCTTTGAGTTCATCATCCAACGTTTGTCTTCAAGTCATCTTTCAGCAATATGTCACCACGTGATGTGTTATTCTTTGAGCCGACATGCTCACTCTAGTCAGGGTCATGACTTTCAGCATTAGAGTTTGCAGAAGCTGTGTTGAAGGTCTTTTAGGTTGTCATGACTTCTTTGAATATGATGATGGAGTAGAGTGAACATGTGGTAATGGATTGTGTATGTTGTGTCGACATGCTCACACTTTTCTGGATCATGATCTTTAGCTTCAGAGTTGCGGAAGCAGTGTTGAAGGTCTTTTTAGATTGATCATGACTTCTTTGTTTAAGATGATGATGTAGTGTGAACATGTGGTAGAGGATTGGCATCTTTTCTGCAACCAGCTACAACAGCAACCAGCTACAGCATTCCACAGCTACAATCGCTAGAAGTTCCTGCATACGACAGTTAGCAACAAATCGACCGGTACTTACAGGTTTGGACTTCGAGATTGTTAACAGCATAGTGTGAAAACTCTCTCTAATCCTTACCAAGACCGTTCCTAATCGAAAACCCACAGAGGGCCTTTTAAGATCATACCGTAGCACATCAACGATTAGGTGAGTCGCTGGAGATCACTCCACGACTGTAGACCGTTTGAAACCGCCGTGACCACTAAGCGTAATCCATAAAGAATTACCGAAGTGACCTGCTTTCAGGGCTACATGATGTTGACCCTGGCAGGAATTTCCATTCAATCATTGAGAATTACATTTGTAAATTCTCTCATAAATGTTTTGGCAGATTGCTAAGATCTGCGTAGGACTCTTAAATTTACAACTGGTGTCCTTAATGTTGACCAACCAGTGTAGAAGAAGCATGTGTTCCTATGAGATCTTATTTTGCATCTCGTGGCTCTAGACTTTATAGTGCGTTTTGATTTAGTGAGCGGAGGCTGGAGAGGACTGCCACCTTTTCAATATCATCTAACTCGGAGTGAGAGAGACGATAGAAATGTATTGAACTCCGTGACAATTGAAACAAGAGTCCTTTGAGGGACCTTGAGTGGCTAGGGAGGGTTGTGCAGCGTATCACTGGGTCCATGATACTTTGTCTTCAATGCCAGCAATCAACTAAGTGATTCTGACAGCATATGTATTGACCCGGTTTCTGCCTAAGTTGTAAGGAGGGCTTCTTTCTTTTCACCCTTTATCTTTACAATTCTTTTTCATTCTTCAACCCCTTCAGTGCTTACCGAGACTTCATAACTAACACCTTGTTGGGTTTTTTCCAGTGTTAGCTCCATCTCAGTCGGCACTCTTCCCTTAATCACACTTTTCTCCTTTTTAATCATACCTAAGGACTTCTACACTAACTAGTGAATTGTCCCTGGGTAGATCCCTCCAGCTCTGGCGGGATCGTGGGAACTTGAGCCTAACCTAACCATCCTTATAACTCCATGCATTACTTAAAATGGCCGGTCTTTGGTATTCATCCACGATTGCCAAACCAAATCTTTGAAAAATCTCTCAAAGTGTTCATGATTCTGAAACACATTTTTGCAAACACTTGAGAGTTTTATATTTTTCAAATGCTCCCCCTCAACATGTGCTCGAATAATTGTTTTATAAATTTGCACATGTCAGTTGAAGCTCGCACTTTTGAATTGATCCACTTTCAGTGAACATGGCCGATTCGAGACACGTTTACATCACTAGTTAGACTAGCTTGAAATTATTACCCGGCCTGGTCAAGTCCACAGAAAGTTTCTCGAAATGGTACACTCTACTCAGATACGTCTTTTTCGAGACACGCTTACATCACTGGTTAGACCAGCTTGAAATTATTACCCGGCCAAGACGTATCCTTTCGATTGATGACAATTCAAGTTTCGTCAATTCATTGGTTAAGTCTGAGTCACGATCTCATGCGATGCTAAATCCTTTTTGTCCATTCGCTCCCCCTCAATATGTGCATCGATATATAAAGTAGTTTAGCACACATGGGAGAGCTTACTTTTATGTCCAAAACATTTTGCTCCCCCTCAATATGTGCCTTGGTATACAAAAGAGTTTAGCACATATGGGAGAGCTTACACTTAAATCCAAAACATCACATTTTCATCAGGTTTCATATTTAAATCACATTCTCTCCCCCGATCAAAAATTTCAAACCTTTTGAGATTTGTGATCCCAATTGATTTAAATAATTTAGAAAACATGGGAGAAAATGTGGTCAGGTTTAACATGTTCTGATGATGAAACATACTTTGCTCCCCCTTAATCTAAGAGGGAGATTCACTGCTTATTTTGCACAAGATAACTTTTATGACACAAATGATATTGACCTTTTTGCTCAGATGATGTGATCATCCGCTTTTCTGAGTGAGTCAGTGGTCAACATCGATTATCCATCCACCAACAAATCTTCTCAAGTATTGTCGATCCCCACTTGGCGAGATCCGAGTAAGTACTTCTTTGTTGAAATGATGGTGGTGGAGGTGAAGGTGTTGTTGTTGTTGTTGTTGCCGATGTTGTTGTCGTGGTGAATTCCGAGCCAATCAATAGAGTTTGAACGTCTGATCAAATGGTTAGAATGGGAATTGGCACATTCATTTTGGCCATGGAATCTGCATAAGAATATCAATACAGATATACATACAAACAGATACACTATTCCTTAATAGCTACCCTTCATCAGCTTGCCACATTATAATACCAAGTTCATCTTATGATCAAACCACAATCAGGAACTACGTCAAACCACTATCTAGCATGAAGAGCAAATAGCAATCATGAACATGGCAATTCACACGGATTTCAATATTCAATTCAGGATCTTAGGAACATGATTCTAACATAATAGCAATCTACCTAAGCGAATCCTGAGAACATATGCACAATATCAACAACAATTAAGCAGCAATCGACCAACAAAAGTCAAACGACATTTGAAACTCATTCATTTAGATCATACAAATTCCAGTAGAGCATTCAAGAACATCAAACACAACTGGTTTTCTAACTTCTTTTAGGTTTTGAGTCTTAAAGCATTTTGGGGATTATACGAGGATTCCAAAGTAACACAAATGAACCTTCTAGATACATAAAGCTAGGAAACTATAAGCAAATTGCACATAATGTCCTAAACTTTCTAGCAACTAACACATTTGGCCATTTGATATAAAGTTATTGCAAGATCCTCTTCAACTAATACCCCATTAACTACAAAACCTTTTCTAACAAGTATGTTTCAACCAATAAATCCGTTTGATGATATAAAATTTGAATTCACTCTCCCCCTCAATCAATGACCCGTATTCTAGTTAAAGATTTGTAGTCGTTGATTGAGTGACAAATTTTATGCATAATCCAAGTTTAAACAAATTTCATACAACACATATTCACCAAGTGTCTCACAAATAATTTTCAGAAGAATCATAGAATGAAAACTATTTGTATGCAAAGAAGACTTCTCTTCTTTTTCAAGAAATGATGCACTGAAACGTACATCAGATCGAAGAAACATGGATATAAAGTAATCCATGCCCAGGTGAACATCACCCAGTTGGAGGAACAACCGTCTTTTTGGCGACGTGCTTTCCCCAGTATGAAGCGCGGGTTGCTATCTAAAGTAATAGCAAGCCATTTAGACATGTTTTAACCATCCATTTTAACTTCTGCTCGAGCTTCATTTAAAGACCCGTGCCATTATTGAATGACATTTCTAAGTCCGTAAATGTTATCGATAAACAGAAGACATGCCTAGGTGAAACTATTTTTGGTATTTTCTATTTTTCAATTTTTATGGTTTTTCTGGTTTTACGTTTCTCTATTTACAATATGGTATAAGATATGAACAAGTATATATATACAAGGATACGAACCAGAAACCATTACTCCTCAGCATTCTGAATCTTCTCCGCATTCATCACTTGACTTGCTGAAGAGCAATGTGAGCACTTTTAATCAGGGATTGATTCTGGCTTTTCACTCTCCCCTAATTAGTGCTCTCCCCCAATCTGACAACCTTTCCTGATGAACACCCATAATAGGAAGAAGAAGAAGACTTTGGATGAACACCCATAATAAGAAGAAGTCTTTTGGTAACCAAATGCATGCCGTCTTTAGTCTTCTAACACTCCCGTCCTTGAGTAAAGCCGTCAAAAAACCTTAGGCCTCTTTTCATAAGTTTAAGTTGAGCCTCAACTGAAATCTAGCTTAACCCCACAACTCATCAAACAAGAACTGTCATGAGGTTAAGCTAAACCACATATTTAAGCCCAATAACAACTTGATTTCAGCTTAACCTCACAACTCATCAAACAAGAACTGTCATGAGATTAGGTTAAAATCAAGTTGGACCTAACCTTAAACTACAGAACAACTTGAACCTAACTTAACTCCACAACTCATCAAACAAGAACTGTCATGGGATTAAGTTAAATATCAAGTTATAAGAAAAGAACTCAACATTTTTGAATGTAGAGAAGACTGTAGACTCGACCTTCTTCAAGATTGCCCAATGTGGAGGAACAGAATACCAATCATCTTCATCTCACCAAATGCCTTCCGGTAACCTTACATATAACCCATCAGCCCGCAGCATACAGATGAGATGATAACACACAACAGAGAATGTAGAATAGACTGACGACTCGACCTTCTTCAGTCTTGAGTATAACACCAAAGTAACAAGTTGAACCACTGATCATCTATAGTATGTATCCATCCATGGATATTATGCCCTGATCACGTGAACCTGTTGTGCGTCCTTGATGTACACATTCTCTCTCCCTGATGGTTATGATTAATCAGCCCATGACGTAACAGTGAAACGTAAATACCAAGGTAACAAGTTGAACCACTGATCATCTCTACGGTTATCAACACCGGAATAAATGATTACGCCCGATCACGTGAACCTGTTGTGCGTCCTTGGTGTACACATTTCTCTCCCCCATGATGGTTCCGATTAATCGGAATCATCATCATGATGTGTACATGCAGCCTAATGACGAGTACATGAAGCATTGACTAGAAACCCTTTGTTACTGATTGTACCAACCCGTGAGACTATGTCGATTAGCATTCCATGACCATGTTCTTCAACACTTTGATAGACGGAGGAAGAAGTAGTGTTGGAGAACCATGGTTTGCACGACTCCTGAACTGACGTATTCTGGAGTCGTATGACCATTTCTCAATCATCAACCAACATGTAGATTAATATTCACCCTTCCCCCCCCTCAAAAATTGCATATGCCTGGCAACTGCAATTTTTGATGATTGAACTAGTGAATATGAATACCATCAACGGTAAGTGGCTCCGCTTGACGGTTCTTGAAGACTAACACGTTGTTTATTCACCCTTTCCCCCCCTCAAAAATTGCATATGCCTGTCAACTGCAATTTTTGGTTGAATACGTGAATAAAAGTATACTCCAATATGCGCCGATCCACTTGAAGATTGAATAAGCACGGAAAGAGCATGAATCTTGTTGATAAGAATGGCCATAAATAAGAAGATTTCTCTTCTTCCAAAGATAAAGCGCACTGAAGCGTACACCTTTCTTTTCTTTGAGGAACGAGGCCTGAACTGAGGTATTCAGACGTCATAATGATGAAGAACGAGGCTTGAACTGATGTGTTCAAACGTCATTATGATGAAGAGCGAGGCCTGCACTGATGTGTACAGACGTCATATGATGAAGAACGAGGCCTGCACTGAAGTGTACAGACGTCATATCTCTCTCTTTACTTCATCTCTCATCTAACTCGTTACCAACCCCATTATCATTCTGTCGGCTTGATGTCGTGACCACTGATGGAGAAAACCCAATATGATGAACTTGATACTGAAGTAATATAACCCGAACTTGTGACTTAAACTTGTACTAATGCGTGACAACGAGCGGTGTAGAGACTTCGTGCAACATCGAATCCCTAAGTACTCTATACTCTTCAACCAACCAACCATCAAGTATAAGACGTACATCACCTCTTGGATATCCACAACTTCGTGTGACACTGAGCACTACAACGTGACTCCTTAAAGTGATAGTTATTTTGCAATAGAGAGAAAGAAAAAAATAACTGGATATCCAAGTCCTCGTCATTGTAAATGTTGAAAGCTCGAACAAGGATCTCGAAGAATCTTCATCCAACCTCCCCTGATATCTTCAGATACTAAGTACACGCACCCATGAAATTTCACTTCAGCCTCAAATAAATAATACTGAACTAACGCCGTAGTCACATCTTGTCGATTAAATGCCCCAATCCAGCCATTTAAGATGTTATAGCTGAACTTTGATAATGGTTTTAACCCGATCATGGTCAATAGCGCATAGCCCATCATCACGGGATTTTACAAATCTATGGTTTAAACCGAGAAATACTTTCTTTCGCAGGATTTTACAAAACCAAGAAGAAACCGTGAGACAAGAACAGTTTGAATGTGGCATGACTGATTTGAATTTTGGTGAGCATCAGTTTGGGTTAAGAATATCTTGAGAGTTGCAGATCACATCACACCTTTTAAAACCTTTGTCCAACTAACCAACCTCGCATACAAACCACTAATTGTGACCACTTGATGAAGGAAACCCGATATACCAATCTTGCAAATGAAGAAGAATTACTCAAATTTGTTACCTAAGCTTGCATTGTTGTTGGAAGAGCGGTGTAGAGAATTAATGCTCCAAACAAATCTCTAAGTGCTCAATACCCAACCAACGTATGAGACATTAACACCTCTTGCGATTATCGACAACGTCATTGACGTATGACACTGAGTACTCCCATGACTCTTAAGTGATAGTTACCCCGACTGCTGGTAACTAGATAACCCAAGTCTTCAACTTAAAATTTTAAGCACGAGCAAGTTATCATTGAAGGTCGTGCATCCAACCAACCTCGACTTCAAGATAAACTAAGTAGACGCCTTCGTGAAATTCAACTTCAATCTCAAACAAGGAATGCCAAATTAACTTCGTGATCATTTTGTGCGGTTGAATAGTCAAAGGGAGAAGAAACATGCGCTAATTCTTAGCAGTGCTCATGACTCATAGACAGTCCAATCAAACATAGCTGTCTGACCCAGCTGCTTGGATGTTATAAGGTGCAGTGCATGGAATAGTTGTCGTACTGTGTACAGGATTTTACAGTTCTTGAGATTTAACCGAGAAATAAATTCGAGAACAAACTGCACAACAGTAAGTATCAGACCACTGAAATCTTAGGCAAAATGCTAAGCCCCAAACCGCTGAAAGCTAAACCACTGAAACTGGAACCGCTAATATTCAAACCTCTGGAGACTGAACCACTGAATCCTGAATCGCTACGATCTGACCCACTGAAACCGGAACTGCTAAGATTCAAACCGCTGGAGACTGAACCGATACGATCTGACCTGCTGTAACCGGAACGGCTAAAATTCACATCGCTGGAGACGGAACCGCTAGGAAACTCGCGCTAATTCTCCCCCTCAAAAAGGGCATAAAATGACCTTTTTGCCAAAGCTGAGAGTCCATGATGTTTGTGAATTTGTCAGGCACACTACATGGAAAACGACACAAAAAACTACTGCAAAGAAGATGGTGATTAAGACTCTCTTGTAGTAACCCCTTGCTTGTCTCCTCATCAACGGTTTAGTAGATCAACAAATTCACTGAAGCTCGTAATATGCCAAAACCGCTTGATAAGATGTGTTTAACTTAAAAGTGAGTAAAAGGTTAAAACATGTCTCTAAACAAATCACCTCCCGTCTTTAAGTCTGACCACCTCTTGAGAAGATCTTGTACTACAACCTCATTAGAAGCTTGAGAAACAATAATCACTTGATGAAGCTTGATAAAGAACAAGTCCGCGACTTATACTTGCACTACATTGTGATTTAGAACCTATATTGAGCACAACAACGTAACTCCTTTAAATATAGGTAGTGATATATACCCAACCTTCCATCCTTTATTGTATATATCCACTTCTTGAACATCCAAGTCTAATCACCATAAATACGCTCGAGCAAGGATCATCAAACATCGTGCATCCAACCAACCCCGAGATGTTTGAGATATTAAGTATACGAACCCGTGAATTAACAAACCAACCAAGTTACCATAATTTCCCAATTCCTGCCGATCTCGTAGCACAAACTTATCCCAAAAAAATAGTCAAACCCCGTAATTATTATTATGTCTAAATCCATGTCCCGCCTACTTGTCCAAAATTGATTTGACGGGATTTTACTACTCTTGAGATTTAAACCGAGAAATCGAATCTTTCGCGGGATTTTCTAAAACCTACAAGAGAAACCGTGAAATCAACCAGAGTACCCAAGAGTGAACTGCAATACCAATCTTCGAGATTCAAGTCACAGATGTCAAATCACAAATTGATTAACTCGCAACAAGTCAAGTCACAGATTGTCAATTTGCAACAAGTCAGATTGCAATCAACCAAATCACAATTAGACAAATCGCAAGTGTCAACTCGCAACGTCATATCGCAACTGGTCAAATCGCAATCAGTCAAGTTGTAACAAGTCAAAACGCAACTTGACAAATCGCAATTAATCAAATTGCAATTTGTCAACTGTAGCTCAAATCGCAAAGATCAAGTTGCAGACTCACTCAAATCTCAGGCACCAATAGGACTATGCTGCTGATGCGTGGTTTTGCAACCTTACAACAGGTTTTACCTCTCGAGGGATCTCAAGAGGCTTACAACCCCACCAGGCAGTGTACCTGACCGATGTAGTATAGTGTAGTGGTAAGTACGGGGGATTGATCGTTCTCCACAGGGAATAGTGTTCGTTAGGTATGAAAAATTACTCTAATAGGTCTAAGGGTGAGAGAAGATTCTTTTTGTGTTTTATAATTTTATGAAAGCAAGTAAAATCTCGGGTTTGAAAGAGTGGGCGGAATTAGTTGCTAGTCAACTAACCCAAATTACTACGAATGCAAATAAAATAAAATAACAAAAATGAAAATGTTGGTGAAAACTTAAGTGTAGAGAAATGTGTTCACTTAGATTTCCTTACTCCCTAACTATCTTTTACCGGTTGATTAGCGTGTATTAGTCGCGTGGATGACGGGTGTATTCCTTAATACCAATCGTGGGGTGGCGTACGTACTTCCCCAACTCTACAAGCTCCTACTTCACTCCTATGTCGAGCCGGCTAGGAAGCTCCTAACATGGGATCACTAGAATTCGCTTGTGCATTAAATACAACCATAAAAACCTTTAGTACGCATTTGGTTCATGTTTCTTAAGACGTTCAAGCAAGTTACCGAATAGGAAGTTAGCCAGTTTTCTTAAGCCTAACATAGATAAACAATCATCCAATACAACTAATAACACACTAATAACCAATAATCAATAGCTAGGTTTCATTAGATCTAAGCAAACACAAGATAAATCTAGCCTAACATGTTAAACAAAAGACAAGAACAAGATAAAATCAAACAACACATAGACATATTGAATGATTAATTGATAACTTATCTTTCAATGTAACATGGAAGATCTCAAGGCAAAAAGCCTTGAAAAAGATGCTAAAATCGTCTTAGGGTTTTCTCCCAAAAATTCCACACTAAGTTCTCTCCTTAATGACAAAAAATTAGAAAACTATATATAGACTTTTGGATCTGACGGCGTCACGTTATGGAGTGTGACGCCGTCACCTCGCCGCTTTTAGGGTTCCCGGATGACCTTCTTGACGCCGTCCCTCTTTAGCTCTCCAAAATCCGTTCTGGCTTATCAAGGCTTGACGCCGTCAGACCTTGAACGTGACGCCGTCCCTCTTTGAATTAAGCCGTGACGCCCTTGATCAGGTTAAAGCGTGACGCCGTCAGAATTTACATGCAATTTTCACTGGCTTATCATGAGTAAATTTCACGTCCACCTTTTCTTGCCAAGCCATGACGCCGTCCAGAGTAAAATCTGACGCCGTCAAAGGTAACTTTTAGCCGATTTTTGAGACTTTGTCGTTTTCTTCACTTTTATGCTCCAAAAACGTCCAAAATGCCTCCTTTTCCAGATTTCTCCTCAAAAGTACCTAAAATGACAAAAGGAACGATTTAGGGCAATATTTGATCAAATAAATACGATTTAGGGCTTAAATGACCCCTTAAAAGTGGTACACTTTTCGCTTCATCAAATACCCTTACACTTGAGATTTGCTTGTCCTCAAGCAAATGCGCTTTTATTCTAATCAAAATACAGGTTAGGGGTCATTTAATGCAAACATAAAAGTAATTACAACAAATAATCGTTCCACTTCAATCATAATAAGCACGGAGATTATAAACTAGCACCTCACAAGTAGTGTTTAGATACTCACATCTCTCAAGTGTCATCAAAATAAATCTCATAAATGAAAACGGATAATATCTCTCACTACCTGTCATAGCAAATAGATTACCATAGGCTTGGGAAAGGATCGAAAACCTCCTCCACTAGGCGTAAGCACCAAAGATAAACTATCAAAGAGGGCTTTTACATGGGTTATAACGTTAGGTGTAGGGAAAAGGAAAACACGGTTTTGTTGGATAAAGGATATTTTACTGGTGGCGAGTTAAAGATCTTGATTAATTACATGTACTATACAATGTTGCTAAGCCAAGACTCGACTCGATTTAAGCAAATGAAAGAAAATAACAAAAACATAAAATAAAAATGAAACGGGATGGTAGTCCGTATGTTTTTTCTACTTTTCTTTTTCTCATTTTTTTTGTATTTTTCTTGATTTTTTTGATTTTTTTCGATTTTTTTTTTTTTTTTTTTTTTTTTTTTTTTTTGCATACACTCTTGCCCTACCATCCAAAATAATACATCATAGGGGCATTGCATCCCCCTTACACTTGAACTTTTACATAACTTTACAATTAACTAATCTAATGACTCGAATTAAGATAATCGAAAAACTTGGAGTACTTTTTAAAATATTTAGCACATATGGGGGTAATAAATGATGTTCTTCCCCATTACTCCATTACACTAGTACTTTACCCATGAGTCCCAATCGTCCCAGAACAATATGTACAAAGATATGACTCGACTTAGCAACCATGTAATCAACTAGATAATTAACTTGGGTTTAAACAAATGTTGTAACAATAATGCACTAAAGATGAGTGCATACAAGGTAGGCTAAGGCGATTTGGGTGTACATTTAAGTGGGGTGTAACAAATTCTTCCTTTAAGTAAAATGCTTAAAGGTCGAAACGAAAAGATAGGCTCTGAGGGGTGTACTAGGGGTATCGTGTACTAAAAATGAGTACAACGCAAAGGGTGTGGGAGAATTACTTGACCAATGTAGCCGAAGTAATTATAACAAAAACACAGGTGTAAAACAATGGGTTAATCCTAATGCCTCTTATCATGTAGTAAATCTAACTACACGAATGTAGTCTCACTTGTGGCCTTGGAATGGTCCTAACGCAAGTTCTAGAATCTAAGTGCTACCGGTACACACATCATAGCATAAATGCTTTTCCTACCAATTCTAGGGGCGAACCTCACATATTTGGGGGTGGAAAATTTTTTAGTGGTACGGTTTTTGTGCTAGTCATATAACTCCTATCCGTGAGACGCTCATTAAGATCAAAGTTTCACTCCTATATGTTGTAAAAAATTTTAAATTTGGCACTAAAATTACCTTAACAAGTATTTCTCTCAGTTTTATTACACATCTACTATTAAACAAACAAAAATCAAGCGTAATAGCATTCTCTAAAATCGTACTTTTACCCTCCCCTTACACTTAAGATGAACATTGTCCCCAATGTTCAAATAACAAGATGTAAAAGCATAAAGTAAAAGAATGAAATCAAATACTCC
Source organism: Artemisia tridentata subsp. tridentata (assembly GCA_021014915.2). NCBI lineage: Eukaryota > Viridiplantae > Streptophyta > Magnoliopsida > Asterales > Asteraceae > Artemisia > Artemisia tridentata. Next base: position 455,956 of record CP139502.1, read on the forward strand.
CCTGATTCGCTCGGTGGATAATGAAGTAACACGGTTAAATCTTCTTCCAAAGTAATGTTGAAGCTCCATGACTAATGCATCGCCATAAGCTTGATTCAAAACATTTCCTTGTCCGAAATAACCTGTTAAACCTGAGAAAACAAACACGAAAACCTGCATAACATCGGCGGGATAATTCTATATATAAGGATATAATGCTTGTGGAATGATAACTTTGCAGATTCCTGGAGATTATAAGTTGGAGATTTTAATAAAAACTTTTTAAAAACAAAACTTTCAAAAATTTCTGAAAATTAAATCTGACGCCGTCAGGTTATAAACCCTGACGCCGTCAGAAATGACCTGAAAAAAATTTTCATTTTAAGTTTCCGGAAAATTTCTGGAAAAACCTTTACCTTACTTCCTGGAAATCCTGCAAAACATCATTATGACTCGATACAAGCATTTGACTCAAACAAATACGAATATGTATGTTAATTTATTATTATTACGATTCATGTTCATATGTGTTCTAATAAACCAATTTAGATTTCCCTTACACTTATCTTTTGCAAAATACCTTTATATGTAGTTAAGACGAAGTTAAAAACAAAATAAAGCATTTTCACAAATTACTTTTGAACATGAATCAATACTAATAAAAATTAAACACACATACGGAAACAAATAAAAACAAACAAACAAACAAATAAACACACAAAGCAAATAAAATAACAATCAAATGAGGCTAGCATGCGATAAATAAAATCAATGTAACAAATGTTTTAAGGCAAACAGATGCCTTCCCTAAATTATTACAGACCATATTGTTTCAACACATACAACCAAATATCAAATTGTTCAAACATCAAAACATCAAATCACATCATCACTGGTGTGGGGGACCTTGGCGATAGTCGTAGCCTGGAGGGAGGTGCCCGTAGTACCCATATGGTGGGTAATCCTGCTCACGACCCGGGAAAGGGTCAATCTGCAGATGTGGGTCCAACTGATCACGTGTAGATAGATGCTGCATCTGACGAACCGTGTGATCATACATCCAGTCGAACCTCTCGTCCACCCTGGTCCTCCAAGTATCAACCTGGCCCATCCAGGTCCCCTGGTGAGCCTGCCAATCCCCCCTGCTCATGTGCCGGTAGTAATCAGCTGTACCGGCCTCATAACCCTCATGCTGCTGCTGCTGGGGCTCCTCCTCCTCCTCATCATCCTCATCATCATCATCCTCAGCTCCGGCTGGATGATACCACATAAAGGACCCATCATGCATCTCCATAATCACCTCCATCTGCTTCAGGGACCTCTCCTTCACCGTCCTACATGCATCACCACTCAAATACCTCATGACCTCGGGCCTGAGGACTCCATAAGACTGGGCCAGCCGGGTGATAAACATCCCACCATAAATCCTGTCTCCTTCCCTCTCCCCAACTCCACCATGCAGAAAGCTAGCAACCCAAAACGGGATGTTGCAGTAAACATCATTAGAGTAGATGGTGTACATGTAGAAGAGATCAGAAGCAGTGACACGGTGGTGAGAGCTGTGACGCCCTGTCAAGCTGTAGGTGAGGCATCGATGAGTCAACCGAACCCTAGGATCCCTGATTTGGGATGCCACAGTGGTCGAGGTATACACCCCATCCCCAATAGTTTGCCAGAACATGGAACATCGAAAATCATTCTTCATCGACTCCCCACGCAACAACCTATGCATGAACCCTGCCTGAATGGTATCATGCTGATCGTACAACCCAAGTCTCCACCCAAACTCAGTAACCGAACACGTCCTTAGCTCACCCCCCAGCCTGAAATAGATCGTAGTACTGCCTACATCGGTCCTTGCCTCAGCCATGTCAAAATGAAAGGTGGCAAAGAATTCACGTACCAATTCCTCATATACCGGCTCCTGAATTTTAAACAGTCTTTCCCACTGAGGGCCGGTAAACCCATCCGTCTGAAAACTTTGGAGAAAGGTCTGCTCAAGACCTTCTCTCCTCAAAAAGTTCCAATCAACTACGGCCCCATTTTCGACCTTGTGTAGTAGCAGTTGTGCGTATTTGCTTGTAGCAGCATCGTTGTCAAAGACACCCCAACTGAGGACCGTATCCCCAAAGTTCTCTTGTTGAGATCGGGAAGAACTTCCTCGGCTGGGTCTTTGACGCTTACTCATTATCTGGAACAAAGCAGGAGGAACAAAAGTGTTAATATGTAAATTAAAGACTTGGTGGCGCATCAGACAGGTCTGACGCCGTCACGCTTTGATATGTGACGCCGTCAGATTTAACCAAGTTCAAATCCATAATTACGAGGGAAAAATCAATATTCAAACTTTAAGCTTATAAACCAAACGCCCTTTTTTACAGCAAAATGGGTGATTGGATCATAGGTTATGGTTCAAATTCGTGGCCTCCCCATTAGTGAATAGACCCAATTGATTGCCAATCATCAAATGCTTTAATTATTGCTAAATAACACTAATTAAAGGACATTATGAGTTCCAAGCATGAATCAATCCTAGGGTTTCATGAGTTGGGGATTTTCGAAATTTACAAATCCTATGAGTAATTGAAGCGAAAAGAATGAGTAAAAATTACTTACCACGTGAAGATTGGAAGCGGGAATTGGCGAATTTGTCCTGGGAAATTCGGAGGTGGGGTTGGAGTGGATATGGTTTGTGGGGTTTGTGATGAAAGTGATGGAAATTAAGTTATTATTGCTGTGCAGACGGGGTGACGGCGTCACGTTCAAATTCTGACGCCGTCAGATTAGCGTATTTTACTACCTTGTGCCAGTTTACAAATGAGCCCCTCGTACTTTAAGAGAGCAGCTAGTCAGGGTCAATAATCCTGATAGCTAGTCTCGTTAACAAGTTCCTCCTGGGTCAAATGTTTTGTTACTGTCACGGGATGTGGTAAAATGTTGAAAAGGGTCGGTTGACGTCACATTCAGGTTCCAATCTCCGTCACGGCAGGTATTCAGGGAGTGTGAGGAGCTTTTACAGGGGGTTTTCGAAATGAGGATGTGCTTTAATTGAGTTCTTCTCACACCTGGCTTAAAGCCAAAAGATCGTTTCCTAGCCTCATGAAAGTTAGGGAGCGTGAAAACCATGCTTCCCACGAAAATGCTACGATCTTGAGAATTCTTTTTCTCGCGAGAGGATCCAAATAGATAAGAGGGTTTTAAAAGTGAAGGCTCGGGGAGAGGGGTTTCATCATCCCATTCGTTGTATGGTTCATTAGGGACCGGGAGTTCAAAGATCTTCTCGATCTTTTTATGTGAGGCTTCTTCCCTAATTTTCTCCTTTATTCTCACAATAAACTTTTCTGCTAGTTCCATGAACATATCTTGGGTGTTTTTCAAGTGAGTTTCTAATTCCTTGATACGTCTCTCTTGGTTGTTCACGAAAGTTAGCATTATCCCTTCATATTCATCTTGTCGTGAGAATTGATGAAACGTATGTTTACCAATTGTGTTCACGCTAGGGGTGGCCATCAGAACCGGTTCCTGAACCGGAACCCAAAAAAAATCCGAATCCGAATCCGGTCAAATCCGGTTCCTCCAAGATCCGGTCCGGTTCCTGCAAAATCCGGTGGTTCCTGTCCGGTTCCATGTTTCTGGGGCGAGAACCGGTTCGGAACCGGATATTTCCACACCGGTTCGAGATCCGGTTCTTGGGAACCGGTTCCGAACCGGATTCAACAGTAACATAGCATTTTTCTGCAATTCTGGAATATCCCACCTTCAACCTTCAACCTTCAATATAATCGGTGTCCCAGAAAAAGAACCAGTAACATAAACTTCAATCATTAGTTACCGTAAATTGAGTGAAAGGTTACCATAAACTTCAACCTTCAACCTATCGGCCTTCAACCTTCAACCTTCAACCTTCCCAATTTCATCCTTCAACCTTCAACCTTCATTACCTATCTACTACTGCATACTGCATCTTCCTTTTTTTTTAATAGCCAAGACCACATTTGGGCCTTAAAGCCTAAAGCCCACTATCCGATTAGTAAAAAAAATTCCAGGCACAAACTGAATATCCAATTTGTAAAAAAAAAGTGCCACATTGACCGGATATTAGGATCCGGTTTGACCGGATATTGGGATCCGATCTGGTTCGGTTCCAAACCGGAACCGGTGCTACCGGTCCGGGTTTTTTGGGGGTCGGATCCGAAAATATCCGATCCGGTTCGGAACCGGATCCGGTTCCTTGACTTTGACTCTTATCCGGATCCAGTTTGGATCCGGTTTCGGTTTTTTTTTTGGATCCGGGTTTTGGCCACCTCTAGTTCACGCACTCATCGGGATTTTCATCAGCCGTAGGTGTCTCAGCTTTCATTAAGCTCTCAACCTACCTTTTTATGTTTTCGAACAGCTGTTCTTGGGTTGCACTCATGCAATTTAAAATCCCTTCTTCCGAGAACGTTGAGTCATCCAATTCTTCCTCTTCGTATTGTGCTAAGTCCTCAATGACTTCCCAGCACTTATCGACACTGAGCCTGCTCAATCTCCCATTGGCGGCGTAATCTATGGCTCTTCTAGTTTGATGATTGACACCATCATAGAAGATTTGGATTTGTAGCCAAGGATCCATGCCATGGTGAGGGACCTTTCGGAGTAAGTCCTTGAATCGAGTCCATGCCTCGTAGAGAGTTTCGCCTTGACGTTGTTGGAACATCAAGATATCATTCCTTAGCTTGGTAGTTCTTCCTGGTGGGAAAAACTGAGCAAGGAAACGAGTGGTGAGATCATCCCAAGAGGTGATGGATCCTGCGGGTTGACGTTCTAGCCATTGACTAGCTTGGTCCCGCAGAGAGAATTGGAAGAGACGCAATCGGGTCGTCTCTCGAGTGGCAACATCAAGGTCTATAGAATCAACGATTTTGAGAAAGTTCTTGAGATGTTGATTAGGATCTTCGGAACGAAGTCCATGGAATGCGCATCCGCTTTGCACCAACCGGATGGTGTCGGATCGCAAGGGTGTGATATTGGCTCCTTGAGTGAGCTCAATGGTGTTTCGATAGCCATGGTGGCTAGGACGGGAATACTCTCCTAAGGTACGGGCTCTAGGAGGTGGTGGTTGTTGTGGTGGTGGGTTGTTGGGATTAAGGATATTACCATCTTCCATGATGTCGGATGGTATGGTTACGAACAAAGACACGAAGAAAATAGATAGACTAAAGAAAACCTAGAAAAATAAAACAAAAATCTCACTAGAAAGGAATCTAGTGAGTAGACCTATAAAATAAAAATTCAACCTAAACAATAACTATTCCCCGGCAGCGGCGCCAAAAACTTGATGCGTGGTTTTGCAACCTTACAACAGGTTTTACCTCTCGAGGGATCTCAAGAGGCTTACAACCCCACCAGGCAGTGTACCTGACCGATGTAGTATAGTGTAGTGGTAAGTACGGGGGATTGATCGTTCTCCACAGGGAATAGTGTTCGTTAGGTATGAAAAATTACTCTAATAGGTCTAAGGGTGAGAGAAGATTCTTTTTGTGTTTTTATAATTTTATGAAAGCAAGTAAAATCTCGGGTTTGAAAGAGTGGGCGGAATTAGTTGCTAGTCAACTAACCCAAATTACTACGAATGCAAATAAAATAAAATAACAAAAATGAAAATGTTGGTGAAAACTTAAGTGTAGAGAAATGTGTTCACTTAGATTTCCTTACTCCCTAACTATCTTTTACCGGTTGATTAGCGTGTATTAGTCGCGTGGATGACGGGTGTATTCCTTAATACCAATCGTGGGGTGGCGTACGTACTTCCCCAACTCTACAAGCTCCTACTTCACTCCTATGTCGAGCCGGCTAGGAAGCTCCTAACATGGGATCACTAGAATTCGCTTGTGCATTAAATACAACCATAAAAACCTTTAGTACGCATTTGGTTCATGTTTCTTAAGACGTTCAAGCAAGTTACCGAATAGGAAGTTAGCCAGTTTTCTTAAGCCTAACATAGATAAACAATCATCCAATACAACTAATAACACACTAATAACCAATAATCAATAGCTAGGTTTCATTAGATCTAAGCAAACACAAGATAAATCTAGCCTAACATGTTAAACAAAAGACAAGAACAAGATAAAATCAAACAACACATAGACATATTGAATGATTAATTGATAACTTATCTTTCAATGTAACATGGAAGATCTCAAGGCAAAAAGCCTTGAAAAAGATGCTAAAATCGTCTTAGGGTTTTCTCCCAAAAATTCCACACTAAGTTCTCTCCTTAATGACAAAAAATTAGAAAACTATATATAGACTTTTGGATCTGACGGCGTCACGTTATGGAGTGTGACGCCGTCACCTCGCCGCTTTTAGGGTTCCCGGATGACCTTCTTGACGCCGTCCCTCTTTAGCTCTCCAAAATCCGTTCTGGCTTATCAAGGCTTGACGCCGTCAGACCTTGAACGTGACGCCGTCCCTCTTTGAATTAAGCCGTGACGCCCTTGATCAGGTTAAAGCGTGACGCCGTCAGAATTTACATGCAATTTTCACTGGCTTATCATGAGTAAATTTCACGTCCACCTTTTCTTGCCAAGCCATGACGCCGTCCAGAGTAAAATCTGACGCCGTCAAAGGTAACTTTTAGCCGATTTTTGAGACTTTGTCGTTTTCTTCACTTTTATGCTCCAAAAACGTCCAAAATGCCTCCTTTTCCAGATTTCTCCTCAAAAGTACCTAAAATGACAAAAGGAACGATTTAGGGCAATATTTGATCAAATAAATACGATTTAGGGCTTAAATGACCCCTTAAAAGCGGTACACTTTTCGCTTCATCAGGCACCAATAGGACTATGCTGCAAAATCCACAACTCTGCAGTTACGATGACATTCATAAACCCAATTATATTCTTCCCAACTAAATTGATGGATAATACGTCCATGTGATAAAAAGAAAGACTTAACCAACATTCGTCCTTGTGTTGAAAGTCCCACAATCAGCCCAACCAAATGCAATCCAAATCATCCTAGCCAACACAGTCCATAAACATATGTCCATCATATTCAGGCCCAATCATTAAATCCGATATAAGCCCATTTAACACCAACTAACCCAAATAAAGTATGTGTACAAAATACATACCCTAATCTTCAATTATCCTAACCCTAATCTCAACACACATCACCCCCAAGCTGCTTCTCTTTTCATATATAGTGGTCAACCACAAACCATAATTATCATCAAACCTTAACCCAAATCCTTATCTCATCCTAGTTTCATCCGCCCCCATCGTCATCATCAAACTCAGATCGAGTCTTATATCAAGAATGAACTCCATTTCATTTCCTTCAATACACAAGGGCCACAAGGTCATGACTTCTTGATGTTTGGTGTTAAACCCATATAGGTATTTCTCTTCTTGTTGTTCGATTTGCTTGTAGTTGAACGAATTAAGAAAAGAAATTAAGAAGATTGTTAATTTACTTCTCTTTTATATTCAGAAATAAAGGAAGTTAATCCTCCAAAAGGATCGATGATGACTAATATTTCGTGTCTTGAATGGTCTTGAATGCCACGAAATACCAAACTGAGATTCAATTTGAGTTGTAATTGTGTAAACCGAATGAAAGGTGGGTTAAAACATTTATGTTTTGATCTTTCCTTTAATACGTCGGATATATAAGGAAGAGATTCTACAAAAAGTTTCAATGATGATAATGGTTTGACAAAAACAAATCTGTATAGATTGTATAAAGAGTCGAGGCCTTCTGAGAAATATGTGAGTGTTGGGGAGAGACTTGTGAGGGTTTAGAGTAGATGTTGTTGGTTCTTGGACTGATAATGAATTGGAACTAAGGTCAACATGAGTATGGGTATTTTTGTTTAGTAGTCATTATGGTCTGATCTATTCTTCTTCATCTTCTATTCTTACTTTTTGTTGTAATTGTTGACTGATGATGTGTAAGCTGAAGTCGTTTGATAGGTATTTGGTTGTAGTCATCATGGTCAAATAGTCTCATCTTTGTCTTAATGCTTTATCACTTGAGACATAGACAAATCGCTACTTACTTAGAAATTTTAGCAGCATGACGTTTCAATTTGTTTGATAATATGTTATGAGTAGACAAAAGGATACATTCATGAGGACACAAATCACCACATTAGACAAATCGCCATTTAGACAAATCGCCATTTAGACAAATCGCCACATAGACAAATCGCCAGTCTGTCACTATCACGATAGTACAACTGTCCCTTTCTCAGATTTGGCACTATGCCCTGTTTTGGCTAAAAACCAAACTGCAAACTCAGTTTAGACAAAACGCCACCTTTACACACCCAACAACCTCAAATCGCTACTTAGAACAAATCATGAACCAAGAATAAATCATCACCAAGAACAACCAAAAACCAAGGACCAAACTTTTACAGTTGGTATTTCGAACCATTCAGTCCACAAACTTTTGACACAAACACCACATCATGAACCACTCGACAGTAAGCTTTTTTAATGTAAACTTTTGAACCAACAAATCTGGATCATAAAACATGTGTAACAAAGGCCCACATGAAAACAAATCTGGATCTTAAAACATGTTATCAACGAATGAGACAAGAAGCCGCATAATGATAAAACAATCAAAGCCAAAAAAAAATGTTAAACGACCCAAAGAAAATATTAGCACCGAAAGATATACACCAAGCATACTTTCAAGACACACCTTTTATCATTCAATCAAAAGTCACACGTTAACACAGTGGACAACTAAGGCCCAAACTCAGTGTATAACCAAATTCACTTAAAATTCATCACCATGTAAACACTGTGAGTAGATCGAACAATAAGAGGTAAGTGAAACAGTTTTGAGCAGAATGATTCGAACCAAAAAAAATGAAACCAACACACAATCAAACCGAACCTAACCATGGCTCTTGATACCAATTGTAGGATATAACCATCTTGATTGTGTGGATGATTCGGGTGGTCTTGGGTTATGGAAGATTAGATCCATGGTGGAGTTTTAGAGAGAAGCTAGAGAGAGAGAGAGAGAGAGAGAGAGAGTTGGGAGAAAACTTGTAATAGATTAGCTTGTGTGTGTAAAATATGACAAGAGTTCCACCCTTCCCATGTGTGGGAAGGGGTTTATATACTTACTAATATTTGTGCCCCTAGTGGGCTGTGGAGTGAGCTGACAGTGGGGAAAGCCCCGACCCACTCCACAAATATAGATACGACTAATCTAATAAAACTAATAATACTAATAATAATAATAAGCCTACGAGCTACATAAATGATAAATAGATACTCGGGGTGACCGAACCTTCATATGAATATTTATATTCCTAACAATACCTACACTCAAAATTACTCATATTACTTGCAGTACCTATAGACTAGTTGGTTCTATCATGCTTAATTAGATACATCTTTGGGTTGTTGACAGTGGTGCCACAGACCATATTTGCATAACCCTAACCTCCATGCACAACATTAGACTATGCAAACATCCCATTTATGTCACTCTCCCAAATGGCCAACACACACAAGTTAGACAAATTGGATCAGTCTACATTAATGACCATATCACCCTACATGATGTACTATACATACCATCATTTTCATATAACCTGCTCTCAGTTAGTAAACTTGGCTCACACTTACCCTTATCTGTCCTGTTTACACCATTTAACTGTTACTTTCAGGACCAACACAAGAGGATTGCACATGGCAACCTTTGTAATGGTCTATACATCATCAAACAAGAGCAACCATCACCTCAATCCCTCACACTCTCAGTCAACAACAGCAATCACCACCTCTGGCATGCAAGGCTTGGACATTCTGCTTACTCCACCTTACAACAAATAAAATCTATTACTGTACCTTGTAAAATACCATCAAACTCTTGTACAATTTGCCCTTTGGCTAAACAACATGCTTCTTCATTTGAAATTAGTGATTCTCATGCTACAAACTTATTTGATTTGATTCATGTGGATGTATGGGGTCCCTATAAAAGTGTCACTGTGAACAAATGTAAATATTTCTTAACCATTGTTGATGATCATTCAAGAGCCACATGGACATATCTAATGCCCACAAAACACCACACCATTTCTCACATAAAAATGTTTCACTCATTTGTCAAAACTCACTTCAATACCAAAATCAAAACTATAAGAAGTGACAATGGATCAGAATTTATAAATCAATCCCTAACCCAGTTTTTCCACCAAGAAGGCATCATTCATCAAACAACATGTCCATACACTCCACAACAAAATGCAAGAGTTGAAAGAAAACACAAACACTTACTTGAAGTAGCTAGGGCTATAAGATTTCAGGCAAACTTTCCAATTCATTTTTGGGGGTATTGCATTTTGGCAGCTACTTACATTATAAACAGACTACCATCCAAACCTCTTCAAAACAGAACACCATATGAACTCATCCACAACACCACACCATCACTTTCACACCTCAGGATCATTGGATGCCAAGCCTATGCACATGATCACACCCCTGACAAATTTGCTGCAAGATCCACACCATCAGTCTTACTTGGTTATCCCACAACACAAAAAGGCTATCTTTTGTACAACCTTACCACACACAAAACCTTTGTAAGCAGACATGTTCAATTCAATGAATCAATTTTTCCATTCCATCAACAACCATCCAAAACCTCACCAACCTCAACCCCAACTATAACAATCACACCATCTGACTTCTATCCTCCACCATCAGTACCTTCATCACCATCAGTACCTTCATCACCAACACTACCAGTACCTACACCAACACTATCAGTACCTACACCAACACTACCAGTGCCTACACCAATACCACCACCAGTACCTGTACCAACACCAACAACCTCCTCTACACCAGAACCTCTAGTACCCACACACAACCACACTGAGCCATCTACACTAACTGAGAACACCCCAGCCACACACATTGAAGAAGAACCACCATCACCTCCACCAATACACACTGATCACATTGAACAACCACAAACCATACCACCACCAAGAACATCCACAAGACAATCAAACATACCACTCAAATACAAAGATTACCACTACAAATTACCCAAAACCAAACACACTGCTCAATCTACCATCAAATTTCATCACTCAAAATACATAAATTATAATAACATCTGCTCACCAATCAAAAGACACCTCATTAATACTATTAATAACATTGTGGAACCAAAGTCATATACCCAAGCTGTAAAAGATACTAGGTGGATATATGCTATGTCTATAGAACTGCAGGCACTGGATGCTAATGGAACATGGGAAGTGGTCACTCTACCATCAAACAAGTCTCCAATTGGCTGCAAATGGGTGTTCAGAATCAAATGCAAAGCTGATGGAACAGTTGACAAATTCAAGGCTAGACTTGTAGCAAAAGGATTCACTCAAAAGGAAGGGATTGATTACACTGAAACATTTGCTCCAGTTGCAAAGATGGTCACAGTTAGAATTTTCCTAGCCATAGCAGTGCATCACAACTGGCAAATAGCTCAACTGGACATCAATAATGCCTTCTTACATGGAGATTTACATGAGGAAGTTTACATGTGTCTACCTCAAGGTTACAAGGCCCCATCATCTATTCCTAACCCTGTGTGCAAACTCAAGAAGTCCCTTTATGGTTTGAAACAAGCTAACAGACAATGGCATACCAAGCTCACTTCTTTTCTGATCACCTTGGGGTTCAAGCAAAGTTATGCAGATACTTCACTTCTAATCTACAACAAAGGTGCAGATTTTCTAGCCATAGTCATTTATGTAGATGATATTCTCTTGACTGTGTTGTAACTCGAAATCCTACTTTATCATACCCACTTAAACTATAGATCGAATGGCAGTACATATAAGAGAAATATGGAAATGAGAAAAAGAAAATAAGAAAGATAAGATAGAAAGATTGATGACAGTATAGATGATACAAGGAATGAGTGTATATTAGATTGGAAAATGAAAGAAAGATTACAAGAGAGAAAACACACTCCCACCTTATCACTTTACTGCATACTTTCTAATGTGGTGGGAGTGTGTTTGATATAGCAAAGCACAGCCACGCCCTAAATGATTAGGTGGGCTTTTGATGGGCTTAGGTGGGCTTGTGGGTTGGACTATGTTTAACATACATTAAATGGACATATGTATTTAGAAGAAGATACATATATTTGTCCAATCCCACTCGCCCTTCATCTATTCTACAATATTACATACGACACAAATACAAAGTTCTAATATTTGGAATGACCATCACTTCAACATATAAAATCAATGCTAACAATCTCCCCCTAAGGGATGGTCATTCAAATGATGATCCCATTGATAAGATCTTTTGACTTTGATGTCTTGAACTTTGCGTGTCGTTGTAGAATAGACTTGATTCAATGTTCCTTCATGCTTTGTGATCTTCAAAGTATCGACTTTGGATGTTCTTGCCTTGATCTACTTCTTCTGATCAGATGCATCTACGTTGTAGATGATGATGGTGAATGGACTTTCGTCAGTACCTGCATAAGACAGTTAGCAATAAATTGTCCAGCGCTTATAGGTTTAGATTTCGAGATCGTCATCAGCATAGAGTGACAACTTTCTCTAATCTTTACCAAGGCCGTTGAGAGCCTCTGAAGTATACCGAAGTATCACTTCAAGACTGTAGACCTTTTGAAGCGAGTAACCATCATGACATAAGGCAAGATCTTTTAGATCTCATTAAGACTCATACAACTTGTATCCTTTAGATGAACACAAGTGTATTGCATAGGAAGTGTTCCTAAGAGATCTTTGATGAATCTCATGTCTCTAGACTCAATTATGTGCGTTTTGTTTTAGACGTCGGAGGCATGGAGCAGAGTGCCACCTTTTCAATATCAACACATCTCGGAGTGAGAGGTCGATAGATTATGTAGTGATCTCCGTGAGAAATGAAACAAATATCTTTTGAGAGATATCTGAGTGGATAGGAGGGGTGGTGCAAATGCGTCACTGGGTCCATGACGTCTTGTCTTCAATATCAGTATCACCTTAGTGAGTACCGATAGCAGATGTATTGACCCGGTTTCTGACCTAAGTTTTCATGGAGGGCTATTTCTTTTCACCCTTACAAAAACTTTTCTTTTTCATTCTTCAACCCCTTCTTTCTCCTTTCTCATTTACTCCTTTTTTCAATCTTACCTAAGGACTTCTAATTCTAGACTATTGGAATTGTCCTTGGGAAGATCCCTCCGGCTCTGGCGGATCATTAGACATTACCTAACCATAATCACCTTATAACTCCATGATTATCCTAGGTTTGTTGATCACTTGCCATAAAACCATTTGAGAAAATCTCTCAAAGTGTTCATGAATAAAACACATTTTGTTAATACTTCGAGAGTTTTGCATTTTCTGAAATACTCCCCCTTCACATGTGCATATGAGATTTAAGAAAGAATTGCACATGATGGGTAGAGTTCGCACTTTTTGAACTGATCGATTTTCAATTAATATGACCATTGCGAGACACGTTTACATCACTAGTTAGACTAGCTTGAAGTTATTACCCGTCCCGATCATATCAAAAGATCATCTCTCGAATTGGTACATTCTACTCAGACAAGTCCTTTGCGAGACACGTTTACATCAATGGATAACCATCTTGAAATTATTACCCGTCCCGGACTAGTCTTTTCGATTACTGACATTTATCTTTCGTCAATTCGAGGGTTCATGCTGAGTCTTTTTGAAGAACTCTTTTTGAGATTCCTTTTCGATCACATTTTAATCACATCTTCTCCCCCTCAAAAATAGCATGCAGTGATATTTTTGATATCAACTGATTAAAATGAAACTTTTTGGAGAGATAGACGGATTTGAGCATGAAATGTGGAACATTTTTGTTTTTCTACTCCCCCTTAAACAAAGCATATGGTTAAACATTTTAGTTTAAAAACAGTTTTAAGGGTTTAGGAGGGAGTTATCTTGAGCACTTTATGAAAGATTTGGAAAAATCTTATTGAAAAATCTTGAAGAAAATGTGCTCAAGATAGAGAAGATTTTGAAAATCTTTGAAGATATGTAAGGAGAAATATCTTCTTTTGTTTTTAGGATAAGTGTTAGAAAAAGAAATTGGTTTTGCACAACACTTTCCTTTATTTGAAGTTCGGGTCCTGAACTGATGTGTCCAAGAGCCATTAGGTTAAGCTCGGGTTCTGGAGTGAGTCTCTCAGAAGCCATTATTGAAGTGCGGGTTTTGAACTGAATTGAACAAAAGCCATTGAAGAAAAAAGTTTGAGAAAACGACATGTTTTGAAAACATTTAAAGAACTCTCGCTCAAGCATCTGTACATGCCCGTATCATTGTTGAATGATATTTCTAAGTACGTACAGAATATTGATTATACGAGAGACATGTCGGAGAAGAATATTTTTGGATTTTTGTGATTTTATATTGTTTTTGAATTTTTTGAAAATTTTCCATTTTTGTATATTCTTTTTGATGTTTTCAAAAAATGTATATTCACAAAGAATGATTAAGTATGAACAAGTAAAAGTGGAGTTAAGAGTGGATGTAGACCAGGATTTCCAAATGCGATGTTAGCATAAAGGTCTTCTCTTCCACATTCAGCGAGTGAACTCTCAACACTTTCACGAGTACCTGCAATCACAGAATCCACAAAAGAAGAATATGCACAAATAATAGTGTTAGAAGAACATGAATCATCACATTGAGGGTGTCCACTATCAACGGTTGTAGTGGTTTCGTCATCCTTATCCTGATGATTTTCACTATTACTTGGTGTGGTGCAGCTATCAAGAATCTTTCCTGTGGGAATCCATCTAAGACCAACTGTTTTAAAAACTTTTCCCGTGGGAATCCACCTAGGGCTAGATCTAGGAGTTGTGTCCTTTTCAGATGCAGCGGAAGTCTCATTTTGAGAAACACTACGTCCTGTAGAGATCCACCTAGTTGGTTTCTTAGCCTTTTGCTTCTTAGCAACGGGTTTGTTGCTATTTGGTGTCTTAGAGGATTGTGCCTTAGCACTTGCATTTGCTTTCTTGATATATTGTGCAACACATGCATCATGATTAGCTGAAAAGACACATTTTTGACATGTAGGACAGACAAATTCAACATTCTTGTTTAAAATGGCAACCTTAACTTTGTCACTACAGTCATTTGAAGCTTGTTTCTGGTTCAAAGAGGAATTTGAGTTCATAGTGTTTGATTCTACGTGGGTAACATTTTCTTTTGCGCAACTACTCTTAGATGCAAGCCAATCCCTAGTCTTTAGTTGAATGATCCTAGGTAGTGGTTTACTACTACTAGCAGTGCTTTGGAATGTTGTAGAATTCATCACTCTAGGTTTTGTTCCTAAAATTCCGTCTTGTCGAACCTGTGCCTTTTGCCTAGCTGTTTCTAGGTAGAGATTGTGGACCGTTTTGTTTGAACCAACTGATTCCTTAACTGTTTGAGTGGTCACATTCGGTGAGCAATTCCTAGAAAGGCCAGATGCTTTCACTTTTGGTGTTTTAGGCAAGGGTGTTGGAGTGACTGGTTTTGTCAAATCAATTGCCACATCAACTGTTGGAACCGTTTGAGAAATTGACATTTTTGGTTGTTCCGAAGTTGATGGTTTTGCAAACTTAGTTTCCTCACCCTTCCTTTTTTGACTATCCAGCTGAGACTTCAAAAGATCAATTTGTTCTTTCAGTTGTTTGTAAGAACGCTCATACGACAGTTTGTCATACTTGCATTCTTCCTTTTTTGTATCAAGTTGTTTAAAATATGTGCAATTTTGTTTTTCAAGTTTCAAAAGCGCCTTTTCATATTTTTCAACAATTTGAGAAGTCTCAGCTCGAAGTGTTTCTTCATCTTCCACAGAATATGTTTGGTAAATAATTGACATGATATCGGTCGATAGAGCTTCGAAGCAGAGATTGTCATTATGCTTTTCCAAAACTTTTATGTGTTCCAAGTATTCATTAGCTTCCTTCACTAAGGATTTGTGGTCCTTAACAAATTCGGCTGACTCTTTCAAAAGACATCGTTCAACATTAAGAACTACCGCATAAATTGCAGCAATATGTGGATTAATTTCCGATTCAAAAATCTTTTTAATTCCATCCTGAACACCTGGAAACCATTCAAATTTTTGATTATTTGTTTTGGAAGCCACAATACTTTTAAGTGTTTCAATTCTCTTTTTAAGATCAACCAAATATAGTCTAGCTGCACTTGAATCATAAGTGTTTTTAGATGCCATTTGTTCGATGTTAGGCAGATGTTTTGAAACAGCTTTTTGTCTTGTGAAAACCACTGGTTTTTGAAAAAACAGAGGTGACTCCTTTTTAACAAGATGAACCCCAGCAAGTTTGTTAACTTCATTATAGTTAATGGGTTTTATTTCTCTGTTCAATTGTCTCATTTTCTTTCGACTCTCTTCTGCCAGCTCAATCGTTTCGCTAGAATCATTACCCGAAGGAGGGTCATGGATAGCATTTATTAAATTACCATTAAAAAGCACATTCTGTTCTTTCTGAGCTTTCTTGAGAATATAAGGGTTTTCATAACCGATAGCCACCTTTTTTAATGTATGTAAAATCGGGTTTGGATCGTTTATTAACAAGTTAACTGTTTGTGCAGAATGACCCGTTTTTACAAGCAAATCATCCAACTTTGCAATGGTTTCCTTTTTGTCATTGATCTCTTTTAGAAGATCCTTTTCACGTTTTGAAAACCTTTCTTTCAACTCATTCTTTTCCTTTTCAAGATCAGAATAAGTTGATTTTTGTTTTGAAAGCTGGTTGGTTAGTTCAGAAATTTCCTTGTTAAGAGATTTTATTTTGTTGTTCAAATTGACATCTAGAGTGTCAAATTTGATTTGTAAATGTTTTTCTCTTAAAACAGAATCTCTTAAACTATTTTCAAGTTCTGACTGTCGATTGGTGTGAAAATCATAAGCTCGTGCATTCACCTTATAACTCTCAAGCTCAGTGGTCAATTTCACATTCGCGGCTTTTACCTCACGATTGATCTTTTTGACCTTTTCAATCTCTATTTGACAATTATGAAGTAATGATTCAAATAGAGCACGGGTTTCCTCATCATTAGCATCATTTTGTGCAACTTGAACTTCATTAGGATCCATATCTGGATTTGTCAAATTAGTATTGCTACAACTTGGCGTGTCCAAATATGTATCATAATTAGGTTCGAGAGGCACAGAATGTGGCTTTTCATGAGCAAACAATGATGGTACCTCATGGAGTGGTTCTGTGTCATAGGACGGAGGAGTTTCAGAATCACTGCATGATGTAGGTTCTTGCAGATCAGGCATAGGATCGGAGACTCCTGTGACTTCTGTAGAATTATCATTGATTCTGGTTGAACGCAAGAAGTCGGATTCCTCAGCAGTCAACGGTATTCCCGAATGTTCCTTGTTAGCTAGCATCAGCATGTACTGGAGCTTTTCTACCTTTGTCATTGCATGAACATTACCAATTCTGCCTATATCACTCATTTGGATTTCAGATGAAGTCATGAAACAATAATCTTCTTTTTGATTGACCCCATTCTGATTCACAAACTGATCCATTTGATTTCCCGTATACTGCCCTGCATATTGCATTTGATTCCCCGTCTGTATACCCATAGCATTTCCTTGCTGATTCCCGATAACATCAACCATTTGTCCTTCTTGACCCATATATAACTGCGTATTGTCAGTGTACGGTGAATTCCATTGGTTGTTGTTATGTTGTTTGAAGTTTAATGCCTCGGTGAATAATGCAAAAGCATGTGCCAGATCAGTTGCCATATTGTCTTGTTGAGATGCCATTGATGATGACTGGTATGATAAAGTGGATACAGGATCTTTGCAACAAAGTAGGAGATGTTGTAGTTGAAGGTTAAACTTGGTTGTTGTTGTGAAGCTTTGTTACGGTGGAAATTTTGGTCCGGAAACTTAAAACCTCAATAACTTCATTTTGGAGCGTTTTCAGGCCTCGAAACTTGGGTTGAATGAATAAATTAATTCAACGTGTCCTTCTCCTCGGTCTCACGGTCGTTTTGACAGGTAATTCGTTGAAAACGGAGTTACGGTTCAAAAGTTATGACCGTTTGAAGTTTTGACGTAAAGTACAAGGACTGAAGTTGCCAATTCTGAAAATTGCATCAATTGCGAGTCCAAAATGTGAATTGCGAGACCAATTTCGATAAAATAGCTCCAATTGCGAAACTCAACTTGAATTGCGAGATACAATTGCGAGAAAACCTTTGAATTGCGAAACAGTACACAATTGCGATACTTCAGTGAATTGCGAAACTGGCAGCAATTGCGAGAAGCACTAATTGCGATACGCAGTACTAATTGCGAGACTGAAATGCGATAGCAGTAGGAATTGCGAGAGATCAGTACCAATTGCGAAAGGGCAGCAGTAAATGCGAGAAGGACAGCAATTGCGAGAAGAATCAATTCCGAGAGGAGAAGTAATTCCGAGAGACTTGTCAATTGCGAGAAATTTCAACTTTTTGCCACTTTTGTTGACTTTTGAGTACAAAGCCCACGTGATATCTTATTTCAAGGAGATGGCTGACACCTTTTCACCAACTTGCAATATTCCTGACAAACTTTCCCACTTGAACCAATAATATCAAGGATATTCTAAATATAATAATCAAAAACACATAAAGTAAATCCTCCTTAACATATTTCGATCCAAGAAACTATGAACACCAAACAAAAGTGCAGATATTTCCCAACAACCAACTGAGAAATACTCACTAAATCACAACCCAAGTAGTTAACACCTTAACAAACACAACCTTGATCATATAACTTTGCTATCGATTTGAAGAAAAACAAGAAACCCAACAGTTGGTTTTTTGATAACACAAACCGAACACACAAACTTCCTACCTTGTTGTATGGCTGTTGATACCACTTGTTGTAACTCGAAATCCTACTTTATCATACCCACTTAAACTATAGATCGAATGGCAGTAACATATAAGAGAAATATGGAAATGAGAAAAAGAAAATAAGAAAGATAAGATAGAAAGATTGATGACAGTATAGATGATACAAGGAATGAGTGTATATTAGATTGGAAAATGAAAGAAAGATTACAAAAGAGAAAACACACTCCCACCTTATCACTTTACTGCATACTTTCTAATGTGGTGGGAGTGTGTTTGATATAGCAAAGCACAGCCACGCCCTAAATGATTAGGTGGGCTTTTGATGGGCTTAGGTGGGCTTGTGGGTTGGACTATGTTTAACATACATTAAATGGACATATGTATTTAGAAGAAGATACATATATTTGTCCAATCCCACTCGCCCTTCATCTATTCTACAATATTACATACGACACAAATACAAAGTTCTAATATTTGGAATGACCATCACTTCAACATATAAAATCAATGCTAACAGACTGGCAACAACAACCAACTCATCTCACATTTCAAACAACAACTAGAAAACAAGTTCAGCATCAAGGATTTGGGAGAACTCAATTACTACCTTGGTATTGAGTTTCTCAGGAATGACAAAGGCATTACCATGACTCAAAGAAAATATGCCCTTGAGCTTTTACACACAGCTGGTATACTTGACCTTAAGCCCTCTCACATCCCAGTTGATCCTCTCATCAAGTTAAATGACAAGGATGGTGATCCATTACCAGATGCTTCCCTCTACAGAGTTCTAGTTGGCAAGCTTCTCTACCTGACTATTACTAGACCAGACCTCTCATATGCTGCTCATAACCTCAGTTAGTTTAGTCATGCTCCTAGAACCCCACATTTTGATGCTCTCATCAAGGTCTTAAGGTATATCAAAATGTGTCCAGGACAAGGTCTACACTTCCCATCTCATTCTCCTCTAAAACTACAAGCATACTGTGACAGTGACTGGGCAAGCTGTCCAATTACTAGAAGGTCAGTCACAGGATTTTGCATCTTTCTAGGACCATGTTTGATTTCCTGGCAGTCCAAGAAGCAGATTGTTGTCTCAAGAAGCTCAACTGAGGCAGAATACAGAGCATTGGTTGATTGTACTTGTGAATTAACATGGCTAAAAAGTCTACTTATGGAGTTTCATGTTCCTATTATCAAGCCAATTCCCATCCTATGTGATAACCAATCCACTATTGCTCTAGCTTCTAACCCTGTGCAGCATGCTAGGACAAAGCATATAGAGATTGATTGCCACTTTGTCAGAGACAAAATCAAAATAAATACTTTGTAAATGGTCATTTGACCATAAGTTTTCCAACTTCAATAATAATCATTTTCACTTTTCTCTCAATCTCAATATGTTATCAGAGCATTGGCTGATTGTACTTGTGAATTAACATGGCTACAAGTCTACTTATGGAGTTTCATGTTCCTATTATCAAGCCAATTCCTATCCTATGTGATAACCAATCCACTATTGCTCTAGCTTCTAACCCTGTGCAGCATGCTAGGACAAAGCATATAGAGATTGATTGCCACTTTGTCAGAGACAAAATCAAAGCATGAATCATTTGCCCTTCATTCATCCCCACAAAAGCTCAAATTGCTGATGTTTTAACCAAAGGGCTTAGCAGGTCTCCCTTTCACACTTGTATTTCCAAGTTTGGCATGTGTGATCCATACACACTGCCAACTTGTAGGGGGGGGGGGTAATGGACATAAGGTCAATGCAGTCTCCACAAACTACATTGTAATGACTTGAAATCCTACTTTATCATACCACTTTCTTTTGTTGTTCGAATGGCAGTTAATAGAGAAGAAAGATAGATAGGGAATGAGAGAAGAATAAGAATAAAGATAAGGAGATTTGGTGGCAGTAGAGATAAACAATGGAAAGTGTGTATATTAGATTAGAGAGAGAAAGTAAGATACAAAGATAAGAAAAATACACACACACTCTCTCTAAAGCACACTTTGCTAAATGAGAGAGTTGTGGCTTATGTATGCGTTGACTGCCAATCCAAAGCCTTGGATGGGCCTTTCACAATGGACCAAATGTGGGCTTATATGTTGCACTACACATATAATTAAGATGCTATCAATACTAATGCTATAAGCCTACTCTACTTAATACATATTATACATGATACTAAAGTTCTACTCAACAAATGACCACCACTTCCTAAATAACATAAATTCAATGCTAACAATCTCCCCCTAAGGGATGGTCATATCAATGATGCTCCCGTGATTGGTCTTTTGCCTTCAATGTCTAGAACTTTGGGTGTTGATGTATAATATTCTTGATTCATTGTTCCTTCATGCACTGTGATCTTCAAAGTATTGACTTTGATTGATCTTTGCCTTGATCAACATCTTCATGTATTCTTAATGTTGACGTTGTAGATGTTGAAACATATGATGGTTGATGGACTTTCCTCAGTACCTGCATAAGACAGTTAGCAATAAATCGTCCAGCGCTTATAGGTTTAGATTTCGAGATCGTTATCAGCATAGTGTGAAAACTTTCTCTAATCTTTACCAAGGCCGTTGAGAGCCTCTGAAGTATACCGAAGTATCACTTCAAGACTGTAGACCGTTTGAAGCGAGTAACCATCATATAAAGCAAGATCCTTAGATCTCATTAAGACTCATACAACTTGTATCCTTTTGATGAACACAAGTGTATTGCATAGGAAGTGTTCCTAAGAGATCTTTGATGAATCTCATGTCTCTAGACTCAATTATGTGCGTTTTGATTTTAGTCATCGGAGGCATGGAGCAGAGTGCCACCTTTTCAATATCAACTCATCTCGGAGTGAGAGGTCGATAGATTATGCATTGTTCTCCGTGAGAAATGAAACAAATATCTTTTAAGAGATATCTGAGTGGATAGGAGGGGTGGTGCAAATGCGTCACTGGGTCCATGATGTCTTGTCTTCAATACTAGTATCACCTTAGTGAGTACCGATAGCAGATGTATTGACCCGGTTTCTGACCTAAGTTTTCATGGAGGGCTATTTCTTTTCACCCTTACAAAAAACTTTTCTTTTTTATTCTTCAACCCCTTCTTTCTCCTTTCTCATTATACTCCTTTTTTCAATCATACCTAAGGACTTCTAATTCTAATCTATTGGAATTGTCCTTGGGTAGATCCCTCCGGCTCTGGGGGATCAGAGGACATAACCTAATCATAATCACCTTATAACACCATGATTATCCTAGGTTTGTTGATCACTTGCCATAAAACCATTTGTGAAAATCTCTCAAAGTGTTCATCAATAAACACATTTTAGATAACACTTCGAGAGTTTTGCATTTTCTGAAATACTCCCCCTTCACATGTGCTTATGAGATTTAAGAAAGAATAGCACATGATGGGTAGAGATCACACATTTGAAATGATTGATTTTCAATTAATATGACCATTGCGAGACACGTTTACATCACTAGTTAGACTAGCTTGAAGTTATTACCCGTCCCGGTCATATTAAAAGATCATCTCTCGAATTGGTACATTCTACTCAGACAAGTCCTTTGCGAGACACGTTTACATCAATGGATAACCATTTTGAAATTATTACCCGTCCCGGACTAGTCTTTTCGATTACTGACATTTAGCTTTCGTCAATTCGAGGGTTCATGCTGAGTCTTTTTGGAGAGCTCTTTTTGAGAGTTGTTTTTGATCACATTTTAATCACATCTTCTCCCCCTCAAAAATAGCATGCAGTGATATTTTTTATATCAACTGATTAAAATGAAACTTGTTTGAGAGATAGACGGATTTGAGCATGAAATTGGAACATTTTTGTTTTTCTACTCCCCCTTAAACAAAGCATATGGTTAAACATTTTAGTTTAAAAGTAGTTTTAAGGGTTTAGGAGGGAGTTATCTTGAGCACTTTATGAAAGATTTTGAAAAATCTTATTGAAAAATCTTGAAGGAAATGTGCTCAGGATAGAGAAGGTTTTGAAAATCTTTGAAGATATGATAGGAGAAATATCTTCATTTGGTTTTAGGATAAGTGTTTGAAAAAGAAAAATTGTTTTTCACAACACTTTCCTTTATTTGAAGTTCGGGTCTGAAACTGAGGTGTTCCGAAGCCATTGAGATTTTTAGGATAAGTGCTCGAAAGATTTTGATTAAGCACTTTCCTTTCTTTGAAGCACGGGTCCTGAACTGATGTGAGCAGGAGCCATTGGGTTAAGCGCGGGTTTCGTACTGAAGTGTACGAAAGCCATCGGGTTAAGCGCGGGTTTCGTACTGAAGTGTACGAAAGCCATTGGGATTTTTAAGAAACAACATGTTTTGAAAATATTTTAATGAACTCTGGCTCAAGCATCTGTAAATACCCGTATCATTGTTGAATGATATTTCTAAGTACGTATAGAATATCGATTATACGAGAGACATGTCGGGGATGAATATTTTTGGTTTTTTATGTTTTATATTTTTATGTCTTTTTGAAATTTTTCTATTTTTATATTTTGTTTTTGTTGGTTTTTCAGAAAAAATATATGTACAAAAAGAATGATAAAAAAAATGATTAAGTATGAACAAGTAAAAGTGGAGTTAAAAGTGGAATAAGACCAGGATTTCCAAATGCGATGTTGGCATAAAAGTCTTCTCTTCCACATTCAGCGAGTAAAATCTCAACACTTTCACGAGTACCTGCATTCACAGAATCCACAAAAGAAGAATTTGCACAAATAACAGTGTTAGAAGAACATGAATCATCATTTTTTGGGTGTCCACTATCAACGGTTGTAGTGGTTTCTACATCCTTATCCTGATGATTTTCACTATTACTTGTTGTGGGGCAGGTATCAAAAATCTTCCCTGTGGGAATCCATCTAAGACCAACTGATTTAAAAACTTTTCCCGTAGGAATCCACCTAAGGCAAGATCTAGGAGTTGTTTCCTTTTCAGATGCAGTGGAAGTCTCATTTTTAGAAACACTACGTCCTGTAGAGATCCACCTAGTAGGTTTCTTAGCCTTTTGCTTCTTATCAACGGGTTTGTTTCTATTTGGTGTCTTAGTGGATTGTGCCTTAGCATTTGCATTTGCTTTCTTGATATACTGTGCAACACATGCATCATGATTAGCTGAAAAGACACATTTCTGACATGTAGGACAGACAAATTCAACATTCTTGTTCAAAACAGCAATCTTAACTTTGTCACTATAGTCATTTGAAGCTGGTTTCCTATTCGAAGAGGAATTCTTAGTGTTGCATTCTACATTTTTAACATTTTCTTTTTCGCAACTACTCTTAGATGCAAGCCAATCCCTAGTCTTAAGTTGAATGATCCTAGGAAGTGGTATACTACTACTAGCAGTGCCTTGTAATGTTGTAGAATTCATCACTGTAGGTTTTGTACCTAAAATTCCATCTTTTCGAATCTGTGCCTTTTTCCTAGCTTTTTCTAGGTATTGATTGTGGACCATGTCGTGTGAATCAACAGATTCTTTTTCAGTTTTTATGGTCACTTTCGTTGAGCTATTCCTAGGGGCACACACATTTGGTTTAATCTTGTTGTCCTTTGAATTTGTTGTAGCATACCTAGACTCTTTGGGATTATCTTTTTCACTTTGTCTAACGCCCTATATGTTGGAGATGTAGAGGCAGACGCATTAGTGGGACTAATCCTATCAAGGCCAGGTGCTATAACATTCGATGTTGTTGTTTTGACAACAGCTTTCCCTTTTTGTTTCTCACTAGGCAAGGGGGTTAATGGAGCAATACCCTTTGTTTCCTCACCCTTCCCTGGTTGACTTGCAAGCTGAGACTTCAAAAGATCAATTTGTTCTTTCATGTTTTTGTAAGAACGCTCATACGACAATTTGTCATACTTGCATTCTTCCTTTTTCTGATCAAGTTGTTTAAAATATGTTACATTTTGTTTTTCAATTTTTGCAAATGCCTTTTCATATTTTTCAACAATTTCAGAAGTTTCAGCTCGAAGTCTTTCATCATCCTCAACAGAATATGTTTGGTAAATAATGGACATAATATCAGTCGACAGAGCTTCGAAAGAGAGAGAGTCATTTTGCTTTTCCAAAACTTTTATGTGTTCCAAGTATTCATTAGCTTCCTTCACTAAGGATTTGTGGTCCTTAACAAATTCTGCTGACTCTTTCAAAAGATTATTTTCCACATTTTGAACAACCGCATAGATTGCAGCAATATGTGGATTAATTTCCCTTTCAAAAATCTTTTTGATTTCATCCTGAACACCCGAAAACCATTCAAACTTTTGATTGTTTGTTTTGGAAGCCACAATACGTTGAAGTGTTTCAATTCTCTTTTTAAGATCAACCAAATATAGTCTAGCTGCACTTGTATCATAAGTGTTTTTAGATGCCATTTGTTCGATGTTAGGCAGATGTTTTGAAACAGCTTTTTGTTTTGTGAAAACCACTGGTTTTTGAAAAAACAGAGGTGACTCTTTTTGAACAAGATGAACCCCAGAACGTTTGTTAAGTTCATTATAGTCAATGGGTTTTATTTCTCTGTTCAGTTGTCGCATTTTGTTTCTGCTCTCCTCTGAAAGCTCAATCGTTTCACTAGAATCATAACCCGGAGGAGGATCATGCACATCATTTATAAGAGTACCATCATATAACACATTCTGTTCTTTCTGAGCTTTCTTGAGATTATAAGGGTTTTCACAACCGATAGCCACTTTCTTTATTGTATGTAAAATCGGGTTTGGATCATTTATTAATAAGTTAACTGTTTGTGCAGAATGACCCGTTTTTACAAGCAAATTTTCCAACTTTGCAATGGTTTCCTTTTTGTCAGTGATCACTTTAAGAAGATCCTTTTCACGTTTTGAAAACCTTTCATTCAACTCGTTCTTTGCTTTTTCAACACTAGAATAAGTTGATTTTTGTTTTGAAAGCTGGTTGGTTAGTTCAAAAATTTCCTTGTTTAGAGATTTGATTTGGTTATTCAAATTAACATCTAGAGTGTCAAATTTGATTTGTAAACGTTTCTCTCTTAACTCAGAATCTTTTAAGCTAACCTCAAGTTCCGACTGTTTTTTGTTATGAAAATCATAAGCTCTTGCATTTGCCTTATAACTCTCAAGCTCAGTGGTCAATTTTTCATTCGCGGTCATAACCTCGCGATTGATCTTTTTGACCTTTTCAATCTCAATTTGACAATTATGAAGTAATGATTCAAAGAGAGAACGAGTTTCCTCATCATTAGCATTATTTTGTGCAACTTGAACTTCATTAGGATGCATATATGAAGTTTCACAGTTAACATTGCTATTAACTTTCTCCCCCATATATGTATCATGATTAGGTTCGAGAGGCACATAATGTGGCTTTTCATGAGCAAACGAATGTGGTACCTCATGGAGTGGTTCTGTGTCGTAAGATGGAGGAGTTTCAGAATCACTGCATGATGTTGGTTCTTGCTGATCAGGCATAGGATCGGAGACTCCGGTGACTTCTGTAGAATTATCATTGATTCTGGTTGTAAGCAGGAAGTCTGATTCCTCAGCAGTCAATGGTATTCCTGAATGTTCCTTGTTGGCTAGCATCAGCATGTACTGGAGCTTTTCTACCTTCGTCATTGCAGGAACATTACCAATTCTGGCTATATCACTCCTTTGGATTTCAGATGAAGTCATGAAACAATAATCCTCATTCTGATTGACCCCATTCTGATTCACAAACCGATTCCTTTGATTTCCCGTATACTGCCAGGCATATTGTATTTGATTCCCAGTCTGTATACCCATAGCATTTCCTTCCTGATTCCCAATAACTTCAACCATTTGTCCGGCTTGACGCCCATATATAACTGTGTATTGTCAGTGTACGGTGAATTCCTGATGAAGCGAAAAGTGTACCACTTTTAAGGGGTCATTTAAGCCCTAAATCGTATTTATTTGATCAAATATTGCCCTAAATCGTTCCTTTTGTCATTTTAGGTACTTTTGAGAAGAAATCTGGAAAAGGAAGCATTTTGGACGTTTTTGGAGCATAAAAGTGAAGAAAACGACAAAGTCTCAAAATCATGCTAAAAGTTACCTTTGACGGCGTCAGGATTCTCCCTGGACGGCGTCATGGCTTGGCAAGAAAAGGTGGATGTGAAAATTACTCATGATAAGCCAGGGAAATTTGCATGGGAATTCTGACGGCGTCACCCTTTAATCTGATCAAGGTCGTCACGGCTTAATTTAAAGAGGGACGACGTCACCCCTAAATCTGACGGCGTCAAGCCTTGATAAGCCAGAACGGATTTTTGAGAGCTAAAGAGGGACGGCGTCAAGAAGGTCATCCGGGAACCCTAAAAGCGGCGAGGTGACAGCGTCACACTCCATAACGTGACGCCGTCAGATCTGAAAGTCTATATATAGTTTTGCAATTTTTTGTCATTAGTGTGGAACTTATTGAGGAACTTTGTGTGTGAAAACCCTAAGACGAATTTGGCAGCTTTTTCAAGGCTTTTTGCCTTGAGATCTTCCATGTTACATTGAAGATAAGTTATCAATTAATCATTCAATATGTCTATGATTTGTTTGATTCTATCTTGTTCTTGTCTTTTGTTTAACATGCTAGGCTAGATTTATCTTGTGTTTGCTTAGATCTAATGAAACCTAGCTATTGATTATTGGTTATTAGTGTGTTGTTAGTTGTATTGGATGATTGTTCATCTATGTTAGGCTTCAGAAAACTGGCTAACTTCCTATTCGGTAACTTGCTTGAACGTCTTAAGAAACATGAACCAATGCGTACTAAAGGTTTTTATGGTTGTATTTAATGCACAAGCGAATTCTAGTGATCCCATGTTAGGAGCTTCCTAGCCGGCTCGACATAGGAGTGAAGTAGGAGCTTGTAGAGCTGGGGAAGTACGTACGCCACCCCACGAATGGTATTAAGGAATACACCCGTCATCCACGCAACTAATACACACTAATCAACCGGTAAAATATAGTTAGGGAGTAAGGAAATCTAAGTAAACACATTTCTCTCCACATAAGTTTTCACCAACCTTTTCATTTTCAGTTATTTTATTTTATTTGCATTTGTAGTAATTTGGGTTAGTTGACTAGCAACTAATTCCGCCCACTCTTTCAAACCCGAGATTTTACTTGCTTTCATAAAAATATAAAAACATAAAAAGAATCTTCTCTCACCCTTAGACCTATTAGAGTAGTTTTTCATACCTAACGAACACTATTCCCTGTGGAGAACGATCAATCCCCCGTACTTACCACTACACTATACTACATCGGTCAGGTACACTGCCTGGTGGGGTTGTAAGCCTCTTGAGATCCCTCGAGAGGTAAAACCTGTTGTAAGGTTGCAAAACCACGCATCAAGTTTTTGGCGCCGCTGCCGGGGAATAGTTATTGTTTAGGTTGAATTTTTATTTTATAGGTCTACTCACTAGATTCCTTTCTAGTGAGATTTTTATTTTCTTTTTCTAGGTTTTCTTTAGTCTATCTATTTTCTTCGTTTCTTTGTTCGTAACCATTACCATTAGACATCATGGAAGATGGTAATATCCTTGATCCCAACATCCCACCACCACAACAACCACCACCACCTCCTAGAGCCCGTACTTTAGGAGAATACTCCCGTCCTAGCCACCATGGCTATCGAAACACCATTGAGCTCACTCAAGGAGCCAATGTCACACCCTTGCGATCCGACACCATCCGGTTGGTGCAAAGCGGATGCACATTCCATGGACTTCGTTCTGAAGATCCTAATCAACATCTCAAGGACTTTCTCAAAATCGTTGATTCTATAGACCTTGATGTTGCCACTCGAGAGACGACCCGATTGCGTCTCTTCCAATTCTCTCTGCGGGACCAAGCTAGTCAATGGCTAGAGCGTCAACCCGCAGGATCCATCACCTCTTGGGATGATCTCACTACTCGTTTCCTTGCTCAGTTTTTCCCACCGGGAAGAACTACCAAGCTAAGGAATGATATCTTGATGTTCCAACAACGTCAAGGCGAAACTCTCTACGAGGCATGGACTCGATTCAAGGACTTACTCCAAAAAGTCCCTCATCATGGCATAGAACTTTGGCTCCAAGTCCAAATCTTCTATGACCATATCAATCTCTCCACGAGGCAAACCATTGACCAATCGGCCGGTGGTAAGCTACGTGATCTAAGTGCGGAACAATCATGGGCTCTCCTAGAGGATCTTGCTCTTTATGACAACGAAAGTTGGAGTGATCCCCGTGATTTGAATAAAACGGTCAAGGCAATATCTTTGCCTTCGAACAATTCAAGCACTTCCGACCGTAGGATCATAGAACTTGAAGACCAAGTCAAGTTTCTCATGAAATCCTACGAGGCTCCTAAACCTTCAAGCCAAGTGAACAAAATCACTTCTTCATGTGAATTATGTAGTGGTCCCCACGACACTCGCGATTGCATGGAACTCCCCGAACAAGCTTTTGTGGACTACGCATCCTCGCGTACCGACGGAGCGGGAGACAAGTGGTACACTTTCAAACCTGAGCCAAACCCCTATGGTGATACATACAACCCCTCATGGAAAAATCACCCGAACCTTAGGTGGAAACAAAGCCAAAACGCACAACAAACCAATTCTTCCAACCCACCTAATCGTTTCCAATCAAGCGGTTCCAACTCGAACCGTACTTTCAACAACAATCCTTCCGGCAATGGTAGTACCAATAACTTTGAAGGATTGATGTCCCAATTTATGGCATCTCAAGAAGCTCGTTTAGCCAAGTTTGAAGCCGATTTCAAACAAAAACAAAGCGAGATGACCAATAAGATTGACACCTTGTTGAAAGCCCTCAATGACCGAGAAATGGGAGCACTCCCTAGCAACACGGTCAAGAACCCGAAACTAAACGTCAACGCTATTTCATCGGTTTCGTCCCCTAGTTCTTGTCCACAATATTATTCGGTCAATTCCATGAGCACGTGTTTCAAATAAACCCAAGTCGTTCCAAATGACCAAGAAGTTATGACATCCAAATTGGTCAACAACATAGTTGAAACACCTCCCACTCAAAACCTTGACGAAGAATTCAAGGAGCTCCACCTTGAAAGTCCGGTTGTTGATGTGTTGGATGAGAAGAAGCTCAAGTTAGGCGAAAAAGGGACCGCCTTCGTTCAAAATAAGCTACCTAAGAAGTTAGATGATCCGGGCTTATTTGTTCTACCTTGCAAGATCGGTAATTCGGAGGCTTATGACACATTAGCCGATCTTGGATCAAGCCTTAACCTACTTCCGTTACCTCTTTACACCTCTCTAAAACTTGGAAAACTTGAAGAAACCGAGGTAATAATAGGCTTAGCGGATGGAAGTGTTGCTTACCCGGTTGGAGTAGTTAAGGACGTTTTAGTACACATTGGAAAACTAACCATTTTAGCCGATTTCCACGTCCTTGATATGGTTAGCGACCCTACATGCCCCTTGTTAATAGGTAGAGGATTTTTGGCGACCGCTAGTGCTATGATTGATTGTAAGGAATCCAAGATAGCGGTAGGAGAAGGTGATACTTGGTCAGTCTATGATGTTAAGAAACATGCCTATGATACTAGTGAGGAACCAACACCACATTGGTTAGAATCAAATAGGAGACCATCTAGATATGGACCTTGGATCAATAGAGACTTCATAGGACCCCAACGCCCATTTTACCTAGAAGAGGACTTTGTGAACCGAACACATACGGTAGAGCAACTCTTAGCTAGGGACACCGAATTGGATCCATTTGAAGATTCTCTAGTTTTTAGGAAGATGATTGATTTCCTAGGAGTTTTGCCAATTAACCTAGGAATGAATAAGTGGACTTGTGAGGAAGATGATCATAAGTGGAATTGGGACAAACCACCCAAAGATGGAGATGGGTCATGGCATATTAAGATGACATTGTATGACCCGGATGGAGAGAAGTTTGAAAAGATATATTGTACTAAGCGGACCAATAGGAAACTTCAATCCAAGCTTAACCCTAAAGACGTCCTCGATGACGAGCTCACTTATATAGGGTAGAGTGACTTTGAGTCTAGCTACAAGACTCGTTAATAAAGAAAAGCGCTTCTTGGGAGGCAACCCAAGTTTTATTTGCTTTGTGTGTTTATTTATTTGTTTGTTTGTTTTTATTTGTTTCCGTGTGTATGTCTAAATTTTATTATTATTGATTCATGTTCAAAACTAATTTGTGAAAATGCTTTATTTTGTTTTTAACTTCGTCTTAACTACATATAAAGGTATTTTGCAAAAGATAAGTGTAAGGGAAATCTAAATCGGTTTATTAGAACAAATGAACGTGAATCGTAATAATATTAAATGAACATACATATTAGTATTTGTTTGAGTCAAATGCTTGTATCGAGTCATAATGATGTTTTGCAGGATTTCCAGGAAGTAAGGTATAGGTTTTTCCAGAAATTTTCCGGAAACTTAACATGAGAATTCTGTCAGATCATTTCTGACGGCGTCAGGCGTTACAACCTGACGGCGTCAGGTTTAATTTTCTGAAAATTTTTGAAAGTTTTGTTTTCATAAAAAGTTTTTATTAAATCTCTAACTTATAATCTCCAGGAATCTGCAAAATTATCATCCCACAAGCATTATATCCTTATATATAGAGTTTATCCCGCCGATGTTATGCAGGTTTTCGTGTTTGTTTTCTCAGGTTTAACAGGTTATTTTGGACAAGGAAATGTTTTGGATCAAGCTTTTGGCGATGCATTAGTCATGGAGCTTCAACATTACTTTGGAAGAAGATCTAACTGTGTTACTTCATTATCCACCGAGCGAATCAGGGGAGTATTTGATTTCATTCTTTTACTTTATGCTTTTAAATCTTGTTATTTGAACATTGGGGACAATGTTCATCTTAAGTGTAAGGGGGGGTAAAAGTACGATTAGAGAATGCTATTACGCTTGATTTTTGTTTGTTTAATAGTAGATGTGTAATAAAACTGAGATAAATACCTGTTAGGGCAATTTTAGTGCCAAATTTAAATTTTTTTACAACATATAGGAGTGAAACTTTGATCTTAATGAGCATCTCACGGATAGGAGTTATATGACTAGCACAAAAACCGTACCACTAAAAAAAATTTTCCACCCCAAATATGTGAGGTTCGCCCCTAGAATTGGTAGGAAAAGCATTTATGCTATGATGTGTGTACCGGTAGCACTTAGATTCTAGAACTTGCGTTAGGACCATTCCGAGGCCACAAGTGAGACTACATTCGTGTAGTTAGATTTACTACATGATAAGAGGCATTAGGATTAACCCATTGTTTTACACCTGTGTTTTTGTTATAATTACATTGGCTACATTGGTCAAGTAATTCTCCCACACCCTTTGCGTTGTACTCATTTTTAGTACACGATACCCCTAGTAGACCCCTCAGAGCCTATCTTTTCGTTTCGACCTTTAAGCATTTTACTTAAAGGAAGAATTTGTTACACCCCACTTAAATGTACACCCAAATCGCCTTAGCCTACCTTGTATGCACTCATTTTTAGTGCATTATTGTTACAACATTTGTTTAAACCCAAGTTAATTATCTAATTGATTACATGGTTGCTAAGTCGAGTCATATCCTTGTACATATTGTTTTGGGACGATTGGGACTCATGGGTAAAGTACTAGTGTAATGGAGTAATGGGGAAGAACATCATTTATTACCCCCATATGTGCTAAATATTTTAAAAGTACTCCAAGTTTTTCAATTATCTTAATTCGAGTCATTAGAATAGTTATTTGTAAAGTTATGTAAAAGTTCAAGTGTAAGGGGAATGCAACGCCCCTATGATGTATTATTTTGGATGGTAGGGCAAATGTGTATGCTAAAAAAAAAAAAAAAAAAAAAAAAAAAAAAAAAATCGAAAAATCAAGAAAAATACAAAAAAAAAAAAAATGAGAAAAAGAAAAATAGAAAAAAAACATACGGACTACCATCCTGTTTCATTTTATGTTTATTTTATGTTTTTGTTATTTTGTTTTTAGTTTAAATCGAGTCGAGTCTTGGCTTAGCAACATTGTATAGTACATGTAATTGATCAAGATCTTTAACTCGCCACCAGTAAAATATCCCTTATCCAACAAAACCGTGTTTTCCTTTTCCCTACACCTAACGTTATAACCCATTTAAAAGCCCTCTTTGATAGTTTATCTTAGGTGCTTACGCCTAGTGGAGGAGGTTTTCGATCCTTTCCCAAGCCTATGGTAATCTATTTGCTATGACAGGTAGTGAGAGATAATATCCGTTTTCATTTATGAGATTTATTTTGATGACACTTGAGAGATGTGAGTATCTAAACACTACTTGTGAGGTGCTAGTTTGTAATCTCCGTGCTTATTATGATTAAAGTGGAACGATTATTTGTTGTAATTACTTTTATGTTAGCATTAAATGACCCCTAACTTGTATTTTGATTAGAATAAAAGCACATTTGCTTGAGGACAAGCAAATCTCAAGTGTAAGGGTATTTGATGAAGCGAAAAGTGTACCGCTTTTAAGGGGTCATTTAAGCCCTAAATCGTATTTATTTGATCAAATATTGCCCTAAATCGTTCCTTTTGTCATTTTAGGTACTTTTGAGAAGAAATCTGGAAAAGGAAGCATTTTGGACGTTTTTGGAGCATAAAAGTGAAGAAAATGACAAAGTCTCAAAATCATGCTAAAAGTTACCTTTGACGGCGTCAGGATTCTCCCTGGACGGCGTCATGGCTTGGCAAGAAAAGGTGGATGTGAAAATTACTCATGATAAGCCAGGGAAATTTGCATGGGAATTCTGACGGCGTCACCCTTTAATCTGATCAAGGTCGTCACGGCTTAATTTAAAGAGGGACGGCGTCACCCCTAAATCTGACGGCGTCAAGCCTTGATAAGCCAGAACGGATTTTTGAGAGCTAAAGAGGGACGGCGTCAAGAAGGTCATCCGGGAACCCTAAAAGCGGCGAGGTGACGGCGTCACACTTCATAACGTGACGCCGTCAGATCTGAAAGTCTATATATAGTTTTGCAATTTTTTGTCATTAGTGTGGAACTTATTGAGGAACTTTGTGTGTGAAAACCCTAAGACGAATTTGGCAGCTTTTTCAAGGCTTTTTGCCTTGAGATCTTCCATGTTACATTGAAGATAAGTTATCAATTAATCATTCAATATGTCTATGTGTTGTTTGATTCTATCTTGTTCTTGTCTTTTGTTTAACATGTTAGGCTAGATTTATCTTGTGTTTGCTTAGATCTAATGAAACCTAGCTATTGATTATTGGTTATTAGTGTGTTGTTAGTTGTATTGGATGATTGTTCATCTATGTTAGGCTTAAGAAAACTGGCTAACTTCCTATTTGGTAACTTGCTTGAACATCTTAAGAAACATGAACCAATGCGTACTAAAGGTTTTTATGGTTGTATTTAATGCACAAGCGAATTCTAGTGATCCCATGTTAGGAGCTTCCTAGCCGGCTCGACATAGGAGTGAAGTAGGAGCTTGTAGAGTTGGGGAAGTACGTACGCCACCCCACGAATGGTATTAAGGAATACTCCCGTCATCCACGCAACTAATACACACTAATCAACCGGTAAAAGATAGTTAGGGAGTAAGGAAATCTAAGTAAACACATTTCTCTCCACATAAGTTTTCACCAACCTTTTCATTTTCTGTTATTTTATTTTATTTGCATTTGTAGTAATTTGGGTTAGTTGACTAGCAACTAATTCCGCCCACTCTTTCAAACCCGAGATTTTACTTGCTTTCATAAAAATATAAAAACATAAAAAGAATCTTCTCTTACCCTTAGACCTATTAGAGTAGTTTTTCATACCTAACGAACACTATTCCCTGTGGAGAACGATCAATCCCCCGTACTTACCACTACACTATACTACATCGGTCAGGTACACTGCCTGGTGGGGTTGTAAGCCTCTTGAGATCCCTCGAGAGGTAAAACCTGTTGTAAGGTTGCAAAACCACGCATCAATTCCAATGGTTGTTGTTATGTGGTTCGATGTTTAATGCCCTGTATACCGAAGCAAAACCATTTGCCAAAGCAGTTGTGATATCATCTTGGTGAGATGCCATTGGTGATGATTGGTACGATAAAGTGGATACAGGATCTTTGCAACAAAGTAGGAGATGTTGTTGAAGGTTAAACTTGGTTGTTGTTATGAAGCTTTGTGATGAAGCGAAAAGTGTACCGCTTTTAGGGGGTCATTTAAGCCCTAAATCGTATTTATTTGATCAAATATTGCCCTAAATCGTTCCTTTTGTCATTTTAGGTACTTTGGAGAAGAAATCTGGAAAAGGAAGCGTTTTGGACGTTTTTGGAGCATAAAAGTGAAGAAAACGACAAAGTCTCCAAAGCTGCTGGAAAAGTACACGTGACGGCGTCAAGGATTGCTCCTGACGGCGTCACGGCTTGGCAAAAGAGGTGGATATGGCAAAATACACGTGACGCGCCAGAGAGTTTTACAATGAAAATCTGACGGCGTCACCCTTTAAGGTGATCAAGGTCGTCACGGTTTAAGTTAAAGAGAGACGGCGTCAAGCACAATTCTGACGGCGTCAACCCTTGACGCGCCAGAGCGGATTTTGGAGGATTAAAGAGGGAAGGCGTCAGGAAGACCATCCGGGAACCCTAGCCGCGGCGAGGTGACGGCGTCAACTCCTACAACGTGACGCCGTCAGCCCCTAAACTCTATATATAGTTTTGCAATTTTTAGTCATTAGTGTGCAACTTTGTGAGGAGAAACCCTAAGACGAATTTTCTGCCATTTTTAAGGGTTTTATACCCTTGGATCTCCCATGTTTAATTGAAGATAAGTAATCATTTAATCATTCAATATGTCTATGTGTTGTTTGATTATATCTTGTTCTTGTCTTTTAATTAACATGCTAGGCTAGATTTATCTTGTGTTTGCTTAGATCTAATGAAACCTAACTATTGATTATTGGTTATTAGTGTGTTATTAATTGTATTGGATGATTGTTTATCGATGTTAGGCTTAAGAAAACTGGCTAACCTCCTATACGGTAACTTGCTTGAACGTCTTAAGAAACATGAACCAATGCGTACTAAGGTTTTTATGGTTGTATTTAATGCATGAGCGAATTCTAGTGATCCCATGTTAGGAGCTTCTTAGCCGGCTCGACATAGGAGTGAAGTAGGAGCTTATAGAGTTGGGGAAGTACGTACGCCACCCCACGATTGGTATTAAGGAATACACCCGTCATCCACGCAATTAATACACACTTATCAACCGGTAAAAGATAGTTAGGGAGTAAGGAAATCTAAGTAAACACATTTCTCTCCATATAAGTTTCACAACCTTTTCATTTTCAGTTATTTTATTTTATTTGCATTTGTAGTTATTTGGGTTAGTTGACTAGCAACTAATTCCGCCCACTCCTTCAAACCCGAGATTTTACTTGCTTTCATAAAAATATAAAAATACAAAAAGAATCTTCCCTCACCCTTAGACCTATTAGAGTAGTTTTTCAATCCTAACGACACTATTCCCCTAGAGAACGATCAATCCCCCGGTACTTGCCACTTCACTATACTACATCGGTCAGGTACACTGCCTGGTGGGGATTGCAAGCCTCTTGAGATCCCTCGAGAGGTAAAACCTGTTGTAAGGTCGCAAAACCACGCATCAAGTTTTTGGCGCCGCTGCCGGGGAATAGTTATTGTTTAGGTTGAATTTTTATTTTATTAGGTCTACTCACTAGATTCCTTTCTAGTGAGATTTTTATTTTATTTTTCTAGGTTTTCTTTAGTCTATCTTTTTTCTTCGTTTCTTTGTTCGTAACCATTACCATCCGACATCATGGAAGGTGGTAATATCCTCGATCCCAACAACCCACCACCACAACAACACCCACCTCCTAGAGCCCGTACCTTAGGAGACTACTCCCGTCCTAGCCACCATGGCTATCGAAACACCATTGAGCTCACTCAAGGAGCCAATGTCACTCCCTTGCGATCCGACACCATCCGGTTGGTGCAAAGCGGATGCGCATTCCATGGACTTCGTTCCGAAGATCCTAATCAACATCTCTAGGACTTTCTCAAAATCGTTGATTCCATAGACCTTGATGTTGCCACTCGAGAGACGACCCGACTGCGTCTCTTCCAATTCTCTCTGCGGGACCAAGCTAGTCAATGGCTAGAGCGCCTACCCGCAGGATCCATCACCTCTTGGGATGATCTCACCACTCGTTTCCTTGCTCAGTTTTTCCCACCAGGAAGAACTACCAAGCTAAGGAATGATATCTTGATGTTCCAACAACGTCAAGGCGAAACCCTCTACGAGGCATGGACTCGATTCAAGGACTTACTCCAAAAAGTCCCTCACCATGGCATGGATCCTTGGCTACAAATCCAACTATTTTATGATGGCGTAAACAATCAAACTAGAAGAACCATAGATTACGCTGCCAATGGAAGGCTGAGCAGGCTCAGTGTCGATAAGTGCTGGGAAGTCATTGAGGACTTAGCACAGTACGAAGAAGAAGAATGGAAAGACTCAACGTTCTCGGAAGAAGGGATTTTAAATTACATGAGTGCAACCCAAGAACAGCTGTTCGAAAACATAAAAAGGCAGGTTGAGAGATTAATGAAAGCCGAGACACCTACGGCTGATGAAAATCCCGATGAGTGTGTGAACACAATTGGTAAACATACGTTTCATCAACTCTCACGACAAGATGAATTTGAAGGGATAATGCTAACTTTCGTGAACAACCAAGAGAGACGGATCCAGGAATTAGAGACTCACTTGAAAAACACCCAAGATATGTTCATGGAACTAGCAGAAAAGTTTATCGCGAGAATAAAGGAGAAAATTAGGGAAGAAGCTTCACACAAAAAGATCGAGAAGATCTTTGAACTCCCGGTCCCTAATGAACCATACAACGAATGGGATAACGAAATTCCTCTCCCAAAGCCTTCACCTTTAAAACTCTCTTATCCCTTTGGGCTCCCTTGCGAGAATAAGAATTCTCAAGATCATAGCATTTTGTGGGAAGCATGGTTGTCACGCTCCCTAACTTTCATGAAGCTAGGAAACGATCTTTTGGCTTTAAGCCAGGTGTGAGAAGAACTCAATTAAAGCACACCCTCATTTCGAAAACCCCCTGGAAAAGTTCCTCTCACTCCCTGAATACCTGCCGTGATGGAAATTGGAACCTGAATGAGACGTCAACCGACCCTTTCCAACATTTTACTACATCCCGTGACAGTAACAAAACATTTGACCCAGGAGGAACTTGTTAACGAGACTAGCTATCAGGGTTATTGACCCTGACAAGCTGCTCACTTAAAATACAAGGGGCTCATCTGTAAACTGGCACAAAGTGGTAAATTACGCTGGTCTGACGGCGTCAGACTATGAACGTGACGCCGTCACCCCGTCTGCACAACAATAATAACCTTATTTCC
Source organism: Artemisia tridentata subsp. tridentata (assembly GCA_021014915.2). Lineage (NCBI taxonomy): Eukaryota > Viridiplantae > Streptophyta > Magnoliopsida > Asterales > Asteraceae > Artemisia > Artemisia tridentata. The sequence continues at coordinate 494,324 of CP139502.1, forward strand.
ATCACTTTCATCACAAACCCCACAAACCATATCCACTCCAACCCCACCCACGAATCTTCAAGGTCAAATTCACCGACTTCCGTTACCAATCTCCACGTGGTAAGTAATTCTTATTCATTCTTTTCGCTTTAATTACTCATAGGATTCTTAAATTTCGAAAACCCCCAACTCATGAAACCCTAGGATTGATTCATGCCTAGAACTCATAATGCCTTTAATTAGTGTTATTTAGCAATGATTAAAGCATTTGATGATTGGCAATCAAATGGGTCTATTCACTAATTGGGTGGCCACGAATTTGAACCATAACCTATGATCCAATCACCCATTTTGCTGTAAAAAGGGGCGTTTGGTTTATGAACTTGAAGTTTGGATATTGATTTTTCCCTTGTAATTTTGGATTTGAATTTGGTCGAACCTGACGGCGTCACCTAGCAAAGGGTGACGGCGTCAGACTTGTCTGATGCTCAACCAATTCTTTGATTCACAAATTAACCCTTTTTGTTCCTCCTTGCTTTGTTCCAGATAATGAGTAAGCGTCAACGACCTAGCAGAGGGAGTTGCTCTAGATCTCAACAAGAGAACTTTGGCGACACGGTCCTCAGTTGGGGTGTCTTCAATAACGATGCTGCCACGACTAAATACACCCAAATGCTACAACACAAAGTTGAAAATGGGGCCGTGGTAGATTGGAGCTTTTTGAGGAGGGAAGGTCTTGAGCAAACCTTTCTCCAAAGCTTTCAAACTGATGAATTCACCGGCCCTCAGTGGGAAAACCTGTTTAGAATTCAAGAGCCGGTCTATGACGAATTGGTACGTGAATTCTTTGCCACTTTTCACTTTGACATGGCCGAGGCAAGGACCGATGTGGCCAGAACCACTATCTATTTTAGGCTGGGGGGTGAGCTTAGGACATGCTCGGTTGCAGAGTTTGGATGGAGACTTGGGTTGTACAGTCAGCATGAAACCACTCAAGCAGGGTTCATATCTAGGTTGTTGCATGGAGAGACAATGAGGAATGATTTTAGATGTTCCATGTTCTGGCCGACTATTGGAAATGGTGTGTACACCTCGACTACTGTGGCATCTCAAATCAGGGAACCTAGGGTTAGGTTGACCCATAGATGTCTCACCTACAGCTTGACAGGGCGCCACAGCTCTCACCACCGCGTCACTGCTTCAGACCTCTTCTATTTGTACACCATTTACTCAGATGAGGTTTACTGCAACATCCCATTTTGGGTAGCTAGCTTTCTGAATGGTGGAGTTGGGGAAAAGGAAGGAGATAGGATTTATGGTGGGATGTTTGTCACCCGGCTGGCCCGATCCTATGGAGTCCTTAGGCCCGAGATCATGAGGTATTTGAGCGGTGGTGATGCATGCAGGACAGTGAAGGTTAGGTCCCTGAAGCAGATGGAGGTTGTTATGGAGATGGATGATGGGACCTTTATGTGGTATAATCCAGACGGAGCTGAGAATGTTGGTGATGGGGATGATGAGGAGGAGGAGCATCAGCAGCAGCAACATGGGGGTTATGAGGCTGGTACGGCAGATTACTACCGGCACATGAGCAGAGGGGATTGGCAGGCCCACCAGGGGGCCTGGATGGGCCAGGTTGATACTTGGAGAACCCGGGTTGATGAGAGGTTCGACTGGATGTATGATCACACTATTCGACAGATGCAGCATTTATCTACGCGTGATCAGTTGGACCCACACCTGCAGATTGACCCTTTCCCTGGACGTGAGCAGGACTACCCACCATATGGGTACTACGGGCACCTCCCTCCAAACTATGACTATCGCCACGGTCCCCCACCCCAGTGATCATTTGGTTTGATGTTATGATGTTTAAACAATTTAATCTATGGTTGTATGTTTCAGAACAATTTGGTCTGTAATAGTTTAGGATTAGGCATCCTTTGGCCTTTGAACACTTGTGACATTTGGTTTTCTTTATTGCATGTAGGATTTATTTAGCTTTGTGTGTTTATTTATTTGTTTGTTTGATTTTATTTGCTTCCGTATGTATGTTTAATTTTTATTATTATTGATTCATGTTCAAAACTAAATTGTGAAAATGCTTTATCTTGTTTTTAACTTCGTCTTAACTACATATAAAGGTATTTTGCAAAAGATAAGTGTAAGGGAAATCCAAATCGGTTTATTAGAACAAATGAACATGAATCATAACAATAATAAATTAACATACATATTAGTAATTGTTTGAGTCAAATGCTTGTATCGAGTCATAATGATGTTTTGCAGGAATTCCAGGAAGTAAGGTAGAGGTTTTTCCAGAAATTTTCCGAAAACTTAACATGAGAATTCTGTCAGATCATTTCTGACGGCGTCAGGAATTACAACCTGACGGCGTCAGGTTTTAATTTTCTGAAATTTTTGAAAGTTTTGTTTTTTCTACCGGAATCATAAAAAGTTTTTATTAAATCTCTAACTTATAAACTCCAGGAATCTGCAAAATAATCATTCCACGAGCATTATATCCTTATATAGATTTATCCCGCAGATGTTATGCAGGTTTTCGTGTTTGTTTTCTCAGGTTTAACAGGTTATTTTGGACAAGGAGATGTATGTGGAATCTAGCTTTTGGCGATGCATTAGTCTTGAAGCTTCTACATTCTCTTGGAAGAAGATCTAACCATGTTACCTCTTTATCCACCGAACGAATCAGGGGAGTATTTGATTTCATTCTTTTACCTTATTTACTTTTACATCTTGTTATTTGAACATTGGGGACAATGTTCATCTTAAGTGTAAGGGGGGGTAAAGTACGATACTTTAGAGAATACAATTACGCTTGATTTTTGTTTGTTTAATGGTAGATGTGTAATAAAACTGAGATAAATACCTGTTAGGGCAATTTTAGTGCCAAATTTAAAATTTTTTACAACATATAGGAGTGAAACTTTGATCTTAATGAGCGTCTCACGGATAGGAGTTATATGACTAGCACAAAAACCGTACCACTAAAAAATATGTGTGTACCGGTAGCACTTAGATTCTAGAACTTGCGTTAGGACCATTCCGAGGCCACAAGTGAGACTACATTCGTGTAGTTAGATTTACTACATGATAAGAGGCATTAGGATTAACCCATTGTTTTACACCTGTGTTTTTGTTATAATTACATTGGCTACATTGGTCAAGTAATTCTCCCACACCCTTTGCGTTGTACTCATTTTTAGTACACGATACCCCTAGTACACCCCTCAGAGCCTATCTTTTCGTTTCGACCTTTAAGCATTTTACTTAAAGGAAGAATTTGTTACACCCCACTTAAATGTACACCCAAATCGCCTTAGCCTACCTTGTATGCACTCATTTTTAGTGCATTATTGTGACAACATTTGTTTAAACCCCAAGTTAATTATCTAATTGATTACATGGTTGCTAAGTCGAGTCATATCCTTGTACATATTGTTTTGGGACGATTGGGACTCATGGGTAAAGTACTAGTGTAATGGAGTAATGGGGAAGAACAACATTATTACCCCCATATGTGCTAAATATTTTAAAAGTACTCCAAGTGTTTCGATTATCTTAATTCGAGTCATTAGAATAGTTAATTGTAAAGTTATGTAAAAGTTCAAGTGTAAGGGGAATGCAACGCCCCTATAATGTATTATTTTGGATGGTAGGGCAAGAGTGTATGAAAAAAAAAAAAAAAAAAAAAAAATCGAAAAAATCAAGAAAAATACAAAAAAATGAGAAAAAGAAAAGTAGAAAAAACATACGGACTACCATCCCGTTTCATTTTATTGTTATTTTGTTTTTAGCTTAAGTCGAGTCTAGTCTTGGCTTAGCAACGCCATATTGTACATGTAATTAATCAAGATCTTTAACTCGCCACCAATAAAATATCCCTTATCCAACAAATCCGTGTTTATCATATCCCTACACCTAACGTTATAACCCGTTTAAAAGCCCTCTTTGATAGTTTATCTTAGGTGCTTACGCCTAGTGGAGGAGGTTTTTGATCCTTTCCCAAGCCTATGGTAATCTATTTGCTATGACATGTAGTGAGAGATATTATCCGTTTTCATTTATGAGATATACTTTTATGACACCTGAGAGATGTGAGTATCTAAACACTACTTGTGAGGTGCTAGTTTGTAATCTCCGTGCTTATTATGATTAAAGTGGAACGACTATTTGTTGTAATTACTTTTATATTAGCGTTAAATAACCCTAACTTGTATTTTGATTAGAATAAAAGCGCATTTGCTTGAGGACAAGCAAATCTCAAGTGTAAGGGTATTTGATGAAGCGAAAAGTGTACCGCTTTTAGGGGGTCATTTAAGCCCTAAATCGTATTTATTTGATCAAATATTGCCCTAAATCGTTCCTTTTGTCATTTTAGGTACTTTGGAGAAGAAATCTGGAAAAGGAAGCATTTTGGACGTTTTTGGAGCATAAAAGTGAAGAAAACGACAAAGTCTCCAAAGCTGCTGGAAAAGTACACGTGACGGCGTCAAGGATTGCTCCTGACGGCGTCACGGCTTGGCAAAAGAGGTGGATATGGCAAAATACACGTGACGCGCCAGAGAGTTTTACAATGAAAATCTGACGGCGTCACCCTTTAAGGTGATCAAGGTCGTCACGGTTTAAGTTAAAGAGAGACGGCGTCAAGCACAATTCTGACGGCGTCAACCCTTGACGCGCCAGAGCGGATTTTGGAGGATTAAAGAGGGACGGCGTCAGGAAGACCATCCGGGAACCCTAGCCGCGGCGAGGTGACGGCGTCAACTCCTACAACGTGACGCCGTCAGCCCCTAAACTCTATATATAGTTTTGCAATTTTTAGTCATTAGTGTGCAACTTTGTGAGGAGAAACCCTAAGACGAATTTTCTGCCATTTTTAAGGGTTTTATACCCTTGGATCTCCTATGTTTAATTGAAGATAAGTAATCATTTAATCATTCAATATGTCTATGTGTTGTTTGATTATATCTTGTTCTTGTCTTTTAATTAACATGCTAGGCTAGATTTATCTTGTGTTTGCTTAGATCTAATGAAACCTAACTATTGATTATTGGTTATTAGTGTGTTATTAATTGTATTGGATGATTGTTTATCGATGTTAGGCTTAAGAAAACTGGCTAACCTCCTATACGGTAACTTGCTTGAACGTCTTAAGAAACATGAACCAATGCGTACTAAGGTTTTTATGGTTGTATTTAATGCATGAGCGAATTCTAGTGATCCCATGTTAGGAGCTTCTTAGCCGGCTCGACATAGGAGTGAAGTAGGAGCTTATAGAGTTGGGGAAGTACGTACGCCACCCCACGATTGGTATTAAGGAATACACCTGTCATCCACGCAATTAATACACACTAATCAACCGGTAAAAGATAGTTAGGGAGTAAGGAAATCTAAGTAAACACATTTCTCTCCATATAAGTTTCACAACCTTTTCATTTTCAGTTATTTTATTTTATTTGCATTTGTAGTTATTTGGGTTAGTTGACTAGCAACTAATTCCGCCCACTCCTTCAAACCCGAGATTTTACTTGCTTTCATAAAAATATAAAAATACAAAAAGAATCTTCCCTCACCCTTAGACCTATTAGAGTAGTTTTTCAATCCTAACGACACTATTCCCCTAGAGAACGATCAATCCCCCGGTACTTGCCACTTCACTATACTACATCGGTCAGGTACACTGCCTGGTGGGGATTGCAAGCCTCTTGAGATCCCTCGAGAGGTAAAACCTGTTGTAAGGTCGCAAAACCACGCATCACTTTGGTTTGTTGTTGATGATTGTTGAAGTTGTGGTATTGATAAATGAAACAAATTTAAATAAAGTTACAAAATTTGATTGGAGTATAATTAAGACAAAGTCAAAAGTTAACAAATTCGACAAAGTTATGTAAATTATAATTTAGATAAAATGACAATTTATATAGAAATTTCTATTTTGACCAAAATTTATATAAATTATGGCAAAATATCAATTTAGATAGAAATATATTAAATTTATATAAATTGGTAATTTATATAAAATCTAACACTCTTATACAAGAGGGTAGATATCCGTTTGTCGAAGTATTTTACACTCTTGTACAAGAGTTAAAATACCGAGTTCACTTTTGAGTTGACGAAATTACGTTCGAATCAAATCCTTAAAAGTTATTTAACTTTGAAATTGTTTCACAGAAGTACGAGGGCCAAAACTGCCAAATCTGAAAGTTTCCTAAGGCTGCTGAAAAGACAGGGAATGAAAATGACAATTCTGAAAAGTGCTTCTTTGTCCGATATCGGAATTGTAGTATCGTCCGATATCGCAATTGGTAAAAGATATCGGATAGAACTGATATGCGATGTCTGCTGATGATGCCCAATTCCGATAAAAATATCGGAATTCAATTGCGATAGAAATGTCGCAATTTGAATTGCGATAAATTCCAGGCTGTGAATTGCGATAAGACCTTTCCAGTTCCAATTGCGATAAAACTTGCGAATTCCGATAAAACGCTGAAGTTAACGGAATTCCGATAAAACGACTGCTTATGTCAATTTCGATAAAACGCACTTTTTACCCACTTTTTGTCCTTATCCTTACTTGCCCACTTGACCTTATCTTGTCTGACAACTTTCACCAACTAGCCACCATTGACTAACTATTACCAACTCCAATCAATCAATCTTTAGCAAAGATTACACGCAAAACAAAGAACAATAATTATCAAAAACAAATCTTGCTAAATCCTTTGTATCTTTAGTCGATCTCACAACTTAGAACAAACAAAGATTTATTCTTCCAAACTAAGTGATAAACTAATAAACTAGTAACCTTTCACAACCCAAGTCGATAGAACATGAACAAGCAGAACTTTTCTTGATTTTTTGTGTAGATCGAAAAATAAAAAAACAAAGACTCACGTTTTTAAGAGATTAAAAACGTGGCTTATGGTTTCTAGTAAGCACAAACCGAACACAAAAACTTCCTACCTCGAAGCTAGGCTCGTTGATACCACTTGTAATGATCGACCCACTTCTATATCATAGACACAAACACAAACATGATGACACTCATAATCATATTAAGAACATGGAGAGTATATGTGGATCATATGGAGTTATTTGCTAGTCAAATGATTGTATTCAAAAGTTGAAAGCAATACAAAGACTAGAGAGGACTTTCACACACACACACACACTCTCTTTTACATACCATTGTTGAATGAGATCGATGGCAACACAAGAACTATAAGAAGAGAATAATAGATGGGGAATATGAGAAGTATAAAGATAGATGAGGGATAAAGATAGAGAAGAAGATGAGTGGTGGCAGTAGAGAGGAAGTTTTCCTGGAACTTGGTGTATATTAGATTGAGAGAGAAAATACAAAGAATACACACACACACACTCTCTAAAGCACACTTTGCTAAATGAGAGAGTTGTGGCTTATGAATGCGTTGACTGCCAATCCAAAGCCTTGGATGGGCCTTTCACAATGGACCAAATGTGGGCTTATATGTTGCACTACACATATAATTAAGATGCTATCAATACTAATGCTATAAGCCCACTCTACTTAATACATATTATACATGATACTAAAGTTCTACTCAACAAATGACCATCACTTCCTAAATAGCATAAATTCAATGCTAACATACATACACCACTCCAAATGTCTGAAGAAAGTAGCAGCAGTTTAGTTGTAATGTAGCAGTAGTTTAGTTATAGCTAGCAGCAGTTTAGTTGTAATGTAGCAGCAGTTTAGTTATAGCTAGCAGCAGTTTAGCAGCAGAATGTAGTTAGCAGCAGTTTGTAATATTGTAGTATAAATACTTTGTAAATGGTCATTTGACCATAAGTTTTCCAACTTCAATAATAATCATTTTCACTTTTCTCTCAATCTCAATAGTTAAGAGTATCAACAATAATTACTGAAATATATTATTACAAGAATAAAATGATGTAGGAGGTTTTATGCATTAGATATTTGCCTATTTGAGCGTCCCATTTGGCCCATTGTATCGACCCTTCCATAAATAAATGGGTCTAATACAACATCTTCAGTAATATACACAGCTTAAGTTTCTATAAACATTAGTTTAGAGTGAAAAGCTAAAACAAGAATACTTACATCTTGTCAAAAAGATAAGCTTTCCCATGTCGACAATGGAAAGCCTGTTACAAATCAAAAGCAAAACAGATAAAAGCCGGTAAGTTTGAGTGAAAAAAGTTCATACAAAAACAGGTTTGCAGACTATAGTAAACTAGTAAATGACTAATTCTAGCAGAAGCAACAAGATGCACCAAAAAAAATACAGATGAAATATAAGATTTTGCATTATAATACTATCATGTGAATTGCAAGATTATAGAAAAGTGCATATCGCAAGAAATAGATATGCACTGTCACATCAATTCTCATTTGGTCATTGGACTTGAAAATCGTTACTAAAACCAGGTGATTCTTCAAAACTGATTACTTTGGGAAAATTTGGCTGGTAACCTAAATATGCCAATGTGGCTAAGCAGCTCCGTTAACGATTTTTTAAGTTAAATGGTTCGTAATTTCTTAGAACGGTCTTTAAAGTCTAGTGACCAAATTAGAAATGGAAGTGAAAATTCTTTGTTAGTAGAAAACATAAAAGTAAAAATTTTAGAAAATATCAGGTGATTGTGGAAACATGGTATTAGACACCCATGTTATATTTGAGAAAATTACCTTTTTGTTTTTTTGCCAGAGTGAATCAGTATTTGAATATTCCTTAAGATAATTTATAATCAAACGAGACCACATACATTTTGGTGCTGAATATTTACAAACAGGTTCATACATATAAATATAACACGTAAAGAAAAAAAAAGAGTCAAACTCCTAGCACAATAATTGTCAATAATTAAAGAAAATACCTTGTTATTGATCAATACTTTTGAATAAAACAAGATGATTGTTGAATAAAACAAGATGATTGTTTTTAGTATAAATGCGGAGAAGAAACCTTATACACATTTTCGTGTACAATCAATATTTAACAAATCAATCAAAATACGAAGCTAAATTAATTATTATAGATCTGTCACAATCTGGTCCGCAAGATTGAGCATCTCGAAACGAAACAAAACGCAATTAAATTAATAATATAGAGCTTAATGAAAAGAGGTTTGACAATGTCTGTTCTTTTTCTTTTTGAACACTGACAATGTCTATTCATACGGGATTTTTAAAGAGTTGCACAACTATTTTTTCATAGCATACTCTTTTTTCTCAAGATTTCAAATTTTCATAAGAATACAATTTATTTTACAAGTTGACTTTTTATAACTTTGTGAATGTTACAACTTTTTTATAAGTTTGTATAGCCAAGTACTGTGACTAACGACAACGGTGTATATTTTTTTACAAAATCCAATTCGCATTAGCTATTGGTGTGAATGGATTATCACTTTTTAGCTTTATAGCATCTAACATATGTTGGAATTCACTTGTTATTTGCAGCATGTGTGTTTACCTTTAAATTTTAAAGTACTCCGTAATTGGGTGATTTTTTCAATGGTCAAAAGCTGTCATTAGTACTTTTGCTTTTCATTTTCTCTACCATTTTGCTTCCCAATGATCCTTTTGCATTTGACTTCTCTATGACATTTTCCTTCCCCACACTTTATTCCCTTGTTATAATACAATTCTTATAAAAACCATGTAAAGTAGTTTCAAAAAAGTAACACACAAAATTTAACGAATCATAAAAAGAGAAGCTCAAAAAAATCAGATTTATAAACAAAAACGAAAAAATAAAAATCAAATTGATACAAAAAAAATTAGATTTAGTCGGAGAGAGAAAAGAGAACAGGTTGAAATAAATATGTATAAATGTATGTATGTGTGTTTTTTTTTGGTTTTTATATGGTAGGTAGTTTTGAGTATTAGGGTTTTTAGTTTGTTGGGTAAATCTTAGCCGTTGATTTCAAATGAAGGGTGAGGATGTGGTATTGATTTGCTTGGGAGCTTTTCGGGTTCAGATGTTGGTTTGGGTGTATGTAAATGTAGGCTTGTAAGTAGGTATGTATGGCTGAATCTTAACTTTAGGTTCGAAGTTAGGAGTTGGATATCGATGCTTATAGAAGAGCATCGTCATTAATATATATATATACACACACACACACACACACAAATATATATAATATATATATATATATATATATATATATATATATATATATATATATATATATATATATATATATATATATATATAGTGTTTATACAAGCTTCTATGTTCTTATTTTTCCATTTTCAAATGTTTATACCCAATTTCAGATATATATATATATATATATATATATATATATATATATATATATATATATATATATATATAGTGAGACTTTCTTGCGAGAACCATTTTATCTGCGAGAACTGAGAGAACCACCAAAAACATACATGCACGCCTTCAATAATTGTATTTTTGCACATATGTTCTAAAAACAACATATATGTTTTTAAAAAAAACATAGTTGTTCTAAAGAATTTGATAAGAAATTGGAAATACAACATTTTTCTGCATGTATGTTCTTATAAGGCGTGCAACGACAATATTGCGGCCTTGTGTAAGGTTTTTGTGAAAAAAGAGGATGAGTTCATGATGATATTGAAGAACATAGGTGGATACTTACGATTATTGATGATTTGCATGTATTTTTATTTTATTTTAAAAGGCTTGCATGTATGTTTTTTGTGGTTCTCTCAGTTCTCGCAGATAAAATGGTTCTCGTAAGAAAGTCCCCCTATATATATATATATATATATATATATATAGTGTTTATACAAGCTTTTATGTTCTTATTTTTCCATTTTCAAATGTTTCTACCCAATTTCAGATTATAGTAGAATCATCAAGTGCATCTTCAAATAGTAATATTGATTCCGTAAGTTTCTCAATTTCAGTCTAATGGCCATGAAGATGTAGAACACTGCAGGTATATATGAACCAGATTAAATGCTGATCTATGTGACATCATTCTTTGAACCAGGTTCTGCGGGATTAATGTTAATGTTATAGTCAGTTAAAGACCAGGTTCTGCGGGATTAATATATGAACCAGGATCTGCGGGATTAATGTTAATGCAAGTACTTCTTTGTTTGTTTGTTACCTACACCTGAAGGTATGTGACCTCTCATTGCATGTTTGTTCTATTCATATGATATGCTATGTAGCTGGACACACATCTTCTTTCCCTTTATATGGTTTCATGTACATTACATCATTGTTCGATTCAAAATATAATCTGTGTCAACTATACAGTATTGATTATCGTATATAAATGCCAAAGGCCCTATAATCTGTGTCAACTATATATTGGTTTCATCAAGGTTACAATGATATTCACTATTGAATGTTCCAAAGGCCCTATAATCTGTGTCAACTATACAGTATTGATTATCGTATATATTTATGTTTATTGATATTCACTTCGGTTGTTTGGGTGATGTAAACATAGGATCAATCACCTCATTTAGCCAAAGCTGACGAAATGATCAAGCACCATTGCAACTTACAACAAAAACCAGTTATGTGTGCAGATTAAACTATTAAAAGTAGTTTTTTTTTTTTTTTTTTTTTTTTTTTTTTTTTTTTTTTTTTTTTTTTGTAACATTGATTGTGAGTTTGTTGTAACATAATGTGTATAAACATGTCCATTTATATAATAATAATGTGTGTAGTTCTTTACAATTAACAATATTTTTTTTACCATTACTAATCTTATATTTTTCCTACTATTTGCTAGAAGGAATCCATGTTGATGTACAAGATGAGGCGACAACCTCTAAACAACATCCGGCTGAGTGGTATTTCTCAAAATTAGCTCAGTTAAGGAAGAAAAAGTGGGACGCTTTTGAAAAGCGCAACATAAAAAAATCAAAATATAAAGCAAATAAGCTAAAGGTAGACCAAAGAAGACAAAAAAAGATGGAGGTTCACGAAGAGGACGATGTTAGCGATGAAGAGCTTTTGGAAACAATTGACTATCACAATATGTATTTATCATATGATCAAGAGAAAATACATAAATTTAATTGTTAGATTGCTCTTTGATAAATCTTATTATGTTTATGTCACTTTATAAAGATTTCAATGTTTTGTTTTTTAAATCTTTTGTCTGACTGTATGTTTTTATTATGTTTTGTAATTTTCAATATTTCTTTATGTACACTTATTATTATTAATATTATTATGAAGCGAACCCGCCCATCGGGCGGGTTATGTAGCTAATATATACATACACACACACACACACACACACACACACACACACACATATATATATATATATATATATATATATATATATATATATATATATATATATATATATATATATATATTTGTTTGTGAAAGGAGTAAATTATAAAGATGGTCCCTGTGGTTTGGGTTGACTAACACGCATGGTCCTTGACTTATTTTTTTGCATAAATAGTCCTTTGACCAAAATCCAGTTTGGATATATAAAAAACAAATCCTTCAAATCACAAAACCATAATCTCAATAAAAAAAATCACTCAACTCAAAAGCATACTATCAAATGCCACATAATCACAAAACCCAGATTCAGATCCGGATATATAAAAACCCATTACACCCCGATGACGTCACCTTTCAATTCAATCGGAAAAGTCACCAGAGGTTGATGATGAAGGTGATGCTGACGACAGCTTCGGATGATTCAATTTATGTGCTGGAGATTTTTTTGTTGGAAAAAGACCAAAGTTATTAGGTGTAACATCTGGTTTTCTTGGTTGATATTACACCCAAATGACAAAAACCTGTTGTTGATCTAAAATTTTTAACGCAATCTATTGCATTTTATTTTGAGAAAGAAAATGATTGAAACGGTTAATTGACGTGTTTAATTATATGCATAAACATGCATTCAAAATCAAAGTTTAGCATGTAAAAGGAAAAAATGAAAAAAAAAAAAAAAAAAAAGTCAAAGATAAAAAATGAATTAAGCAACTAATATCAAGGTTAAGAGTTCAAACTTTATCAAGTATAAATTTGAGGAAGGCCAAAGAAGGAACGAAAATGGTTAAACCACATGCAGCTAAATCTCGAAAAGCTGTGATTTCCAAATAAAAAACCTATTTTAAAATGAATATAAGCACTGTATAGCAAAATTAGGCCGGTTTTAATGGGAGGTGGTGGATCACCACAATCCTACCTCCTACTCTTGATCCCCGATAAAAGCAAAACACAATTACGCGTCTTCCTTCCAAATTTTGCAAACAGTGGTCATCTTCGCCACTTTTTTGTTTGTTTTTTTTTTGGTTGTGAGTGTGTGCAGAGTATATTGTATGGTATGTTTATATAAAGCGAGGTTTAATATTTTTGTTTTGGTGATAACCATTACAAGTAAAAGATGATGATAGTGGTGATGTGCTAAATGGTGATGTGTTATTGACGTGAAGGTGATGATAGTCACTATTCTTATTGCAAATAATTACTCCCCCGTCTTAAAATAATTGTCAAAAAATATAATTATTAGTGCTTAATCTCTCTTAACTAATTAATTACTACTTTATTAAAGTTTATAATAATAATAATATCAAGTAAGGGTAATATAGTAATTTCGACTATTTTTGATAATTGTCAGACAACTCAAAATAAAAATGTGAATAATAATATTGAGACCAAAATGAAAAAGGCTCAAATATAAACGATGTGTTGTTGAGTTTTTTAATAAAAACTTTTTTAACAATAGAAGGTAAACAACATTTTACTTTAAAATCAATCAAATAACACTTAGACTATCCGTAGTGGGCGTTTTTGCACCCGAATTTGCCTCCAACAGCTGTTGGCCAAAAAACTCTCCCCTTCGTGGTGCTGACAGCGCCTTCTCTTTTGCTACTTCCCATGAAATATGAACGTTGCCTTTTAATGAACCCAGTAGAAAATGAAGGTTGCAAAAGATATGAAGAAAAAAAAAAAAAAAAAAAAAAAAAAACACACGGTTTGTGTTTTTAACCAAACAAAAAAAAGTGTAAGTACTATGTAATAAAAAGCATAGGACTTAGAAGTTGCGCGTTTATATGGAACGGTAACCGATAAGAGTATAGGACTTAGAAGTTGCGCGTTTTACTTTTAGAGAGAGTTTCTTTTGTTAAGGATCCACGGCAATGTTGAGAATTCGAGTGATTGAGTTTAAGAGATTCTAGGCATCAACTATGAAAATTGAGATATAAATGCTGTATGCTTAATTTTATCTTTTTATTTGACTAGGCTTATATCTTATTAGCTCATTTTTTCTTTTTCTTTTTTTACTTATGAGCTTATTAAGACTTAAATATGGAACATCAATCAGAAAACTCTGAGTTGATGATATATAAGCAGAGTCAAATAAGTTCTAAGCTTAAACTAGCTCTTTTATCAAGGATTTTTGGAGAAAAAGGCTATTTGGCATAAATATTGTCTCGAAAATTCAGTGAGCCAGTAAGCTGCTTAGATTAGCTTACCCAAACATTCCTGAAAGGAATATGTTCCACGGGTGTAGTTATGTCCATAGGACCATAGGAGATGATTGGCACATGTAGGAAATGGAACTGATATGAATTAGGAGTTACCAATTTAGTAATGGGTTGGTCATTGAGGTATTTTTAGATGAAATTTTCTCGTGCTTGAGGGTGTAGGATTCTTTTGACAATCTAACTGATTGTCGCTTAAGGTGGTAAAAGGTTCTATACGTAAATGACTTGATAATTTGAAACAGAAAAGTTACATCTTCATTTGCTCAATAGGATTCTGCTCTATGGAATTGAGATGTACTTGGTAATTAGCAAAGGTGAATAAAGACCCTTTACGTGATGCTATTGTTTTTTGAATCTTTAGTCTAAACACGCTAAAACTAACATTATATTTTTAATAAAAATAGTGGCGTGGAAATCTTTAAAGCGTTGCAACTGATCCAAGAATTAGAGAAGCTAAGTAGAATAGCGGTCAATAAATTATAGGGTCACTGAATTAGAGAAGCTAAGTAGAATAGCGGTCAATAAATTATAGGGTCACTGCATGCATCTTGTGATCAGCTTTCATCGTCTTTTCAGTCAACATAGCAATGGGTATATGTGTTGGAAGATAGTGGCATGTACATGGGTGGTTGTTGTCTTAAACAGTCTAGCAATCCTACTCTATATTATATGTCCTGCATCATTTCTTAAACTTATTTGATGAGGATGTTGAGTCTTCACTTGACGTTCATTATGGTTTTATTTGTATTTCCCGTCTTATTTAGTTTCAGGTATTGGCTGGGGCCTGGGGGTAATAGGAAAGGAGTTGATGAGAATAATACTAGAATGATTGAGTTGTATCTTTTGAAGTAAAACATATGTAACATGGCGATAAGAATAATACTTGCCACACTTTGTCGGTCTTGGTCAAGTCGTATTAAATGAGTGTTACTTGAATACGTAGAGTTAAGGATCAGTATACACAATCCAAACCTAATGCTTGATGTATGGATGGTGTTTAATCGATTGATTGGAGTTGTATATACATAATATTGTACTTGTCCATGTTATTTAAGTTATAAATGCTGAACTCGCCTCAAGGTATAGGCACAAGTATCCTGCTGAAAAGTCGTATAATTCTAAAATAGAATCATCGATAAGACCAGAGGCATATGCATCTCAAAGATTGAATCTATTAAAAGGTCAGTAACTTCCATTACACGTTTGCAACAGCAAAATCTATATAATCACTCGATTTTATGTATGTGACCATCAGTAAACAATTTAATGTTAATCTCCAGCTTTAACATTATTTAAACACTAGTATTTTATGAACATTAACATACCACTGTTAATTCAATCGTTATTGAAGTCACCCCCTTAATTGAATAGGATAAATAGACATCAATCACATCAGCTTAAGTTTTTTAGAGAGATAGGAGATGAAACAGTGGTTACTTGGTGAAGAAGCAACGCCATTAATGTTTACTGTATAATTCTTGAAATTCTTTGCTCTGCATACTAGCATACTACTTGAAAATATCTCTTGGGGTTTAAATTTCATCTGAACTAAAGGGACCCAGTGCAAAATACTAGTGTCAACAACCCAAAAGTTGACATCAGTCTCGCTTGAATCATGAATCAGTCTTCCTACTCTTGTCCTTGCATCTCAGAAGCCACATCGCATGTTTACTCTTAGTCTTTCAGCAACAATGATGGTTCCCGTTGACCTTTACTGATAAATCCAATTTTTTTCCAGCAAACTAATCAATATCACCTTTACTGATAAACCCAAATTTGTTCCAGCAAACTAATCAATATCAGTTAGATCAACTCCTTTACTGATGAACCCAAATTTGTTCCAGCAAACTAATCTATATCAGTTAGATCAACTCATTTACTCTGTTGATGGCAAGTGACTAACCCTTGGAACATTATAGCTCTCAAGCTGGTGAATTCCTTTCTTGCTTTAATGTGAGGCACTTTCTTGCTTTGGTGTGAGTTGGCTGTCAGGGAAGAAAAACCCAAGTCATCTGAACAGCACTTGAGCCAAAGGGTTTCATTCTATGCAACTACATTGCATATCAGGTTATAAATTGAATCATTTAGTGGTAAATATCTAGCCATTTTGACAACTAAGGGACTTTAACTCAAGTAGCAGTGCCCCATAATTACGACAATCGGGTTTATTTTCTGAATGTGGAGAGCGAAGTGAAACATGAGGTATGAGTCCGCAGCTCGATTTAGAGTCTTTGAACTGTCAATGTCACTAGATATGCTCAAATTTGTGATTTAACTGTAACTGGTGATACATTGTAGCTGCCTGCCTGCCTAGATTACAGACCTTTGGCTCAAGTGCGACTCCTAGAGTCATGTGACATGGGTGTGGCAGGGATGTCTTTATCCTTGTATACTTTTTTGTTTGCCTCATCTTTTTGATAATTATAGTTTAAAAAACATAGTGTATTCAAACTTAGGCTCTTGAAACAAGTGTTTGCTTTACCACGTTTGAAGATCTCATGTCAGTTCGTGTAACTACTGGTCCATCATTTATTAGCACCATTATAGGACACAATGGTCACTTACTTTTAGCCATAACTTCTTTTGATAGATATCTCTTAGCATTATCCTTTATAAACTTTCAATTTCTGATGTGAACCAAACTCATTATCTATATCTATATATAATACTTTGTTATACTTTATATAAAGGAAAAAGTGAAATGTGAAAACTTAAACTAATAAAGGAAATGTTGAAACTACCAAGTTTTTATAGTATTTTGTTTATCTTTTCTAGCTTTTGTTAAATCATTTTTTTTTAAATTAAGTCATTTTGTGTAATCAAAATATCACTACAACTATCTGCCGGCTGCCACTAGAAAATTCCGTTGCTATGAACGGGTACTCGTCTAGTAACCAATAAATGTTCTTAGCCATAACTTTCTTTGCCCGAAAATGTATTTTATAACTCTTGCAGTATCCTGTGTAATGTTTGCCTCTCAGTTCCACACACAATACCAAAGTTATTCCCTCATCATATACCGATCATCAACTTGATCATGTAGTCTTTTTCCTCTCTGGGTTATGAACATGATTAGACCATATATATGGTGTGAAGCCTTCTGCTGTATCGATAGGCTATGTGCTGAATTACTGATAATTAGGTAGTGACGCTGCACTGCTCATGTGCATGATTTACTGAAAAAGCATGTGAAACCATCAGTTTAATTTCACATAAATATTACAAGGATTTATACTACGTACAATCGACTTGAGACCTTCAAATGTTGCAACATAGGTGGATATAGAGATGTAAATATCTTTATCCATAATGTGTTCTTAAAGAAAACAATTGTTTTGCAGGGTGGCTCTTCAGTTTGTTTCTGAGATGCAACTCAAAGCCCAGAAAAACTTCGACGCAACTGCAAATAGAGATAGGTCTTTACCCGTTTTTGGTGTTGGAGTTGCTTTCATTGATGAAAGTGAAGTTCATCCCATCGCTTCTGGTGATTTGGACAAAGCAATTGAAGACATTAAAGGGATTGTGTTAAATTTAGCACCACTAACAAAAGAGTTACACGTGGTTCCTATCAGAAGCATCTATTCAACAAAAACCAATGATGGAAAAGAAATGTTGCAGAATTTAATTAACACTGTTACTGATGCCACTGGAAAAGAAGATCTTTTGACACATCTACGCATGATGTCATTGCAAAAGGTTTGATACGAAAATAACATCTCTTCATTGCCTAATTGGTAACTCATTAATACTAGTAATAGCATAGTATTTATGTTTGTCATTGTATTTGCTATGCAGATTGCCATTGAAAATGGTTACACTAAACTTGTGTTAGGCTCGTGTACATCAAGGATAGCTTGTCATGTGCTTGCAGCAACAGTTAAGGTTTGTCTCTTTTTGGTCACTGCTCAAATTCAATAATTGCAGACTTCAGTTTTGATTTTAATTTGAGCGGTTACTGAAATATTTTCTTTCCAGGGCCAAGGGTACTCGTTAGCAGCAGATATACAATACGCTGATGCAAGATGGGAAGTCCCGGTAGTGCTTCCCTTACGTGATTGTCTCATGCAAGAGATCAACATACTTTGCAATCTTGATAGGTATGTACATGATTCATGACTCAATGTATCCACCATTTAATGGATTTTATCTTTGTTATTCGACTAATGATGGATTAACCTATCAGTTTGAAGATTGTGGAGGTTTTCAATGATTCTCAATCTGGCATCAATGGGTTGATCTCATCATTTGTGAAAGTCTTGCAGGTAAAGAGCAGTCCACCATGTTTCAAGTTACAAATACAGTTATTGAAGTTCAAATAAAAATTAGAGTAAACTCCAAAATAAATCCCTGTGCTTTGGCCAATTTCACACGATACATCCCTCCCGAAAAAGTTGCAACATACACATCACTCCGTTAGTAAAAGTCAAACACAATACATCCACGAGGACGAACGGTGCAAAGATTGTGTCGTTAAATTGGACACGTGGCAGTTATCTCTTTTTAAGCAAGGGTATTTTAGTCCTTTTATCTCTTTATATTCATATCATATATTCATAATATCAAGATTTATATCAAACCCAGATATATTCATATCAAGATTTATGTCAAACCCAGATATAAAAAACCAAAACTCAGATCATATATTCATATCAAGATACAAAATCCAAAATTAAACCACTAATCAACACAATTAGGCATTAGCGTAATCACCTTAACATCCAAGATCCTAAACCCCCAAATTCAAGAACATAAATAGTACACATCCAAACTTAAAACAGCTAATCACCTTAATGTAACTTCCTACCTCACAAAACCCAGATCTCAGTAAAATCACCAAATTAGTATAGCTATTAGCCGCTAAAATTAGTTTTAGTTTGATGACGGAATCTGTATCTACTCTCCCTCCCACCTTGTTCTGCAAATCAATGAGCACCACCACCACCACCACTTGTCTCTTGAGCAACCATCTATTTCTTCATCCTTCAAACAAAACTATATTTCTCTCACACATTTCATCGAGCAGCTTATAGGCACTCACCAAATCACCATGTTCACTACGAATCAACAAACAAATAAATCAAATTAGTAATGTCCACATCAGTTGCTATAAAAATAAACACTCCGTAGAAGAATAAAAAAATATTAGATCAAATTTCCTAAACAAACAACAACCCAGATACTAAAATTGAAAATGTAGATTTATTGATTTTGATTTGTTAATTTGATTTCTGAGTTTGATTTGTGTTGGTGTTTTGATTTGTGTTCGTGTTTTGATTTGGGTTGGTGTATTAAAAAAGAGTAAGTGAGTAGGTGTGGGAAAGATAAAAGGACTAAAATACCCTTGCTTAAAAAGAGATAACTGTCACGTGTCCAATTTAACGACACAATCTTTGCACCGTTCGTCCTCGTGGATGTATTGTGTTTGACTTTTACTAACGGAGGGATGTGTATGTTGCAACTTTTTCGGGAGAGATGTATCGTGCGAAATTAACAAAACCACAGGGATGTATTTTGGAGTTTACTCTAAAAATTAGATTAATTGTCAAGTATTATGTGAATCTGCAAACTCTTCATGTTCCTTTGATCGCACAATTGTAAGGACAGCCGGGAAGCTAACTCCCTTCCCGTTTAACATGATTCCAGAAGCAAATGTAGATGACGCTGATTTGGCATCTCAACGCCGTCAAAAAAGGTTTAATTTGAAGCCTATTGAGTCTCTTCCCCCAGAGGCATTTTGTCCTATTTGCAACAACCCAATGAGTTGTTATAAGAACCTCAACCACTGGACAATATTTTTGGGACTACATGCTGCTCTAGTTGCCAATATCAGATACTTCCGGAGGAACCGTCATCTATGGACCAGTTTTATTCATTCTTACCGGAATCTATTATATCCCGAGCAAAAAATGGGAACTAAAAATGGATAAGGTGAGACCCTTTATAAATCGTCATGCTTATTTCGTCCAACAACTTTATTTATTCGATTCTTTTAGTAGCTTTGGACATCACAACCAGGGTATATCTTATGGCTTGCTGCGAAAGGGGTGTTTGGGATTGCTTGTGTTCTAGAAAATAAGCAGGTAGCAACCTGCTTATTTACACTAAAGTTGTACCCAAACTGCTTATGTGCTTGAAAAATAAGCAGATAAGCACTTCTATTAGCAATCCGGAAACATATCAATCATAGTTGTTAAGATCCCGATCCTGATCTTAGGATTTTACGATTTTACAAAGTAAAAACGATTCGGATCTTACGTAGGATCTTAACAAGCTTAAGATCTTATAGGATCCCGATCTTGACCATAGGATCTTAAGATCTACTCCGATCCGATCCTACTTTTCTCGAATCGCAAACTTAAAAACTACAAATTCATGGGTTATGTTTTTGTATAATTTTAAAAAAAATGTGATTCTTCTTAAACATTTCATATTCATAATTTACGATAACATTTCCATGAAATATTCATATAATTTCGTGTTTATGATATATAATAATTTGTAGATTTGAATAATATTACAATGATCATTAGAAAACGACATTATAGTAGGATCTTAGGATCCCGATCCGATCTTACGATCACTATCTTGCAAAGACGAAAACGATCATAGGTAGGATCTCGATCTTGAAAACCTTGGTCTAAATATCAATATATTTGTTTGATGCAGGGCATACATAAACAAAGTTATGACATGCTGAAATGGTGATATAAACTTGAAACAAAATTATGACGTTATAAACAAGACTATGATGTCATAACTAATAAGCAATTTGGTTTATGAAGTCATAAACAATTTAAAATTACTTGAACAAAATCATGACTGTCATAAACGATGGCCTTGCTCCTGCTCTTTTGAAATGCCTGGTGAGTTTGAAGAGGTACTCTATCTGAAACGTAACGTGTCTTGAAGACACTAAAATGGTAGACTCTCAAAACACTATAATGTGTCAATTGATGTTGGTTACAGCATAGGTGCACAATGAGTGAAGAATGTGTGCGTCGTCTTCCGAAATTATTGTGATGAGCAAAATTTTGAGGTGTTAGTAACTATTTTTACAAGAACTATAGATGCACAATGAGTTTTCAATCAATGTGCAGACTATTGATCTACAAAATTGATATGGATTTTTGGTTTCTTTGTGTTCTCATGAAAGTTGGTGTCTTTATTTACTTAACAGCATTTGGATTGACAGATAGTTTCAGAGATAAGTTTATAATTCGTCAAGTAATATTATGAAGCTAGCCCGCTCATTCAGCGTATTTTGAAGCTAGTTAAATATATAAGGTAACTATTTTACTAATGGTAGCTATCCTTTTAATTTCAAGCTATGTAGAAAAAAACTAATATTAATAATTTTCGTGTATAGCAGGCTACATTGCTTTGATGTACTTTACCAAAAAAAAAAAAAAAAAAAAAAAAACAAACTATGCGTGGAGAGCTTTAAAGGAGATGTCAAGATTTCTGGAATTTTTTAGATAACTTTTCATTCTAAGATTATGTATGTTAGCTATTTTACATTGAATAACTTGGTTAAGTACAATATCATATTTTCTATTGTATTTAATTATTTCTATTGTGGAATGAAAATGTCAATTTATATATTAGACTTAGCTGAAAAATTTTGTGTGTTATAAACATTCAATATTTGGGTGTTGCATGAAATAAAAGTGCTACTAATCATTAGAAAAAGTGTTGCACTTGATGCATTAAAGTGTTGTATGCTTAGTGGTTCCAAATGAAGAAGTGTTGCACATCAATGGGAAAAGTGTTGTTATTGAATCTAAGAGTGTTGCACATGTGTGTATAAGTGTTGCACTTGAATGTAAAAACTGTTGCACTTTATTTTAAAAGTGTTGCACATTGAAGTATTGCAATTGCTAAACATGGGCAACACTTTCAAAAAATGTTGCATAATCCAATATAAGTGTTGCATATACCTAAGGCGACGTTACATAACGCAGCACTTGGCAAAGTGTCGCATCATGCGTAATGCAACATTTTAATGGCATAATACAACACTTTATTGGTGTTGCCTTAACTTCATTTTGTTGTAGTGCCATGTTCATTTTCTTAAGTTTGAAACATAAGAAATTAGAGTAAACATCATGAACTTAGTCACCAGAACAAAATAGTATAGGACAAACTATACGACTAATGGTGTCGAGTAGTTTCGGTTAGTTATGTGGCCAGGGTATTCGGAATTTGTTCAAGGAATCAATAATTAAAGAAGGTATCGAGTATAACTTATTGAGCATAATGAATCGCTTAAGCCCAAAAAAACCAATTTTTTATGCATTTGCTGCCGAGGTTAATGGTTTGAAAGTACAGATTACCTGGTGCAAAGTAAAGGCTTGCATACATGCTTTATAGACTCTGTAGAAACTAGAAGAAGGGGAGGGGGGGGGGGGAGGGTTGAATAGTTTCATCGTTTTAATTACGTTTTCAAAAATTTTTTTCAAGTTTGTTTTGAAATATTTGTCGATTCAAATCTTATGTGATACCAATGCTACAATTAATGAACACAATAATAAACAAGTAAATAAAGATAAGGAAAGAAACGATCAAACAGGGACACAGAGATTTATAGTGGTTCGGCTACGAAGCTCACTCTTCGCCCTACTCCACTCCTCGAGTCTCACACTCAAGAGTTTCACAAACACTATATCAACACGCTCCCTTATGGCGGAACAAACCGTACACCAAAGCTTACACAAGGTTTAACGACACTAAGCGGAATGTCGAGTCCTAATCCTAGCTAGAACCAATCTACACGAAAGCCCACGTGGCTACACTATTCGAACCAACACTTTAGTCCGAATCAACACAATACGCAATTCCGAACTTGCACTCAATTCGGATTACGCACAAGAATTAAGATACAAAGAATGGAGGTTGAGGATAGATCTGTAACAACGGTTTATGAGGTGAAGGACTATTCTTCAACACTTCGTTTCTTGACGATTACGAGTGTTCTTCTCTCGCACTTGGAGGAAGGATGAATGTGATCACTTGTAAACAACTTACAACCCGTTAATGAGATCAAAGAAGAGTATTTAGAGTGAATTTAGAAGACAGAAAGTTTTAGTGCTCAAGAGGTGGTTTTTCTGAATGAAACAGTTCAGTATTTATAGGCACCAGGATGAGCGGGGGACGGTCCCTTAAAGTTGGACGGTCCCGTATATATAAGGGACCGTCGCCATGTTTACGGGACCGTCCCGACATACGCTCCTATTTTTGTCATAATGTGGTGAAAGTTTATCTTGTGAAAAACTTATCTGGTTTTAGGCGGGAAAACTAGCTGTTGGAGAATTTGAAATTCAAATTTATTTTCTTAATAAAACATTTCTTTAAAATTACAAAAGTACTTTTGTAAAAATGTTTTGTCACATAAAAATGTGAGGTTTAGTGAAAAAATAATTTCTTTGATCACTTAAATAAGTTGGTAGATTTTTTGTTCATACCTTAAGTGATGTTGTGGTTGAAACGAGTTTTCTCGATTATAAACTAGTTAAGTGTAATTTTACGTAACGTATATTTATATTTTGTGATTATCAAAACATGTAGAGACTGGAAAATGCAAATGACGTTTTTGACATTTTATTAACAATCTCCCCCTTTTTTATGATTACAAAATATAAACTCATTTTAGGTAAATTAAGCATTAATAAGTTTTTAATGAGTTTCGTTTTCTTCTCCCCATTTTTGTAGAATCAAAAAGGTTCCGTCGATGTGTGAAGAGGAAAGAAATAGACGATAACAAGTACCTAAAATAGCCAAAAACATGTCGGTTTCCAGACTCCTTTTCCTGACGAA
Organism: Artemisia tridentata subsp. tridentata; assembly: GCA_021014915.2. Taxonomy (NCBI): domain Eukaryota; kingdom Viridiplantae; phylum Streptophyta; class Magnoliopsida; order Asterales; family Asteraceae; genus Artemisia; species Artemisia tridentata. The sequence continues at coordinate 518,637 of CP139502.1, forward strand.
TTCTTGACTTAGTTGTTTTCTTGTCCAAAATAGCCAAAAACATGTTGATTTCCAGCTTTCGCATCCCAAGTACCTAAAATGTGAAAAGAAACGATTAGGGCAATAAATAATCAAATATGTATGAGTTTAGAGACTAAATGACCCCGGAAAAACGCAAGTTTTAGATCCTTATCAGATTCTAACCATAATACTTTGTATTATTTTCTTTGTATTAATCTCTACTTAACTTCGTTTACAACCTTGGTTTGTATAGAAGGGGAAACAATGTTTGCATGTGGGTTGCATAGTAAGTTGTCTACTTACTCTAGATAGGCACGTGCCTAGTAAGCTAGTCTGAAACTTACTTTCGGCTTGCCCGATTTGACAACTTATAGTTCCAATGCCTGTTTCTCGTATCTCGATAAGTATTTGATCTTATCTTCCTTAAGAAGTTTCCCGCCCATGCACTCAGAGGTTGTGGTTGTAATACAAAATCAAATCTTCAGAGTAATAGAGACATTTTTCAGTTCCCAGTGGCTCTGGTGTTGCTTTTAGCTCCTTGTAACTTCACTCCTGACACCGCATCAGTTTGTGTGAGTTGTTTTCTTCAGTTGGTCTTCGACTTCCCTGAAGCCATACAAGCGTTTGAGCTTTATACAATACTCACTGATTTTATCAGTGAGTCATCTCCTGTCTGAGAACTCTCAGGGAGTATCTCACTTCTGATAACTATCAGGTTCACATTGATAGTTATGAAGTGATACTCTCTTATCGTTGTCAGAGACTTTATGCTCACTGATCTTCAAAAGGCTTAATTAGGATATTTTATGTTTAAATACTTGTCAGAGACAACTGGGTTGATTTCTCAGACCCAACAACGTCAATTTCTAAAAGTTACATGAAACATTTAACTACACTATTACAACCATAACTATTTCCCCTATAAAAGTTCGTTGCTATGTACAGATACATGCATAGTATCATAAAATTGTTGACTTGTATAAGTATTAGGGCCGAGTGTAATAGCGTCGTTCAAACGCGTCTTTGCCCCACCAACAACGCGTCTTCACTAAAACACACAAGCCCGACGACGTGACTGTTGGCAAAAAAAAAGAAGAAGTCGGTCTATGGATCGACCGAATTCTTTTCTTTATTTTTGCGTGTGCGAGTGTATTGTGAGTATATTTGTATTTATGTAGGGTATATTTGTGTGATGATGTTGGTTCTCTTATTACACCATTTTGGTAGTGATCGATGATGGTGGAGTGAAAAGTGATGAGACATTAAGTTAACGGTGGTGATGGAAAAGTAGGTAGGGAAAATATACTAGCTTGAACGTTCACTAAAACGTGACTAGTTAATTATGTCTTTGGATTAATTTATCGATGTGAAGTATTTAATGCGTAGGCTAGTCGAAAGGTGTGCTTACAATTCATATAGGCATCGTACACTGAGAATAGTTCTACAGATGTGTGGCCTGACCATCCCATAACCGCTAATAAGGAATACATCCACATTGCATTTAACAAGGACGTGAAAATTCGACAAGATAATATGATTTAACTAGGGAGTAATGAAATTCTAAGTAAATACCTTTTTCTTCTTATAAAAAGTTCACCAATTTACTTTTCCTTGCAGTTAGTTTAGTTTTAGTTTAATTTAGTACTGTAGTTAAAAAAAAACCACTCTTCCAAACCCGAGATCTTACTTGCTTTCAAATAAATATAAAAAGACCAAAAATAATTTTCCCTCAAGCTTTAGACTTATTTCGACATACACTTCGAGCCTACCTCACTATTCCTCTAGAGAACGATCAATCCCCCGTGTTTTGCCTATTCTACATTGCAACGATTAGGTACACTGCCTAGGAAGATTGTAAAACTAATTCGGTTTTGCAAAATTCCGCTATCATAGGGCGACGGGTTTTGCTTCACTTTTGAAGAATGTAACTTCATTTTGTGATAAACATGATATTGAGATGGTGATTATGGTTGACTTTCATTCAAGTTGCCGAAGGGAAAGAATTACAAATCAACATCATTTTGAGGTTGATATATTCAACACTGTTTTGGATATGCAAATTCAAGAGTTTGGAGATCGTTTTAGTAAGGGAAGCACTGATTTACTAGACTGTGTGGTGGCGTTGAGTCCACATGATTTATTTTCAGATTTAGCGTATCAAAGTTAGTGAAATTAAGTGAGATGTATCCATGTGATTTTACTTATAAGGAAATGTTAACTTTTCATATGGAACTTGGAGTCTGTTAACAGATTATGTGTAATGAAAATGATTTTGCTAACTTGGATAGAATTGCCAGATTATGTGTAATGAAAATGATTTTGCTAACTTGGATAGAATTGCCAGACTTGCTAAGAAGATGGTGGATAAGAAAAAGCATACATCTCTTCATTTGGTTTATTGGTTGTTGAAGTTGGCTTTAGTCTTGCCTGTTGTTACCGCTACCGTTGAAAGATATTTTTCTAAAATGAAGCTCATTAAAATTGATTTGCGTAATCGGATGGACGGCGATTATTTTAACGGCATTTTAACTTGTACTATAGAGAAAGAAAAACTTTTTAATGTTAAAATTGTGGGTGTATGTAAGCGTTTTTTCGCTATGGATATTTCTTTCTTCTCATTCCACCTATAATTTTTTTGCAAAACAGAAACTGTTTCATAAACTGATAAACTTCCTCACCTAGATATTGAACCGGTGATCCCCATTTTTAACCATCACCACCACATCTTGTTACTCAACGCTAATGTACAAAAAAATTGAAAGTTGTCGTCAGTCAATAACAATATTGGAAAGCATGCGAATCAATTACGCAAACAACAATGACTGAATACATCATCTGTTACACAAGTCTCTTTCTTTTTCTTTCATACAGTTTGAACCGGCTAGTTTCTGTGGTTCGACCCGGGTCTATCAAAACCAGGCGGTTCGATCAGGTTTAAATGTCAGCAAAAACTCGATTTACAACGGACCGATCATCACCCTGGTTTCCGTTTCAACCGGTTGAACCGGCCGGGTCGAACCGGTTTTTTAAAACATTGAACAAAAGTCTCCAAACCCCACATGAATTGTCATACGACAAACCAATAGGAAAGAGATAAAAGCTTGGAAAACATCTCCAATGAATAAGGCCCCACTAGAACTATCACAGAATAGTTAAAAACTAAAATTAAAAACAAAAAATCTTTGGAGTTAAACAATGACAGTTCATTTGGGTTTCATGTTCTAAACTACTTCTGTTTTGGCTCAAATATTATATTGGCCACAAAACCAGACAACATTTTATGATCGGTATATCATATTGGCTGGAAAACACGATTACAATTTCTGTCATCCAGTTTTTGCCACGGCCAACTTACAACTCACTGGATGACCAAATCAATTTCGCTTGGGCTCCTATTATATAAAAGAATAATTAAATCAACCAAAAAAATAGCAAAACTACAACATGTAACAACAGCATCCAACATAGATCTACAACAGCCTAGAAAATTACAACATGCAACAATCTTAGCTTAAGAATCAATAGTGAACAGAAACCCTAACATCTTTAACTACACTTTTGGCTAACTATTATGATATATCAGGCATGATCAGGTGTTTTACTCATCATTCCGACCAAAACCCCTAAAACAATTTTAACTCTAAACGGCTAAAGTAAAAAACCCCTGAAAAATTACAACATGCAACAAATTTAGCTCATGAATCAACACTGAATGCAAACCATGGTATGTTGGGAATAAGCAAATGTTTTATTCATCATTCTGACTAAAACCCCCAAAACAATTCAAACTTAAAACGGATAAATTAAAAAACCATAATTATGAAAAACATTAGCAACCAATCAAGTAAATAAATAAAAGACTATCACTTACATGCAGCAAACGATTCTCGTTTAAATGTTCTTGCTGCAGATCTAATAGTTTGTGTGTGTGTCTCGATTTTTGTTTTTGTGTGTGTGTGTTTTTTTTCCACTAGCGTTTGTGGGTTTTTTTGCCTATATATTTCACCTTTTAATCCAACAAAACGACGACATTTAGTTTAAGGAACATATTAAATGGCATAATTCATTCCTAAACGACTTCGTTTCATCTCTAAACGGCGTCGTTTTGTCCATTTCAAGTCTTACATTGACCAAAGGAAGGCTTAAACGAGGCCGCTTTTTCAAGACCAAAACGTGATCGTTTGCTTCGCTATTGTATAAAATGGTTTGTAGACGTTTCTAAATCTTTACGACGTGTTTTTTTTAGTGTTTATTTGTTATGTTTTTTATGTTATGTTTTTTTGTATTCGTCTAATGTGTTTCTATTTAATTAAACAACAACAATAACACGTTAACATTAACACATTAAACAACTACAAAAACAACTGTTATTATTCAATTAAACAACAACATTAACACATTATTTAAAAACAACAACACCTACTACATGTGAAGATTATTTATGTCATCTAAAAGCTCATGGAGCATTGCACCCGACTGACATGCGTGATCCTCAGGATTCCTTGCCAATTCCAGTGATGCCTCGAGCGTCTTTATTCTTGTCATCAACATCTTGTTTCTTGTTTCAAGCTTGTCAATCTTATTATCTTTAGCTACGCAGTTTGAGCACTGTGTTGAAGAAGATGCTTGACTAAAGTGCTTGTTTTGAAAAGCATCCTTCCACATAAAGTATCCACACCCATAGTCATCTGTTCCTGGCTGTTACATGTTAAGAAAATTATAAGAAATGTATTCTTAACAAACAAATAATTTACATAACTAAGCAAACGTATGATTATTTACCACTGAAAAAGGACATGCATAATACGGTTGACCATAAGTAGCGTCTGTACGGGATGTCCTTTCTATAATCAATCCTCTCCGACAGCGACACAAGAAAGGATTTGTTCATTCCACCTGGCCAAAGAATTAATTTAAATAATACAAACAGTTATTTACAACATTAATCAATAATATTATTATTATTAATTTAAATAATACACACAGTTATTTACAACATAAATCAGTAATCATTTACAACATAAATCAGTAATCATTTACAATGTTTTGTCTGTATAATTATTTACAACATAAATCAGTAATCATTTACTATGTTTGTCTTCGTCTAATCTCAGTATACATGTGTTGTCGATCGTAATATAAAGTTGCCCATTCGAATGCATTGCCAACTCTGTGCGCCCTCTGTGGAAAACTAGAAGGGGGGTTGAATAGTTTTACTGTTTTAAAATTCTTTTGCTTTGAATACTTAACTTGATTTCAAGTTGTGCACACAATAAACAATATATAACAAGTAAGTAGAGAAAGAAATAATCAAACCACAACACGGATGTTTATAGTGGTTCGGTCTATAAGGACTCTCTTCCTTGCCCTACTCCATTCGTCGAGCCTCTAGCTCGAGAGTTTTTCTTCACTAAGAAACAAGCTCCCTTCTCGGCGGAGAAAACCTTTATACACGTCGCTTACACTTTTTCCGGTACAAAGCTAGATACCTAGTTCTTTTACAAGGGCACAACCACTCCCGACACTCTTTGTATTTTAAGGACTAAAATACTAACCGGACTTTACTGAGGTATATGAATGATTGATACAACAATGATGCGTGAAAAACTGTAGCAACCCGTAAAATTTCATAAGGCAAAAATGACTATTTTACCCTTTGACTTTTACTTCTCTACTATTTGACTTTTACCGTAACGTAAAAGCAAATACTATAACCGGTAATTTTCCAAGATAAATAATTCACTCTGTTTTGAATTATTACTCTCTGAACGTTTTCGTTCACCTCTGTCAATTTAACGAGAAGTTATATTGATTTTCCGAAAAACAACACGCAGCATGTACCTACATTTATTAATAATGGCTTAAGTCAAATAATTACTTTTCGGAATCAATAACTTTGTTTTTATATAAAAACGTTTCCAGAAATATATTTCTCGCATTCTTGCCAAACCGGGATACCACGTTTATATTTTAACTACGGGACACGGGGTACACACGATACACTAAAAGGAGTAATAATTATCCTAACTATTAAAACTATACCGCCTTATCACTATTAAAAACGTCCCTTCTCCCTCTCCCTCTCCCTCTTGCACCACCTCTCAGCCACATCACCTGCCACCGCCATACCACCGTCCTCACACCGCTGTCACCTCCAACAACAAGGCAAGGGGGTGATTGTTTACAGGCTTTAAGGTTTGAAATGGGTTGTGTTTGAAATGAGTTGTGTTCGGATTAATCACAGCCACCATCATCACAATCGTTTTTGGTAAGACCAAACACAATAATCAATCTTTTTCTATTTTCTAAATTAAAAACTGGATATAAATATTATTACAAGTTTTTGTGGAATTAAAACATGTGTTCTTTGATATCTATTCGTGTGGTAAAGTGGTGTTTATCAATTTGTTTTGATGGCTTACTTGGAGGTTTGAATAAGCGATTATTTTATTTGCATGTAGCTTATTTGGTTTAATAAGCTCGTATAGCCTATTTTGGGTTCGGTTGGAAATCACCCAAGGGGGTGTGTTGATTTTTTTGTTAGGATTAGCCACAAAGTCCATCCAAAGGGGGTGGATTTACTTGTTTACTTTGTGCACAACATAGGGTGTTTGTTTGTTGCTTTCTGTCCAGCCAAAACCAGCCCCAACGAGGGGTATTGTTGGCTGCTAAAACAGCCCCAAAACCATAACCAACTGAGGGTGTTTAGTGGCTGCAAAACAGCCCCAAATAGGGGTGTTTGTGTGCTGATTTTCTGCACCAAATGGGAGTATTCGTGTGCTGATTTTCTGCACCAAATGGGAGTGTAACTAAACCTTTTTCATTCATGTCGTCAACTCCAATATGTATATATAGCAAGGACCACAATCTTGTTTCTTCGTCTTAATTTGGTCCTTTTGAATTCGATGTAGGCACACATAACTTGCAATTATTATAAGTATAGCAAGGACCACTCTTGTTGCGCTTGCAGGGGCGGAACCATGTGTACTCTGAACTTTTACCCGGTAGTGAAATTTTTGGCAATTTTTTATGTTTTTCATACTATGTTTCGTATTTCGCTACCCCTGAAAGAAATTTTCGCTACCCCTAAATAAATTGATCAAGGCCAAATCATTCTTTAAAAAAACTCCAAAGGCCCAAGCCCACTAAATGTTTAAAAATAAAAAAAAAAAAAAACATACAAAAACTTATAAAAAACTGAGTGGCTTATTATAAAATTATAGTAAAAGTCAAATTAAATAAATTCAACACCCTTTTGTTTCCAAAAGAGGACAGCCTATTTCCCACTTACCCCTGGCCCAATGCAAGCAGTAAGAAAAGATTATTCATTTTCATTCCTTTCATTAATTATCATTACTTTTGGGTGTTAATATCTTGAATAAACTCACTCAGGCAGATGTTGATAACAGTGGAACGATTGATTATGAAGAATTTGTTGCTGCAACATTGCATATGAATAAAATTGAGAAAGAAAATCATCTATTTGCAGCTTTTTCTTACTTTGATAAGGATGGAAGTGGTTATATTACCGAAAGAAAGAAAGAAATAATCAAAAGAAGACACCACTCCACGAAGACCAGTCACAACCGCTCCCACCACCAGTCATGACCGCCGACCGGCTTCCGCCACCACTATCCATCAGGTTTGTTTAATTTTGTTTTTGCAATTAATTTTGTTTTTGTCCTAATCTAATTTATTGATATGTTAATTGTTAAGTTAATTGTGTTTTCCCTAATTTAGATTATTGCTAAGTTAATTATTTTTGCCCTAATTTAGTCTATTGCTAATTTAATTGTTTTTGCCCCAATTTATTTTTGCCCTAATTTAGTTTATTCCCTGTTATTTTTTTTTATTTTTTTATTTTTTTTTTACATTACAAATTGCAAATCGATTATGTTTGTTAGGATATCATAGGATGTTTTACATTACATTACAAATTACAAATTGTTGTTTAAAAATAAATCATTACAGTTTGCTAAGGGTGTTTTGTTTGTTTTTTGCAGAAAAAGATGGATTTTACTCTGAAAGTAGTTGGTGGTGACATATCAGCTATTCCCGGTGTTGCTGATGCTCTTGAGGTGTGACTTTTTTATTTGTATTAATGATCTCTTTCGGGATGTTTATCACTGATTGAATATCTGTGAGACAGAAATGTTTTAATAATATTTTTAAGAGGTGACATGTTTATGCAGAGTACCATACATGATGCTGTTGAGGATTCAATCACATGGCCTGTCCGAAAAGTTATTCCTATACTCCCTGGTGATTACAGGTATGGCTGCAAAACCAGCAACGAAACTTTTGCGAGGAAAATATTGTACGTAGGGCTTGTGTCACATATCGACTTACTATAGGGGTGGTTCCTGGCATTGGTTTCTTTTAAAAAAAATTATGGTTAACTTCTTTTTTCCGCTACCCCTGAACTTTAGTCCTGGCTCCGCCACTGCTCTCTTGTTGCACTTTCGAGAGTTGTCAAACTCTATGATCGAGTGTTTAAAGGGTGATCCATCTTACGATAACAATAGAAATGAAATTTTTGATGTTTACTTGTTCTCCCCACTTCAATCCCGAACTGATGATCAACGTGATCTTTGTCTTTTCTCTATTTTCTAACACCTTATTTTTCATTACTTAGTAATTACTCGTGCTTTAAAATCCTTACACATGATAACTCGTCCCTAGCTAGTAGCTAAATATGTATTACTCTTTAATAGCCTTGAACGGGTAAATGAATGAGGTTTTCTATGTTTAGGTTATTCGTACAGGCGTCTTTGACTCATGGCTTTACGCCAACACTATTACATGCTACGAGTTAGTATCAAACATAGGATTCGATGAACTGGAAAGTACGTAATCATTTTATGAGTCCATCTTCATTTATTTTGTTAAATCGTGCAACAAATTTATTGCTAAACAATTGCAAAGAGAGACCATACTACATTAATACCTATAAGTCTAGATTGGTCGAGCTACAACTTATTTTCTCGATACATCTTGATTCTATTAAATATCGAGTTGTTAGTGTCAACACAAATCATTTAAATGCAATCTATGTGAATTCTTTTTGTATTGTACCTTATGAATGGATTCAAGTATTCAACTTATATCATTCATATGAGGTGGCAAAATGGACGGGCGAGGCGGGCTCGGACAATGGGCCAGGCACGGGTCTTAACGGGCACGGGTTAAACGGACAAAGTTGAAATATAGGTCAAACAGACACGGGTTAAACGGGCACATGACAAAACGGACGACTTTGAAAATTGGGCGTCGTTTAGAAAAGAAAGATCTCATGTTCATTTATTAACCATAACTAATAAACAAAACTTTATTGTTAAATTTACGTCAAAAAAAATAAGATTAAAATTCAAACGAACAAAAAAGTTTTATGTCTATATATATAGATGTACGCTTACAAAGTTTTAAGTTTAAAACACTGATTAAACAAAAGCGAAAACTAAAACAAAATAAAAATAAACTATAACATAAAAATAAAAGAGGAAACAATTATTATGATTTTACCGCACAAGTGAACTAGCTGAAGTCCACCGCCCATTACTCCCGTTAGGAATAAAGCATGCTACTCCGTATTATTTTTCCCAGTTAGACCCATTGAGAATGTCCGTGGCCATGCTGCCCAAAATAGGCTCTAGCTTTTGAAAAATTCCATAACGCTTTGTTCCCAAGTATAAAACGGAAAGAAGAGAAATGAAGTGAGAAAATAAAGAGAAAAGAAGTGGAGAGGCAAAAAAAATGATTTTTAATTTTGTGTTCCCTAGTTCGAGAGAAAAGAAAATGCATGTAAGAAAAAATGGCTTTAGAACCTCAATCTTTCCAAATCATCACAATTTCGTTTATATTTCGATATGAGCATCATCTTATTCAAGTAACGTTTTTGGTGATTTTAGATATATCACCAGAACTATAATGATGCAAAAGCAAAGTAGCATGATATATCAGTCCGAAGATTTTTAGATCATACTTTGGGTTATTCACCATGCAATATTAACATTTATACTCAGTTGTAAAACAACTATAATCTGAAACAAAACTTCACTCTTTCTTATCCTGTTTTTTCTCGCTTTCATTTTTTTGTGTTTCCCCTAACATCTTCTGCTCGTAGGTCAATTGTGTAATCAAACCGACCAAAATTACACCAAGAACCGCACCTTTTCTCCAATCAAAAGACGGTGAGATCAAGGAATCAATTAAAGATACGCTAATCAACCCGATCAATCCAAGGTAAATGTATCTTCTAGTTTCTGCTCCTGCAGTTTGTTTGGTCAACTCGCTGACTTTTGCGGCTTCTTCTTTTGCTAATGTTTTATCAACGGGCTTACTTTGACCCATGCTCTTGAAGAATAGTCCTTCGTTTATTTCATTCTCGAACCTAACTTCAAACTCATCTATCTTCTTTTGATTCTCCTCTATCTCTTGCTTGTTTGATTCTGCAGATTCTTCAAAAGCTTGCATTTGGCTTTCGATATTCCCCATTATCTGTCAATAAATGATAAATGAAGAAAACCCGAGTCAGCAATGAGTAAGCATTGAATATGAGGAAAAATGTCTAAAGTTTGCTCGGTTCATTCTGGGCAATGTTCGCATCAAGGCAAGTGCTTTCTGCAGAGATGGCAATTGGGCAGGTTCAGTAATGTGTTCGGGTTGAAACAGGTCAGTTTTAGTATGGCTAGAATTGGACCAGGGCGCGCCAGCGTGTTGAGTGCAAACACTTTTTGTCCATTTTTTTAATATAAATAATTGCTTATGATTATACAAGTATCTTTATTAAAGCTATAAGATTAAATCTTTTGATAAAAATGATTTAGGAGGTTGTATGCACTAAACTTATACTCTGGAAGGACCTGTTCAACGCATTTCACCCATTCCACTATTAGCAAACGAAAAGACTTTTTTGGACCCGCGTGCAATAAAACGCAACCCTGTTCGACCCAAGTAAATGGGTCGAAATTGCCACCTTTAGCTTTCTATGATTTTTATGAAGCATCTAAGATATCCCCTAAATAAATAAAAGACCGCTATTATAAAAAAGACTAAACAAACCCTGGCACTGGCTTCTTCAAGTTCTTTCCGTGCATTTTCTCCAACTTGATCAAACTCGACATTAGCTTCTTCAGCAAATTTTGTAAGATAATCTGATTGTTCATCCAAGAAATCCGTAAGTCGAACTTTCCGAGCTTGTAGCATTGCAATTCTCGCTAGAAGCTCCTGTTTTTTAGCATCACCTTCCGGTGATGGTTCTTTTGGTGACGCTTGGGCTATTCGTATCAGAATCCTTCGACTTGCAGATAAAGAATCTCGAATGGAGGTTGTTCTTGCTAAAGACATCGTTTTTACGAAAGAATTCATGGTTTGTGGTAATAAAAGCTGTCTTTATGGCTTCTAATGATATCATGGTTCTGATATTTTTGTGTTTTCTGCTGTTGTGTTTTGTTTTCTGTTTGAAGCTTTTTGAACCTCATTATCTTGTTGTGCTGATGTGGAAAAGGACACAAGACTAATACTGTAGTAATTTTTGCTGATTTTAAGACTCTTTTGTTGTATTTGATACTGTATTTATTTTACTTGGTGGTCTGGGCCTTGTTGGGCTTTAATAGGCCAATAAATCAATAATTGACAGGGTTTGGCCCATTTAAAGCATGTGAAATTATACATGCGACAAGCCCATTGGGTTGTAGGTTTTGCCCTCCAATCAAAATCCAATTATTTTGATTTTTGTGATCAAACATAACATGATTCTTGCAGATTAAAAAAACCAAATGCAATTGCAAAGTATGTTTTAATACAGGATATCAAGTTTAGTAACTATACAAATATGTCACATGACTCGTCCTTATGTGACTGTAACGGTTTAGCGGTGCTTACTAAATTTTCCATGTTAAAGCCTTTACAAGGCTATTCTCGTGGACAGTTGCCCACACGATTCTGATTTATCAACTATTAAGAGGCACATAGTACGCCGGTGCAAATGGTATATGTTTACAAGACCGACTACAACTAGAGAGTAGCAAAACAGGTCATGTTCATGCTTGGTCAGTCCCGGCCGAGGATCAAACTAACCGTAATAGTTGAAGCGCATTATAAATTGTCTATGTAAAATGCCAAACTTTATAAATGACAGTTGGGACAACAACTATATGACCCACCTTTAAATAGCCGAATGCATTTCTTACCGAATGACTACTTGGAAGCAATTTCTTTACCCTCGGTTGATGGTATGACTTTTTACATGTTAACTCTCACATGAACTGCTTTTGACAAGATTGTGTATTGTTGTTGTTGATAACACATTTATCCAAATATGAACACCTTACAACATGTCATAATATTATGAGTAAATTACATAAATGGTCCCTATGGTTTGTCGAAAATTTCACCTATCGTCCCTCAAACTTAAAAGTTGCATATATCGTCCCTATCACCTCTCAAGAATAACACTCGTGGTCCTTTTAGGGACGATAGATGAAATTTTTTTAAGTTCCAAAGAATAACACTCGTGGTCCAAGGACCACGAGTGTTATTCTTTGGAGGCGATAGGGACGATATATGCAACTTTTAAGTTTGAGGGACGATAGGTGAAATTTTGGACAAATCAAAGGGACCATTTATGTAATTTACAACATGTCTAATATTATACAAAAGGTAATACAACATTGTTACAGCAGTAAAAAAGTCCATTTGATTTAAATACAAAGCTAGATTAGATTGATCAATAAAATGCGTCTACATCATGCTTCATTCATTAAAGACGACACATATTTATTTTGGATTTATATACTCCACTTTACCGTTTTCTTTACTTTACCTTTTTCTTTTTATTTTTCTTTTTTCTTTTACTTTACCTTTTTCTTTTTCTTTTTCTTTTTTCTTCAAACATGTTGGGTTGGTGTGTTTTCACTCTCACTTTTTGACTTTATTGTGATCAAGATCACTAGTATTTTTTGATCATTGAGCTTTTACATCTACATTTCATAAAAGAATTACTAAATGTTTCTTCCTTTTTAAATCATATTGTATGGCTCTTAATTCATTAGGTCTACATTAAGAGGTGAATGTATCATACCAAGTTTATTATGATATGGTTATAGAAATAATTGAGTGAATTAGATTAGAGAAATGTTAAATCCTCCTACTTATCCTCCTACTCATAGGATCCTGACAAGTGTCAGAACTGACGGTTTGGATGCAGAAAGATAATGAGTGGAGAAAATATATATAATATTGTTGTGTGTAGAATGATTAGTAGGAAGATATTGTAGGATATCTTAGCAATGCTCATTAGATTAATAACATGTCGTTAGACTTTAACTTTTTTCGTTATGTACTCAGATAAAAAAAAGTCGATCGCCTATAATCATATCAATCGTTTGATAACCGTAACATTGTAATAAGTTAAGTAAAGCAGATGATTAGACTAATTTTTAGTTCTTTCAATTTGATGATAAATGGAAAAGTTATTATGATTATGAGAATGTAATGGATGATTAAATAAATCTTCACATTTAATGTATTATGAAAAGGTAAAAGTGCAAATTTGTATTTAGGGAGTGCTTAGATAAGCTTAAGCTTATAATATTGTGCATATAATTCCAAAAACCTTCAAATTCAGCTAATAAACTTTTGAGTTGAACTTTACCCAAATGCTACTTGTTTAGAGTTTATTGTGTTTTTATAACATGATAAACCTTAAATTCTTTTCAAATAAAAACCAAAAACAAAAAACCAAAACATAAAACAAAAAAGGAACAAAAAGAAAAGAACCCCAGAGAATTATTGTGTTTGATTCTTTTGATTTGCTGCCACTGAAATCACACATCTCATTATTAAAAAGTGAGTGAATATATTTCATAAATCATTGTTAGCAACAAATTACTACACTATGATACAAAAACTGTATCTTTTGCATGCATGCCTTCAAAGTATTAATTCTTTTTCTAAGTAATTAGTGCTCACTATTTATGAGATTTTCTGGCCGGAGGTCATCCCGGAAAGTCTCTCTAGTGTCGGGTTTATCCTGATAGTAGGGATAGGATCTGTCTAAATTTCACCTCCCCTATGTCCGAACTGTATTTCTTATGATGAAGATTGCCGCACATTTTTTTCAACTGTACTTTGGCGATTGAAGTCTCTCGGGTTGTTTGTCGTTGGTGGGATGTGGAGTGGGTGCCTTGTGGCTCTTACTCCGAGTGGCTTTCTTGGTTGTTGTCGATTAAAATGGGTCCCAGGATTAAAAGTTTATTTGAAGGAGTTTGGTATGTTTCCTGGTGGACGATTTGGATGCACAGAAATTTGGAGATTTTTTCGTCAAAAAAGCCTCGGAAAGCAATGATGTTTGACGACATTGTTGAGCGTTCTTTTTTATGGTTTTCCTCTAGATGTAAATTTTCTTTTAGTTGGGATGTTTGGTGTAAAAACCCTTCTCTTATTTCCTTGTAAGTTTGTGCTAGCTTCTTGCTAGTTTTTTGTCTTAATATAGTTGCCGTTCAAAAAAAAAAAGACCCAATCAACCCGCTAAGCACCATTTGACCCATCATCAAACCATCCAATTTACCATTGTTAGTCAGAGGCTTGACTATCTACATTCCACCTCCTCATACCCAGCTCCGACACGATTTGGAATGTTGTTTGTAACTCAATGTAGGCAGTTATACACATATGTACCGCACAAGAATTGGTCTCCTAGAACAATAGCAAAGTTGATCCAACCTATTAATCACTTACATTTGCTTGTAAAGTATTCGTTTTAACGATAGTCACCTAGAATTGAAAGTAAAAGTCGCTTGATTTCACATGATAAAGAAGCAACAAAAGAAACAAAAACACTAATGTAGAATCCATACGACGTTAGAAGTAAAAGTCGCTCAATTTCACATGGTAACCATCATAGAACAGATCTTGTGGTTTCATTTTCTGATAACAAAAAATGACAGCACGATATAAGGGAGGACTAAGTTTCGTCATCCGTTCTATTTATGTGGCCATATAGTCCCTTATCATATTGGTTGTCACATGACGAGAGATCAGAGGCTGAGCGTATATAAAACAAATAACAAACCTACTATAATTGCTGTAGTGACGAGTGATCAGAGGCTCAACGGCTTTTATTTACATCAAGAAATTGGTTACGATACTCGATAACGATAGAAGAAGCAATCTCATAACAAGTACTGATGTGAAAACACAAACTTGACATCGATAACCCCGTGAGATCTAGTCCCTAGTCAATGCACATACTAGTAACCATAGACATGAAAGATCAAATGCAGTAATGAATAAGCAGCACACAGTCAAATTGCAACAAGATAGAAGCCAATTAGAAACCAATTAACCAACCAATTATAACAAAACATGGACATAAGTTATTATTACACAATGAAATGCAACAAAAGAGACGGATATGTATCGACCTTTTTTCATGGTTTCAATAGAGCCGAAGCATACTCCTTGCAATCGAATGCGAGTTACTACTACTTCCTCTACTTTTCCCTGTCGCAATCCCAATCCCCCCTCTTCGACTACCACACAATGGCGCCAAATAGAATCTCAAAAGGCCGTTATCAATATGGTTTGGTGAATATCTTGCACTACGGTTCCTTTCAAACACTTGCTCATTTCCGATAACTTTACCATTCATGTGACCATTCGTTTTCCTTAACGACGAACTCCTCATACTTACACTACTATTACTTCTAAACACATTCCGATTCATCCCACCATTAATCCCATTGATACCATCTTGCCACGATTCCGAATATGATCCCCCGACACCACTTACACTACTACACCTATCTTCGTCATCATCTTTACCACGGCGATGAATTAACCCCCATAACTTCCATTTCCACCTTCGCGGTTTCTTCATCTCCTTCTTTTCACCCCAAGCGAACCCCTAAACCCATTCCCAACACCATTATCCCTAAGGACTAAGTCTGTAGATACGTAACATACTTTCTCAAAAGTACCGAAATGTGTAATGTACTAAAGATATTACTTATATCGCTAAGATACATTCAAATTTTGCACAATATACGCAATGTTGACCGTTTTGTTACCTGTTTGACCAGTTTGCAGGTTAAAACTTATAAAAACTGACATTATTGGTCCCTGTGGTTTGCGTCTGTTTTCACCGGTCGTCCTTATACTTTTTTTTCAGTTATAAAAGTTACAATAATGGTCCTTGTGGTTTGCGTTAACTTTCACCTTTAGTCCCTTGATTTTTTTACACTTTTTCGTCCGTGTTTACACGTGTAAAGTTCGTTTCGGCACGTTTTCGTCTGTTTTTACACGTTTTCGTCCGTGTTTACACGTTTTTGTTCATTTTTACACGTTTTCGTCTATTTTTACATGTTTTCGTCCGTGTTTACACGTTTTCGTTCGTTTTTACACGTTTTCGTCCGTTTTTACATGTTTTCGTCTGTTTTTTACACGTTTTCGTCCGTGTTTACACATTTTCGTCCGTTTTTTTACGTTTTTGTCTGTTTTTACACGTTTTCGTCAGTGTTTACACGTTTTCGTCCGTGTTGACACGTTTTCGTCCATTTTTACACGTGTTTTTACACCTTTTCGTCCGTGTAAAATGGACATACAAAAACGTGTAAAAACATACGAAAACGTGTAAAATGGACATATGAAAACGTGTAAAATGGACGAAAACGTGTCAACACGGACGAAAACGTGTAAAAATGAACAAAATCGCGTAAAAACGGACGAAAACGTGTAAAAACGGACGTAAACGTGTAAAAACGGACGAAAACGTGTCAACACGGACGAAAACGTGTAAACACGGACGAAAACGTGTAAAAACGGACGAAAATGTGAAAAAACGGACGAAAACGTGTAAAAACGAACGAAAACGTGTCAACACGGACGAGAACGTGTAAACACGGACGAAAACGTGTAAACACGGACAAAAACGTGTAAACACGGACGAAAACGTTTAAAAACAGATGAAAACGTGTAAAAACGGACGAAAACGTGTAAAAAAAGACGAAAACGTGTAAAAATGGACGAAAACGTGTCAACACGGACGAGAACGTGTAAACACGGACGAAAAGGTGAAAACACGGACGAAAACGTGTAAAAACGGACGAAAACGTGTAAACACGGACGAAAACTTGTAAAAACAGACGAAAACGTGTAAAAACGGACGAAAACGTGTAAACACGGACGAAAACGTGTAAAAACGGACGAAAACATGTAAACACGAACGAAAACGTGTAAAAACGGACGAAAACGTGTAAAAACGGACGAAAACGTGTAAAAACGGACGAAAACGTGTAAAAACGAACGAAAACGTGTCAACACGGACGAGAACGTGTAAACACGGACGAAAAGGTGTAAAAACAGACGAAAACGTGTAAAAACGGTCGAAAACGTGTAAAAACGAACGAAAACGTGTCAACACGGACGAGAACGTGTAAACACGGACGAAAAGGTGAAAATGGACGAAAACGTGTAAAAACTGATGAAAACGTGTAAACACGGACGAAAACGTGTAAACACGGACGAAAACGTGTAAAAACGGACGAAAACATGTAAACACGGACGAAAACGTGTAAACACGGACGAAAACGTGTAAACACGGACGAAAACGTGTAAAAACAGACGAAAACGTGTAAAAACGGACGAAAATGTGCCGAAACGAACTTTACACGTGTAAACACGGACGAAAAAATGAAAAAAAATCAATGGACTAAAGGTGAAAGTTAACGCAAACCACAAGGACCATTATTGTAACTTTTATAACTGAAAAAAAAGTATAAGGACGACCGGTGAAAACAGACGCAAACCACAGGGACCAATAATGTCAGTTTTTATAAGTTTTAACCTGCAAACCGGTCAAACAGGTAACAAAACGGTCAACATTGCGTATATTGTGCAAAATTTGAAAGTATCTTTGCGATATAAGTAATATCTTTAGTACATTACGTATTTCGGTACTTTTGAGAAAGTATGTTACGTATCTACAGACTTAGTCCTATCCCTAAACCCAACCCTAATGCCGTTATCCCTAAACCCTAACTCAAAAGTCTCGGAACAATCATCTCTTAACGAATTCGAATTTGAGACCCTAGGAGGCTCATTAGTAGGAGAAACTTTAGAATTCGACACACCAACCGGCATCACCTTACTTTCATCCAATTCAGCCACAACGGCATCAGCCATTTTCCTAATAGAATTCGACCTATCTAAACTCTTCCTCCTCTTAGACGACGAAGAATCCAAATAATACTCTCTAGTTTGTATCGACCCACACGGCACATCCCCATCCGGTACCTAAACCTCCTCAACCGGTATCTGCATATCACACCGCGGCACAACCGGCACATGAACTGGTACATGTACCGGCGCATGAGGCATATCTTTCACCATAGGAGGCAACCTAGGGAAAGTCCTACCAATCAAATATCCATCCCAACTAGCCCTAGGCTCATCAAATGAATACCTCGGGTCATCGAACGACACCCGACCCGCATCCAACAAAAACCTAGGATCCGTATCACACGACCTTTTACCATACCCATAATCCGGACTCTACTGAGGTATATGAATGATTGGTACAACAATGATGTGTGAAAAACTGTAGCAAACCTCATGTACCATGTTTTATATATATATATATATATATATATATATATATATATATATATATATATATATATATATATATATATATATATATATATATATATATATATATAGGGGCTTTATTTTCAGAACCCTGTTAAGTGCGGGAACTGTGAGAACCCTTCTAGACCAATGAGCTTTTTTTTAATATTAAAGATTATTATTTAATCTAAAGGGTATAATAGTAAATGACACTTTTTTATTTTTATTTTTTATTTTTTAATAAAATTCCGTTTTTTTAGACACTTAATTTTCGGATTTTTTTTTTTTTTTTTTTTTTTTTTTTTTTTTTTGTGCTTTTTTCCAGCATGATTTGTTTTTAAAATTATTAGTGCATATGTGTTTTTACGAATTATTTTTTTTTTTATTTTAGTTTGTGCAATAATTTTTACAACATGCATGTTTTTCAAATAGTAAAGTGCATACGTATTTTTTTGATAATGTAAATTTATAACAAACCAAGAACATATATGTTAAACACAAAAGTCGATATCGATTGAAGTACAATTAAAATACAAATTCTAAAAAGAAAAAATACTTGAATCTAATCGATCTATACATATATGCACTAATAATATTTAACGCAAATGGACATATGTGCAACTCATTGTTATCAACATTTTTTAGAAGTGGAACATATATGCGCGCCTTCAATAATCGTATTTCTTCAAACGCCGCATATTATCATCATGTATCTATGTGTGCATCCACTTCTAGATCTTCATTGCTATCACCATCTTCATTAACCTGGTACAAACATACCTGAAAACAATTAAACCTCAACTAAATAGGAAATGAACTTTTTAATCATATTTTTAAAACATACATGTTTTAAGCATACATGTTTATAAGCAATCATTTTTTTAAACAGACCTATTTAAAACATACATGTTTTGAACATACATGTTTTAAAAAATCATGTTCTCAAACATATATGGAGAAAGCCTCACATATGTTTTGAACACGTATGTTTTGAACATACATGTTTTAAGCATACATGTATGTTTTAAGCATACATGTATATTTTGAACATACATGTTTTAAGAAAGCCTCACATATATGTTTTGAATATGTATGTTTTGAACATGTATGTTTTGAACATAAAACATATATGTTTTCATTAGTTATACACCTCTGTTTTAAAATAAAATAAACACCCCTGTTATAAAATAACCTACACCTAAAAAAACACAATCACGCAATTACTACGTACTTTATTGCAACCAAAGGAATTAAAAAAATTGATTTTTCAATCTTTTTAGCCGATCTTATACACATAAATTATCCATTCAACATGTTCTTCAAATTGACAATTAAAATGGCCGACCCACATATGAAAATGGAGAACATCAAAATATACCTGTTGTTCTTGTTGTAATCTATGCCAATTTGTTAACAACACCTGATCTAGACTCACCTTCTAATTGAATAAGCATTTTTTTTTACCAATTCATTCAAATTCATAAAGATCATATCATGACTCTTACTCATCACAACATCAGTTAACAACTACAAAAAAAAAAAAAAAATAATAAATAAATAAAAAATAAATAAATAAATAAATAAATAAAATTATCATCACGTCAATCAACTTTCTAAAAACACCAAGTAAATTGTTGCCTCAACTGCGTAAAATCATCTAAACACAAAAAAAGCGCATAATATGACACAAATCCAAGAACAATCAAATGCTAAAGCCACTTGATCCACTTAAACATCATGTGCAACCATGTGCAAAATAGCAGAAAAACCATGTGCAACCATAAAAGACAATTGCTATTTGTGAATTAATATTTTACCGTGTTTAATTAACGATAAAAGACAATTGCTATTTGTCTTTTAATTGATGTGAATTGACGGTAAAATATCAAAATAGCAGCAGAAAAACCATGTGCAACCATTCAAGATCTGCTCTTCACATCAATTAACGATAAAAGAAAATTAATATTTTACCGTGTTTAATTTTGTTGCCGCAGAAAAAAAATTCCTTCATAAAAAATAAGATGTGCTTCACCCCATCACCATCAACAATTGAAAAAAAGGGTCGATTTGAACGATGGATGATGCTCTCCGCTTCAATTGATTTGGGATTTTAGGGTAGAATGTGTGTGATCTGTGTTTTCTTATATAAAATAATGATTATTTAAAGAATCCCGGATTTTAAGGATGCAGTTATTGAGAGTGTATAAAAAGTAAATACCATTTATGCCCTTTTCATAAATGTTCCAGGAAATCACTTTCAATTTATTTACAGAAATGCCATGGAACATTCTTATCCATTGATCAAGTTAATCCAATGGTAGAAAGTAGGTTCTCGCAGTTCCCGCAGATAAGAGGGTTCTGAAAATAAAGTTACACTATATATATATATATATATATATATATATGTATGTATATAAAATCTTACAAGGGTTTAGGATTAACATATTGGACTCTTAATGGACACGCGATGAACTTGGACATATATATTGGACATATACCGAATTGATAATTTATAAGGATGATTTGACTCATATTGAAAGTTTGGACAAACTAGACTTATTGGACTTGTACTAGATACATATTTGACATTGGACTTTGGATTAAGTATCGAACTCATAACGGACTTGGACATATTGGATATAACGGGTACATAATGGACTTTATTATATGGACTGTGATTTGGCATATTAGATTTATGACGGGCTTAAGATATCAGACTTAAGATATCGGGCGATTGCCCATTGGTCTATTATGAGACTACTAAGTATAATATATATGTGCTTTATATATAATATACTTTGGCGTGCGTTTTGTCTTGAGTCGATGATTTTATATCACCACACGAACTATGATACTAAACCTTTTACAAACATTTATACGAATCTTCCACGAAAACTAAAACGTATTATCTGCTGAAAACTCATACGTATCGAGTACTTTCCACGTGTCATATTTTTGACACAAGCTTATATTTATTAGGTCAAGCTGATTCCTTAATGTTGTGCTCTATTTCTTGACATCGCTTGCATTACCTTATTCACCATATGCTGAGGTGAGTTCATAGCCCCTACTTTTGTTTAACTGGTTTATAAACTACTTGGGGGAGATAGATGCTATTGTTTTTATTATTATGGACAATTACTTGCAAACTGAATGCTAGCCCTGAATGTATTATTGCATGCCTAAGTTGTTTATGCCAAAAGTCCCCTTATCATGGACCACTAATCACTTGTTGTTGCAAGTGAGCGCAAATATTGTGGATAGGCCTATCAGGATTGGCGAATCCCGTTTGTGTTAATCATACAACGGATATTACAAACGCACTATATTTGAATTTCTAGGTATATGGCATAGTACCTACACGGGACAAATTATTGAATGTATATATCGTACGGTGATATATATATACAGTCAGTCGTGCGTGCCATGAGCTTAGAGCAATAATAACTATCAGGATGATGATTGCGCACATTGCAATTATATTATGAACTTTATTGTCCACTACTATTTACAAACCTATGAATTCACTCAACCTTTGTGTTGACTTTTTAGCATGTTTATCTCAGGTTCGAAAGGAATTAGCTGGCATGGGAAGGTGCACAGAAAAACATTTTGAAGACGATGCATATATTATCATTCGGAAAACTTTACGACTTTTATGTTGTACATTTTGTAAACTTGTGGGACCTCTTTGTAAACTATGATATTTTAATCGAATGATAATTTATTTCAAAATATCTCATTTAGAGTCGTTTTTTGTAACTTGTACTGTAACCCATGAAGTAATACCCTAGTGACACAATCTTCCGCTGCGATATTTTGGGGGTGTTACAAAAACAACTAATTCACACTATGACTATTCTAACAAGTCTTGCAATGCTTAGTTGAAGCTTGTGATGCTTTGATCTCTTTGCTACAAAAGAAAGATAACTAAGAATGTAATATGTAATATGAATGGGTTAGTAATGAATGAAAGAATGAATGAATGTTGTTTATGCTAAAAGTGATGAGTAAACATGAATGAGCAGCTTGCTATTTATAGGCAAACTGGACAAACAACCCACAGATTTGGCGGATCTAAATTGAGGGATCTTCCCGTTATGGGATTTGGATCCGCGGATCCTGACAGGCAAATCTTCCAAAATCTTTCCCAAATCTTGCCAAGATATTACCATATCCAATTATTTGTGTGAAGATCTAAACATGATATTCTCAAGATTTTCAATATATCTTAAAGATATCCATATGATGTATGCAATGATGTCATGTACATATTACATTTTAAGAATTAAAATGTAAACTATGTAAATGTATATATGTAACATGTATGTACCATGTATGAACTAGTGATCATGTATGTAGCATGTTATGAGTTTTAAAAGCTTAAAACTATATATGTATAGTAAAAGACTTAACTTATATTTATGATTTGCTAAATATAAAGTTTATAATTGTCATTAACAAAATATAGAAAAGATCGTAAAATATAAATAACGTTTTTTAGACGATATTTGTATTAAAATCTCCCCATTTTTGCTGATGACAAAACATAAAGTTTATTTTTAAGCAATGAAATAAATAAAGTGCAAGTCTTTTAAAAATATAGATTAAACTAGTTTTATGCAAGTTTTGAAATCAATTTAGGCATAAAACATGTAATGTATGAGTTTAACATAATCTCCCCCTTTTTGTCGAAACAAAAAGAGAAAATGCATAGCGAAATGTAGTGAATGGCCCTTGGTTATTACTTCCCCTAATTTGGAGTACCAAGTATGATGATTCATGGATTTTGAGTGCTTAATAGCTCCCCCTTGGATAATACTCCCCCTAGTTGGAGTGCCAAGTCTAAGATGCATGAAATGAGAAATCTACAAAAGTAATGGTTAGTGCATGATTAGCTCCCCCTTGATCAATACTCCCCGTTGCTAGGGTACCAACATATATGATACAAGGATGAGAAATGCTACAAAACAAAGTTTAGTTGTAGATAAACTTAACTAAGTAATATGATGCATGAGCAATGAAATCTACAAAGGTTCAACCAAGAATATAGTTCAACCCATTCAAGCAAGTATAAAAGGTCAACCCAAGTCAAATGGGTCAAAACAAGCACATAAGTCAACCAAGTGTAATTATGCAAACCAACCATATAATGCACAAATAGTGATCACAATCAACACATTAACAACAACAAACACCTTTCATTGAAAATTATTTGTGACCAAAGTCACAAGTTAAGATGTTACAAAGTAAATGAAATGGAAAATAACCTAAAAATAAAAAGAGGAGTCCTAAAAATTCTATAAAAGAAAAACAATCCTAAGATGAAGAAACTCCTAGCATCTATTGTGGTAGGTGTGAGAGAGCGTTGAGACGCTCAAGAATGTGGTTCAATATGAACCTCATTTCATTTTGTAACTCGTGAACCAAAATGTTGGTTCGTTGAGTTAGATGGGCGGTTCGCTCACACATGGAACAACCATGGCGAGGGAAGTTGGGTGACAGGTTTGGTTCGTTTGTTGGTGGTGGTGGTGTTGGTTGGTAGTTTGATGGTGGAGGTGGTGGAATTGGTTCATGGTTTATTGTTGGAGGTGGTGGAATATAGGTGGGAGACATGATGGATGCTAGCAAAGTGGATTGTAAATCCATTGCTTCATTAAGGTGGGAGTCCACCATGTTTGAGAAGGCGTAGAGGCGGTCAAGTTCCTCATTAATCTCGCCTTGAGTTTGTTGATGGTTGATCCATATTGAGTCGTCAATGGCTTGGAGAGTGGAGGTTGGTAAGAGAGGTTGTGGTTGAGGTTGTGGAGGTGGTGGAGCTTGATCACGGTAAAGAGGACCATGAATGTCCCTATAGATGGGATGGAAGAGAAGTAGTTCTCCTTGTGAGGATTCTACCTCAAAAGGCATTGGTGGTGGATTGGTGGACCTAGGTGGAAGGTCTTCCAATGTTTCTAAATATGGGTGTGGTGAGGTTGGTGGAGTAGCAAACAACTCATGGGTTGAAGTTTAGGTGAATGAGGAGGTGATGGTGATCTTGTCATTTGAGATGGTGCGGGTAGTGGTGTGGTAGCTATGGGTGTTTTGGTAGGTGGTGGAGTGGTGATGATGATATGTGATGGTGTTGGTGTTGACAAAGTAAGAAAGTTCTCATCTCTTATTGGTGATGAGATGTTCAAAGGTGATGACTCGGAGGATGAAGAGTTGATGTTGACGAAGCAACAAGGTCGAACACTTATCCTAGCGGTTCTTCGTTGTGGTCTTGATGTTGAGGAGTTGTTTGATTTGGTCATTGTGAGGGAGAATGTTGCTTAGAAATGCAGAAATATTGCTTAGAAATGGTAGTGAAGATGTGAGAATTGTTGATCCTAAAGGTTCCAATTTATAGAGTCCAAGATTAATGGAAGAGTGTGTTTGGATGTGATGTTGATCCATAGAAAGATGTTGGTTCCTAATGATTTGGGAGAAGAAAAAGAGGCTAGTCATTTCATCAAGGTCAATCCATTGAGATGGGGTTGAGTAAGATGAAGAAGATATGCAGTAAATGCATAAGGGTGAGTGGGAAATCTAATGATGTGATTAATCCACGGATTGCAAGGAACCATTTTGAGGGATCCTTGCTTGTTAGAGAAAGGTAACTTGAGTGGAAATTTGAATTTTCAAAATTTGGTGGGAAATTGTTGATGATCCCAGTTGAGCTTCACGATCTTATTAATTACTTTAGATAAATCTAAGGTAATTGGTATAGAAACTGATCTTGAGTTGTATATCAAATATTATGCGGAAACTAATACTTGATCTTAAGAAGAATAAACACAAACGAATTCTCAAACAACACTTCAATATATTAATACGATTGCTCTGAATAGCAATAGGGTTACAAGAAACCTTGAAGCGTAAAACAATACGTATGCTAAGATAATCAATCAATCGATATCTAACTCTAACCCTAGAACCTCCTTTTATAGCGTAAGGAGTCCTAGTCGGTTTACAAGACTTCCTATACAAGAAAAATATTCATACGTATCTTTTCTATACTTATCTTAACATACTTTACATAATTAATAAGCAGCAGAGTAATCCTTCTAGCAGCAGAGTCCTCGTGAGCTAGCAGCAGAGTTACAATATGCCTATTATACCAAAACAGCAGAGTTATCAAACCAGCAGAGTTCTTGTGCTAATCAGCAGAGTTACATAACTATCCAGCAGAGTTGTAATTCTCGAATCAGCAGCATTTCAGACCCAACAATCCTCCCCTAAACTTGATATTTTTCATCAAAAATCATCAAGTTTCCTTCAATCCAAATAACCACCAGGAGGATGCTTCCAAACACCTTACTGTTTTGAAACTTGTGATACCAGCAACTTTTTATACTTCTCAATCAGTTCTTTTGCTTGATGATCTGCATCAAATGGTCTTTGTAGTGTCAACTTACCAGGTTGCAACATTTGATACAGAATAGATGTACTGTTATTGATAACATAATCCTTCTCCACAAGCATATATACAGTCACACCTATGCATGATAAAACATGAACTCCACAACTTTGATATAAGTACCATTTCTGAACTGTAGAGCTCAGTAACTTCTTCCATTCAATACTTCTTTCATCTGGTTCAAACATGTTCTTCAAGTAGTAATAATTTAGTCTCTCATACACTATCTCTGGTCTAGTATCTCCATACTTCATCTTGTACAAATTCCAGAGTTGAGAAATATCATCTCTATCCATGTAGTGCAACATCTGAGAAAAACTAATATATCCCACACTTGAACCATTTGATCTCTTTATAATCCAGCATACTTGACTATCAGCTAAAACATCATGTGAATATGAAATGATTGGATACTTGATTGATAAAGGAACTTCATTGAGTAACTCAGGTTCCTCTTGAGTGTCATGAACTGTAAGATCCATAATCTCTTTCAAATCAACATCAGTCACTTTGTCAATATCATGTCCATCATTCACTTCTTCTTTCTCTGACTCACTATCACTCATCACTACAGATTGAGTTCTTCTCCTCTTCCTACTCACCTGCTTTACTCTCCTTCTATACCTCTTTGTACCAGCAGAAGATTCAGTCATTTCTTCAGCTTCAACAACAACTTCCTTCTCCTTCTCAACATCAGGTACAATTGGTTTTGAAACACTTCCACTTCCAGATGCTTTCACATTTTCAGATCCCATAACCTCTGGAGTTCTTTTCTTTTCAGAAACTTTTCTTGGATTAAGTTTAGCATAAGTTTCATAAAATTCTTTTTCAATTAAGTGATCTGACTTACCCTTAAAATCCTTCATCTGATAGTTTCTAGCATTCTTCAAATAGTACTTCATGTCATTAACCAATGCTTTCCTTGAAGATGACCTTTGTTTGTAACCATGCTTTTGTGCCTCTTTAATCCTTAAAATCAGCTCTTCCCACTTAGTCAATCCATTCTTTCTAAGTATGAACTCAACAAGCTCTTTTGTCTTTTCAGCTCCATCCAACTGCTCATCATTTGATATCAGCCTAGCTTCACCTCTTACAATCATATCAGAATCAATGAAATATTGCAATTGTTCATCTAATTCTTCTTGATTAACTTCTTTAAATGAAGAGCTTTCCATAAGTTCAGACTGATTTCTTTCTTCACTAGCTGCAACACTTCTTGCATATTCTTCATCCTTAGCAATTTGAGCTTGTTCATCAGCCAACTTTTTCTTTCTTTCAAGTTCTTCAGCAGATTCAGCAGCAGGTTGTTGTTGTGTTTGTGTGAATGTTTTAGTTTCTTTGTGCATGTTCAGCAGCACTTGAGCTAAGGTCATCTGATCATCATCTGAATCAGCAGAGTCTTTTACTCCAGCACTCTTCTCAATATCATCAGCAGAAACTTTTAACCCATCAGCAGAGTGTCCTGCATCAGCAGAGTCAACCTTTCCACTCTCATTACCAACATTTTCAACAAAATCCTTTTCAACCTCCCCTGAACCTGTCACATCCTCTTGATCCTTATCATTCACCACAGCCTCTTGTTCATTCCTCCCCTGTTTGGAAGCATCCTCTTCCAAACTTGGTTTGGACCTCTTCTTTAGCCTCCCCTCAAGGTGTGTAACCCTTAGCTTAAGTCTTCTAATTTCAGCACCTTGAGTAGCTCTGACTGTCTTTAATTCCTTTCTTAGATCAAGCACCTCCTTTGACAATTTTGTACAATTTTCCGTCAATTCTTTCAATTGTTTCATGATATCCTCACAACTTCGGTCTGTGTAACCTGACCCGAGAGGTTGATCATTGGAATTGACATTTTGTACAGGTGTTTTAGCCGTCAAATCATCAGTTTCAAGTTCAATGCTAGCATCAACACTTCGACCTGTGTGACCTGGTCCGAGAGGTGTATCATTTGCAATGTCAATATGTACATCAGTGTCCATCAATTCAATATGTTCATCTCTGTCCTCATCACTTCGAGATGTGTTACCTTCTCCGAGAGGTGAATCTTGGGACACAAACTCAGTCTCATCCCTAGGATGAACATCTGAGCCCCCCATAGAAGCCATGTGGCTGGGGTTACCACCAGTTGTGTCAGGTTCCTGAGAACCTTCTACAAATGATGTTGCCATGGTTGAGGTCTTAATTATGTTGACACTGTCCTGTTCAACTACTAAGTTGGAAACAGTAGTGCCAGCCTCTTCCATCATGATACCTCCAACACCTGTATCAGCCTCATCTGCTACCATACTGACATTGGCCTGAGGTTGCACAATGCCCTCTTGGGAATTCCTAGGTGATTGGGTGTTTTGGGTTTCATGTGACACTGATTCATTCAAACTTGTTGATGAGGATGTGTGATGGGAAGCTGTGGGTGTTCCAGCTTCTTCATCCTCATTTACAGCAGCCACTACATTCAAGATGTGCTCAGTTAAGGGAGTTATAACACCAGAAAATCCTTTCCCATTCTTCTTTAGAAATGCAAACATCTTGATGGCCATTCTACTACAGGGCTCAATTTGTACATGCCTCAATGGTTCCCTCAGCTGTCTGTTTATTATAAGTTGTAGAAACCTTGGGTACAAATAAAACTTCTTTTTAACAAACTTTTTCAACCCCTCAAATATCATACCAGAAAAATCAAAGGGCTGCCCTGTAGCTAAACATACCAAAGCCATAGCTTGAGAAGCACTAAACTCATTCCATCCACCTATTTTGGGAAACAAGCAGTGTTGTAGAGTATGCAGTAAAAACTTCCAATGTGGACAGAGACGACCTTTCAATAATGTACTACCAACCTCAGGTCTCTCATATCCAAAAGTCTCAAGCTCAGTCATAACTACTTCTGAGGTAATAGTAGGGGGTGTTGGGGTGCCTGATAAGCGCAAACTTCTCTTAATTGTGGTTTCACTAACTACAATATTCTCCCCATCTACACTACCTACCAATCGTTCCTCACCATCTAATACATCCAACTTAACAGTTGACCAAAATTGCTTCATATGAGATGTATAAATGATAGGATCAGCAGTTAACGCATACCTTAACTTCGAAGCACTCAGGAAATCCATAACCTCATAAAATCCATCAGCTGCAGTAACCTTACTGAGAAATGCTATCTGATTGTGTTCTTCCGGAAACGTTCTTTGAGCCATTTGATTTGGGGGTTTTGGGTGAAATGATAAGAATTGATGTTCTTGGGTGAAGGTTGAATGTAATTTTGAGCAATTAAAATGGAATTAGATCAAATTGGTGAAAGATACCGTTTTGATCTAATTAGGGTTAAGAACGCGCCAAAATTTACAGTTTGACCCTTCAACTTTCAAACTCATCAGCAGAGTTATGAAAGTGTTGACCTAAAGTCAACATTCCCAAAATCTTTAAAATCACCTCCTTAAATACAATACCAACCCCACATTTAACTCCATAAATCCTTAATCACTAAATCAAATCCCCAATTCACAACCCTAACTCACAAGGTTGGGCTAGTTACTTTCCTAAGAATGCATCCACATCGCAACAAAAAGGAAAAGCAATCAAGGAAGAATCATACTCCGATCCACTCCCTTCAACACCATCGTCATTCGAAGATTCAAGCGATGAAGAAACAGCAAATTGGCCTGGGAAACAGCAAGGTTGGCCAAAACACATGACTTACTACCAAGGTGCTTGGGAAATCATCCCTCCAAAACATCCAATAACCGCTGAACTTCAGAAACAAATGGAGAAAGCCGCAGCCGACTTTGCAAAGAGTGTCCACATTCCTCATCCAAAGCCAAGTCCGGTTGAGAAGAAACCCTCTGTGCCAAAGAAGAAAAACCAGCAGAAGAAAGCAGCTTCCTCTACCAGTCAGCAACAAAATCCACCACCACGTTCAGTGGTACTTGCACTCCCCTGCCCAAGAGTGTTTGAAGCCATGGGCACAAGGGGACCGCGTAGTAAGGTCATGCCAGAATTTGCTAAGATGTAGGTTGTAAATCTATGTAGCTTGTTGTCTTTTGATGTTTCTTTTGAATGATGGTTGTAAGAAAACTTTCTCTGTACTTGGCTTATGGAATGAATGAACCTTTTAATTTTCCTTGTGTTACTTGAGTATTTGTATATGTATCTGCAAAAGGTTAGTAACAAACAACCAACACAAGCAAGAATATTCCATAATAGCAGCAGAGTAGGCATAACAGCAGACAACTAAACAACTTAACAAACAGCAAATTTTGACTTAACAAACAGCACAAATCCTTACAAAACTTTACAAAAACATACAGAGATAAGATGGTTTAAGATTTAAAGATTGATCATACCAATACTAGCAACTAAAAATTGAAACCTACTTATGTCAAAACTTTTGGTAAGTAGATCAGCAACATTATTGTCAGTATGTATTTTAACCACTTGAATTAGCTTTTTCTCATAGCAATCTCTAATAAAATGATGTCTTATCTCTATGTGTTTTGTTTTAGAATGAAAAACAGGATTTTTGATAATACACATTGTGCTGTTGTTGTCAATAAAAATTTTTGTATTCATAAAATTGTACCCATAATCCAGCAATTGGTTCTGAATCCATAGCACTTGTCCACAGCAGCTAGAAGCAGCAACATACTCTGCTTTATTAGTCGAATTAGCCACCACGGTTTGTTTCTTACATTGCCAAGAGATCAGCCTATGTCCAAGGTACTGACAGCCTCCAGTGGTTGATTTTCTGTCCATAGTAGCTCCAGCATAGTCACTATCTGAGTATGCTATCAAGTCAAATGGTGAATTATTAGGATACCAAAGACCCAGTTTTGGTTGACCCTTTAGGTACCTAAAAATTCTTTTGACTACTTCCAAGTGTGAAACTTTTGGGGACACTTGGAATCTAGCACAAGCACACACAGAAAACATGATATCTGGCCTTGAAGCAGTCAGATACATTAATGAGCCAATCATTGATCTGTACAGATGCACATCAACCTCTACTCCATCTTCATCTTTGAGCAAAGGCTTGTTCTTATCCATGGGTGTCTTTGCTGCCTTCACATCCTTGAAACCAAATTTCTTTAACATATCAGCCACATACTTGTCTTGGCTAATAAAAATCCCATCTGACTTCTGCTTAACTTGTAGTCCTAGAAAGAAAGTCAATTCTCCCATAGAACTCATCTCAAACCTGCTGTGCATTAGCTTCTCAAATCCTTCACATAACACCTTATTTGTAGACCCAAAAATGATATCATCTACATAAACCTGAACAAGTAGAATATCCTTTTTGTCTTTCTTAATGAACAATGTTTTATCAATGGTTCCTCTGCAAAAACCATTATTCAACAAATACTGAGATAAGGTGTCATACCAAGCTCTAGGAGCTTGATGTAGTCCATACAGTGCCTTCTTCACCTTGTAGACCCTATCAGGATACTTAGGATCTTCAAACCCAGGTGGTTGCATAACATAAACCTCTTCAGGTATCTTTCCATACAAGAAAGCACTTTTCACATCCATTTGATACACAGGAAAATTCTTGTATGAGGCATATGCCAAGAAGAGTCTGATAGCCTCCAGTCTTGCAACTGGAGCAAATACCTCATCATAGTCTATCCCTTCTTCCTGAGTGTATCCCTGAGCCACCAATCTAGCCTTGTTTCTGATAACAATGCCTCTTTCATCTTTTTTACATCTGAACACCCATTTTGTACCAATTGCCCTTTTTCCATTAGGCAAATCAACTAATGTCCAGACCTCCTGAAGCTTGAACTGCAGCAACTCCTCTTGCATAGCTTCAACCCAACTTTCATCTTTCAAAGCCTTGTGAATGGTCTTGGGTTCTTCTTGAGATAAGAAACAGGCAAACATGCAATTCTGTAAATCCTTGTGGCTTTTCCTCTTCTTAAGTGTTTGGGCAAACAATCCCTGATCAAGCAAATCACTCAACCCTTTTGACTTACTTCTAGTCTGACCAGCAGAGTGAACATCACCAATTATCTGATCCTTTGGATGATTCTTGTGGATTCTGGTTGTAGGAGTGGGACTAACAGGTATATCAGTCTCCAAGTTTGATAAATCACCTTCAGCACCAAAAACATCAACAACTTCATCATCAGTATCCACATACACTTCTTCTAATTCAGGCATCTCATCAGCAGAATCATCATCAGAATCACCAGTTATATCAGTAGAGTCTTTGAGTTCAGCAGCAGAGTTACCAAGCTGAACAGCAGAGTGTTTTGCCTTAACAGCAGAGTGCTTTGGCTTAACAGCAGAGTGTTTTGGCTTGGCAGCAGAGTTAAGAAAACTGCTGCTTGGTGTATTCCCTTGAATTTCATCAACTTGTGACTCTATACTTCTTTCCTTATCATCATTCATGTCATCATGAGAAGGTTCATCAACACCTTCCACATCAACCTTTGGTACTTCTTTATGAACAGCAGCATCATCTGAACTCTTTCCCTCTTTATCTGTTGGAGAGAAGTACTGATCAAACGTGCTCCTTTCAATCAAAACAAACTCCTCTGCAGTTTCATCCTTCTTTGCTTGTGTACCTGCATTGGGGTTAGTTTGTGTACCTGCAGACATGTTAGTAGTACCTGCAATAACTGGTTGATAATTCATACTTTTGGTTAAAGAATCAATATCAAACATCCACTCAGGACCCTTTCCATCAACATTAGGTGTGGTTTCTCTTATTCTTACATGCAAATTTTCCACCACATGCCCAGTTCTTTGATTGAAAACCCTAAAAGCCTTACTTTCAGTAGAGTATCCAACAAAGTAACCTATGTCTGCTTTCTCACTGAACTTGCCTAAGTGGTCAATGGTGTTTAAGATAGTGACAGGACACCCAAATGGTCTAAAGAAATCTATCAGTGGTTTCCTACCATGCAATAACTCATAAGGGGTCTTATTGTGAGGTTTGACTATCTTAGTTCTATTTTGCACATAACAAGCAGTGTTGACTGCTTCAGCCCAAAAGATAGTGGGTAACTTAGACTCTGACAACATAGTCCTAGCAGCCTCAATTAATGTTCTATTTCTCCTCTCAGCCATACCATTTTGCTGAGGAGTTCTAGCCACACTAAATTGTCTAGTTATCCCTTTTTCCTCACAGAACTGATTCATCACTTGATTCTTAAATTCAGTTCCATTGTCACATCTGATGATCTTAACCTTGTGATTAAATAGGTTTTCTATCCTTGTTATAAAAGCCTTAAGAATGCCAGCTGTCTCATTCTTAGTTGCTAAAAAGAATACCCAAGTAAACCTACTGAAATCATCAGTGACCACTAAGCCATACATCTTTTTATTCAAACTATGCACATAAGTAGGTCCAAATAAGTCCATGTGTAACATAAACAAAGGTTCAGTTATAGAATTCACCAATTTGGACTTACAAGATGCTCTATGTTGCTTTCCCATTTGGCAAGCAACACAGACTTCAGGATTCTCAAAGACCTTTGAAGGCAATCCTCTGACCAAGTTCCCTTTCACCAACTTGTTGATAGCCTTGTAGTTCAAATGTCCCAGCCTTCTGTGCCATAGTTTGGATTCATCAACAGTGGCTTTGGCAATCAGACAAGTCAAATCTCTTTTGGGAATAATATTCTTTATATCCACACTGTATATATTGTCATGTCTAGGGACTTTAAGAAGAACCAATTTATCATCAGGTATCTTATAGTCAGGAGACAAGACAAGACACTCAGTATCGGTAAAAAGAACAAAATTCTTCCTGTCACACATTTGTGAGACACTAAAAAGATTGAACTTGAGACCATTCACCAAATACACTTTTTCAAAATCCAATTTTCCAGTTCTGATTATGCCTTTACCAACAATTTTTCCACCTTTAGGGTCATTCCCAAATGCCACATAACCACCATCCAAAGCTTCAAAATTCTCCAAGTTGCTTTGGTCTCCAGTCATATGTGAAGAGCATCCACTATCAAAAATACATTTGTCCTTTAGCTCCTTTTGTAGATTGCCCTGCACAAAAAGTAAGAGAATTAGTTTCTCTTGGGGACCCAAGCCATTACTGACTTGGATCTACCTTGTGCATCAAAGTAGTCAAATTTCTTCAACTGCATTGGTGCACTGCTGTGTCTGAGAACATGATCTAAAACTTTAACTTTTGGTTTCCAGACCCAGCAAGCTGAGGCTTTAACAGCATAAAAATGATTGCCTACAACAGTATCAGTAACAACTTTAGGCAAAACAGCAGAGTCTGCCTTAACAGCAGAGTTTGCCTTTTCAGCAGAATCAACTTTTTCCTTCTTTATGGGCACTGTTGATGCAATAGGAGAGATAACTCTAGAAGTACCATCTCTCATCAGAACTTCCCTAGGAACCATGTTTCGTTTAGGGTGAGGGTGAGTCTTTCTAGCAGAGTTTCTATGGTTCACCCTATTGTACTGGTTCCATGCTGGTTTCTTATAGCACTCATCTTGCAAATGTTCAAAGCTACCACAGCAATAACATGCCTTCTTAAGTAATTGAAAGTCAGTACCTAATTTGTGTGAAACTAGGTTGTTCCAATTTCTCTGGTTTCCCCTAGGCAAGTTATTTGATCTTTTTGGATATACTCTAGGTGTGTTGTCAAACTCAGCCATCTTCCTAGAGATACCTTTACCAAATCTAGGCTTAACAAAATCAACCTTTTTAGCCCTAGGTACTTTTGATTCAACAACAGTAGGAATTTCTTCCTTTTTGTTCTTAGAGGTTGAATCAGATTCTACTTCATCATCATCACTGTCAGAGACCCAATCTTCAATAAGAGGTGCTTCATCATACTTCTTTACCTCAACCTTAGGTGACTCTATTTCTTTTTCATTAGTTTCAACAACAGGTTTACTAATTTCACCTACAGGTTTAGCCCCAGATTCAGAGATGAAAGTTAGTGTCCTAGTAGGAGGGGCATTGACACTAAGCTTTGTAGGGTGTGCAACAGCATTATATCCTATACCATTAAAGTGTCTTCCTAATGGTTTACTGAGAATATCAGTGGCAAATTGTTGTTTTTCCACCCTAACAATGTGTTTTTCAGATTCACTCATAGCTAAGTCTCTAGCCTGTTCAGCCTCTCCTACTTTTTCCTTAAGAACCTTAATCTCATCATCTTTCAAGATAATTTCATTTTTCAAGACAGTGATCTGATCAAGGTATTCAATTTGAGCCTTTTTATAAAATTCTAATTTCTCTTCTAAGTTCTTTAAACCATATGCATAACTAAGATTATCTAGCTTAATTGTATCATTTTCCTTTTTAAGGTTTCCATAGCTAGACTCAAGCATCTCAATTTTATCAGAACATGATTTAAAAGAACAAGTTGAATCATTGGATACCTCTGAGTCTGATCCAGAAGAAGAATAGGCCATGAGAGCAAAGTGTTGTACTTCAAATTCCTCTTCAGCTATCAATGCACAATTTGGACCATCCTCAGCAAGATCACTCCAATCAAAATCACCTAACCCATCACATGATACCATAGCAGTAGTGGAATTTGGCTCTTCATCAGCAGACTTCTTGAAATTCTCATTACTTCTTTTTGGTGCTTTGCATTCTCTTGCAAAGTGTCCCTTCTTTCTGCAATTAAAACATTCAGCCTTTGACTTGTCAAATCCCACACTCTTGTTCCTTCTAAACTTCATCTCTTTACCAGTTCTCTTAAGAAACCTTCTTGCCCTCATAGTAAGCATTGCAAACTGCCATTGCATATCAATTTCCTCAACATCATCAGGATCAAGTTCATCCAGATCTTGAGGCATGACTGAAGTACTTGTAGTAAGTTCAGCCAAATAAGCACAAATTGCAGCATCACTGATAGTGTTGGTGTTAGTGGAGTCAGCAGCAGAGACATGTGAACCAACAGCAGGAGCAAAAGCACCAGCAGCAGAGTGCTGTTCTTGATGTCTACCAGTAGTCTTGTTGCTTGAGGAAACAAAAGCAAGATTATTTGTGGTAGATGATGAACTTGACAATCCTTTAACTTCAGATTCATACACCTTCAAGTTGTTATACAGATCATCCAATGTCATAGTATCAAAATCTTCCTTATGTCTCCAAACCACTGTATGAGTGTTCCATTCAGAAGAGAGACTTCTCAGAAACTTTAGATTGACATCCTCTTGAGATGGCTCAATCTTTAACAGAGCCATCTGACTGGTTAGCTTATGAAGTCGATCATAAGTTCCTTCAATGTCCTCAGAACTTGAAGCAGTGAAAGTTTCAAACTGATGCTTCAGTAGATTCTTTCTTGATTTCTTTGTAGCTTCATTCCCACCAAATCGAAGTTCGATTGCTTCCCATAACTCCTTAGCAGACTCAATATGATTAAAGCTCAATTGATAATCATTAGGTATTCCCATCATGAGAATACTGTGAGCCTTAACCTCCAATCTTCTCTGTGCTTTCTCCTCACTTGTCTTGAGAGTCAAGACTGATCCAGTAGCAGTCTTGGTTTGCACAGTGTCTCCATGAACAATAACTTCCCAAAGTGAGTAATCAACCATTCTTATGTACTGTTGGATCCTCATCTTCCAGATCTCATACTCTCCAGGCTTGAGCATGGGAACCCTTGATGCAGTAACCATGTGTGTAGAGTCGGAGTCCATTGCTTACAGTGATGATTACCAAATCTTGTATTTAGAAATTCTTCTTGGTACCAGTTTCTAGATCACAAGCTTTGATACCACTTGATGATCCCAGTTGAGCTTCACGATCTTATTAATTACTTTAGATAAATCTAAGGTAATTGGTATAGAAACTGATCTTGAGTTGTATATCAAATATTATGCGGAAACTAATACTTGATCTTAAGAAGAATAAACACAAACGAATTCTCAAACAACACTTCAATATATTAATACGATTGCTCTGAATAGCAATAGGGTTACAAGAAACCTTGAAGTGTAAAACAATACGTATGCTAAGATAATCAATCAATCGATATCTAACTCTAACCCTAGAACCTCCTTTTATAGCATAAGGAGTCCTAGTCGGTTTACAAGACTTCCTATACAAGAAAAATATTCATACGTATCTTTTCTATACTTATCTTAACATACTTTACATAATTAATAAGCAGCAGAGTAATCCTTCTAGCAGCAGAGTCCTCGTGAGCTAGCAGCAGACTTACAATATGCCTATTATACCAAAACAGCAGAGTTATCAAACCAGCAGAGTTCTTGTGCTAATCAGCAGAGTTACATAACTATCCAGCAGAGTTGTAATTCTCGAATCAGCAGCATTTCAGACCCAACAATTGTGTTCTTATTGGTCTAATGTTGCTAAGATGATCCTAATGTGATGAAATATCAGTAAAGGAATTCTAATAATAAGAATCAATGATCTAAAGTGCGGGATTAAATGAGAAAATTTTTAAAAAAAATAGCTGTTGGACGGCGTAACCAAACGACTAAACAGGCGGATCCCTGTTTTTGGTTCCGCCATATCCGTTGGTTGAAATTTGGCGGCACCAAAAATCTGGACAAACGAAACCCTCATTTTGGTTCTGCCATATCCGCTAAGTCAAAAATCGAGACAGAGGGCATTTTTAAAGGTCTGAAACCCGTTCAAATCCCAAAAATTTCCTAAAACATGTGTAATTAATTAGTTGTGATTGATTAAAAACAAAAACATAGGCAATAACACATTTATGCATATAGATCAAGATGGGGCTAATGAACTTACTATTACTAGAAGTTTAAGCCAAACAGTGGCTTAAGCATTGAAAATTGATAACATCTAAATGTTATCACCCTGCATGATCAAGTTAGTTTTCATAGTTGTTCAACGATAAAATAATATCCTACAATCATAACAATTCATCACATCATTGTTCAAAACTGATTGTTCTAAACACTCATTAACCTCACTGCTTGTCGAGTTTCTTGTTAATCTTCATTATCCAACGCCCGATGTTCTTGAACATCCCTCTTGTTTGTTTGAACTCTTCCGATTGTTGTGCAATTGGTGGAAGTTGGCTCATATACTCCGGAGGAGGAATCCTAGAGTTTGGGAGTCCGTCATCTTCACTCATGGATGATGATGATGATGAGGAGGAGGAGGTTGGAGGATGAGGACGTTTTCCTTTCAATGTGGCTACTCTCTTGTCACTCAAGGGTACACATGTGTGAGGAATGAGGGAGTAGTCAGGCAAGAAACCTCTAGCATTAGGAGGGATAGGTGCAAATGCTCTAAGAAGACAGGTGAGAAGCATCTCGTATGGCATAGCGATTGTTCCTAACACGGGTATGTCGGCCATCCTTTTGGCTACATAGTATGCAAGATTGAAAGGTTGATGAGTTGAGATGCAATAGAGCATGTAGCAAAGGCTAGCATTGATGTGGTCTCTATTTCCTATGGTGCACAAGACGTTGGCCCTAAGAATTTCTTCCCATTTCTTAAATTGTGGCCTAAGCTCGTTTAGCTCCATGCCAAACGGGTCTCGATCGACTTGATGCCCTTGTCGGGTTGTCCTAGTATGGGTGGTCCTAGGGAGGAAGAAATGATCACGTATAGCCTCTTTTGGTGTTAAAGGTGTGTCATATGGAGGCATACGATCGAAAATGGAATCAAGGGTTAACAACGACCATTTGTCCGAATAAAGGCAAGTGCCTTGACCTGGAATTCTGAGAACTTCAGCAAATTGGTTCAAAGGAATGTTGAATTGGGATTGATTGACTTTAAAATGAATGGATATGAGACCATAATCGTTTGTGCTAAGAACTACACTAGCATAAAACTCTAAGATGAATCTAGGACATATTTGCTCATCAATGTCCAAGAGGCAATCAAATTGGATGGCGGCTAGTTCTTGGCGAATGTTTGTTCCTTCTAGAAAGGAAGGGTCTATGGTTCTACCCTCGTGGACATATCTCTTTTCTAAGGCTTTAAATATTTTAACTTGTTCCGTTGAAAGTCCCTTAGTCTTATGGTGTTTTGGGAGATACTTAAGGGTGTCTTTGTGATCGTAGAAAGTTGCGGGAGGCATAATTGAATACTTTTGTTAAAATTAACGAAAGTTTAGATATGATGTTCTAGTGTGTGCCTACATGGGGACAATATGGAGGTGCGGTTATCTCAACTCCTTTTAATGCCTGAAATTTTGTTTAACAAATTTTGTAACAAAACGAGAGATAACCCAAACGCTCCTAATTCAATGTAGCTTCGATTGAATGTACCCGAAAATACATATTAGTTATGTATCCCCTTTAGCATTCAAGAGACATTATGCAAATGATGTTTAAAACATAACTTTTTTATTTGTATGAACAATGTGCAAAATCCTTTTTTCTAGAGAAGATTTTTACAAGGAATTTGACATGGGGTTTTTAGTGAATTGTGATAATGTCCTACAAGATGCAATTCCTAACTATGGAAAACATGATTAGTTATGTAATTTAACAAATATGCTTCATGATTTTTCAAAGAGATGCATAATCCCCAAGTTTTGGTTTTTGTGCAAGAAATAGATATCCTAGACTCAGATCAGGAATGTAGATATAGTTAAGATATTTACAAAGTGGATTAAAGCACAAATTGGTTGTGGTAGAATGCCTAAGTTCTGAGTTTATTTTGCTATGGGTCGAGTTGGTGTTGCTTGTGTGTTGTGGGTAGGAGAGAAGGAGTGTTTGTTTATTATATTAAAAACTGACTCAGAGACCCGCGGATAGGGCGGAACCAAAATCAGGGTTCCGTACTTGTTGTCGTTTGGTTCCGCGGGATTAGATTTGTTTTTTGGTTATTTTTGTCATGTTTGGTTGAGCTAAGGTTTAAGCAAAAGGTTCAACTATACATTTGGTTCCATTAATCCTAAACCAAGTCTAAAAAGGTTAAATGGCTCTCTCTTAAGAGGTTTTGTGAGAATATCGGCAATGTTGTCTTCTGAGGATACTTTCTCGATTGAGATGTTTCCTTTTTGAACATTGTCGCGAAGAAAGTGATGACGGATTTCTATGTTTTTGGTTCTAGCGTGTTGAACTGGATTCTTGCTAAGTTCGATAGCTCCTTTGTTTTCGCAAAGAATAGGAACGTCGTTGAGTTGAATTCCATAGTTGACGAAAGCTTGTTTCATCCAGAGAGCTTGTTGGCAAGCTTTTCCTGCTGACAAGTACTCGGCTTCGGTTGTTGATATTGCTAGAGCCGTTTGTTTCTTAGCAAACCATGAGGTGAGACAATGCCCAACAAAAGTACAAATACCACTTGTACTTTTTCTATCAACATAGTCACCTGCATGGTCTGAGTCGGCATACACTATGGTTTCAACACCCGTTCCTTTGGGATACCATAATCCTAAATGTGTTATACCTTTAATGTATCTAAATATTCGTTTAACGGCTTCAAGATGGGATATTTTAGGATCTTCTTGAAAGCGAGCACATAGACAAACACTAAACATAATGTCTGATCTACTAGCCGTGAGATAGAGTAAACTACCAATCATTCCTCTATATTTAGTGCTATCTACGGATTCATTTTCATCATCCTTTGTGAGTTTGGTTTCAGAAGACATGGGTGTTTTCATAGGTTTGGAATCTTCAAGACCAAATTTCTTAAGCATATCTTTGATGTACTTAGATTGGTTGAAGAATATCCCATCTTCTAATTGTTTTATTTGGAGTCCTAAGAAAAAGTTTAGTTCTCCCATCATACTCATTTCAAACTCGTCATGCATGATTTTTGAGAAATCGTCGCATAGCTCTTGACAAGTTGATCCGAATATAATGTCATCCACATATATCTGAACTATGATAATATGTGATCCCTTTTTCTTAGTGAAAAGAGTGTTGTCTACTAGGCCCATGGTATACTTATGTTCAACTAGGAAAGTCTTAAGTCGATCATACCAAGCTTTTGGTGCTTGCTTAAATCCGTATAAAGCTTTTTTAAGTTTGTAGACATGATTTGGTTTTTCAAAATTGGCAAAGCCGGGAGGTTGTGCGACATACACTTCCTCATTAATAAAACCATTAAGAAATGCACTTTTGACATCCATTTGAAAATTTTTAAAGTCATGTGCACATGCATATGCAAGTAGTATTCTAATTGACTCGAGCCTAGCAACCGGAGCGAATGTTTCATCGTAGTCAATACCTTCTTGTTGATTGTAGCCTTGAGCTACTAGCCTAGCTTTGTTTCTAGACACTACACCATTTTCATCCTTTTTTTTTTCTAAAAACCCATTTTGTTCCAATTATGGTTTGACATTTAGGTTGAGGGACTAATGTCCAAACATCATTTCTAACAAATTGTTTTAGTTCTTCTTGCATTGCTATAACCCAAGATTCATCTTTAATAGCCTCATTTATATTTTTGGGCTCAATGGTTGAAATGAAACAAAAGAAATTACTTTGGTTTTGAACTTTTGATCTTAAGGTTCTTTCATTAATTTCTCCTATGACATTGTCTAATGGATGACTTTTAGATTCTTTGACATTGACTATTTCTCTATTTAAAGGTTCATCTTCTTTGTCATTATCTAAATTTTCTTGGTTTTCAACCATTTGACTTTCAACTAAGTCATCATCTACCAAAGGTGATGTCTTAAAGGGAGGTGGACTTTCGTCAAATGTTACGTTCAACGATTCCTCGACTCTTAAGGTTTCTTTGTTCAAGACGATGTAGGCTTTACTATTTTGTGAGTATCCAAGGAACACACCTTCATAAGACTTTGGGTCAAATTTTGTGAGATAATCCTTAGTGTTTAAAATGAAGCACTTGCTTCCAAAAACTCTAAAATATCCTAAAGTAGGCTTTTTGCCTCTATAAAGTTCATATAGTGTTTTATTCAAAAATTGTCTTATTAGAACTCTATTTAAGATATAGGTGGATGTGTCAACGGGGTTACACCAAAAATTTTGCGGTATGTTTTGTTCATTTAGCATTGTTCTACTCATTTCTTGAAGTGTTCTGTTTCTACGTTCTACTACACCGTTTGATTGAGGAGTACGCGGAGCTGAAAAGTTATGTGTTATGCCATTAGCATCACAAAAAACTCCAAATTGAGTTTCGTTATCAAATTCACGACCATGGTCGGTTCTAATTGATACAATGCTATTTCCTATTTAATTTTGAATTTTCTTACTTAGAATTTCAAATTTATCAAATGCTTCATTTTTAGTTTTCAAAAACTTAGTCCAAGTATACCTAGAATAATCATCTACTATGACCAAAGTGTAGAAGTTTCCTCCATAACTTTGTATAGCAGATGGACCAAACAAATCCATATGCAATAGTTCTAAACACCTAGATTTGGACACCATGTTTTTAGCCTTATGGCTATTATGAACATGTTTCCCAATTTTGCAAGCATCACAAAAGTGGTGGTCGTATTTCAACTTGGGTAGATTCCTACCTAGTTCCTTAGATGATAGAGATTGGATTAGTCTCATATTGGCGTGACCTAAGCGCCTATGCCAAAGAGTTGAGTTGTCGTCTAGAGAGGTAAGACAAAGTTTGTCTTTAGATGTTTTATCTAATTTCATAACGTATACGTTATTTTTCAAAACATATTTTCCTACGGTTATACCGTTTTTAAGTATTTTACTTCCATTTTCACTAAAAAGGACGTTATACTTTTTACGGCATAGTTGACTAATACTAAGCAAGTTAAAACCTAAGTTATCTACATGAGCAACATCATCAATAGAGAGAGAGTCATGAGAGATTGTACCTTTTCTGACGATTTTACTTTTAAGCTTGCTACCAAACGTAACATTACCTCCATCGTATGCTTGGTAGGTTGAGAAAAGGCTCCTGTTTCCCGTCATGTGCCTTGAACACCCGCTATCCTTAATTCACTCGTTTGGTTCCAATCCGACTTTCAAGCATACCTCGTCTGATTCATGAGCCATAAGAGCAATTTCGTCGTTCTTAGGCTCTTCGTCATCATCTTCACTATCACTCCAAGCTCCACTAACAAAAGCTCTTTGAGTTTTTTTCTTGGGTGGCTTAGGACATTCTCCTATTAGATGACTTGTATCTCCGCACCTAAAACACTTTCTTTCTACTTTTCCTTTCTTGTCATCACGGTCTTTCCGGAAGGATTTCTTTTCTTTTCGAGGTTCTCTTACGAACTTTCCTCGTCTCTTAAAGAACTTTTTGAAATCTCTTATGGCCATGGCCTATTCTTCATCTTCGCTACCTGAACTAGATTCTTCATCATCACTTGAATCTACCCTAGCTTTTAAGGCAATGGACTTGATCTTTTCCTTTTTGCCCTTAACTGTCTCTGAATCTTTTTCCATCACCGTCTCATGAACTTTGAGATTTCCTATTAGCTCGTCAAGTGACATGCTTGAAAGATCCTTGGATTCTTCAATGGCCGTCACCTTTGCTCTCCACTTCGGATGAAGTACTCTAAGAAATTTTCTGACAAAGTTCTTACTACAAAAAGATTTGTCAAGTGCTTTAAGAGAAGTAATGATAGTATTAAACTTAGCAAAAGCACTATCAATGGTCTCATCTTCAGGGATAACAAATTGTTCATATTGTTGAACAAAAAGATTAATTTTGTTATCCTTGACTCGTGAGTTCCCTTGATGAGTGATAATTAAGGATTGCCAAATATCTTTAGCGGTTTTTCACATAAAGACTCTTTCATATTCTTTCCTAGGTAAAGCATTATAAAGAATCATTTTAGCTTCATTATTTTTGGCAATTAATTTCTTTTGCTCATCACTGTGACGAGTAAGAGAAATATTCTCATCCCGACCACTTGATATATCTTTAATTATGGGTTTATGGTCACCTTCTACAATAATGTACCATAGATCTATATCTTTTGACTTCACATAAGTTTCAAAGCGGTTTTTCCAATATATAAAACTATTTGGTTCAAATAGTGGTGGTCTTTGCATAGATTGCCCTTCTTTGAAATTTTCAAAATCCATGGATCATTCCTAGTTTTAAAATACAATATATTTTAAAGATATTGAGTAACGTAGCTCCTGATGCCAATTGTGGAAAACTAGAAGGGGGGTTGAATAGTTTTACCATTTTAAAATTCTTTTGCTTTGAATACTTAACGTGATTTCAAGTTATGCACACAATAAACAATATATAACAAGTAAGTAGAGAAAGAAACAATCAAACCACAACATGGATGTTTATAGTGGTTCGGTCTACAAGGACTCTCTTCCTTGCCCTACTCTATTCCTCGAGCCTCTAACTCGAGAATTTTTCTTCACTAAGAACCAAGCTCCCTGATGAATGTGTAAATACTCATCATTTTATACCCATATTAGACACCAAAATGACCTAAAACACCTGAATTACTGCAGATATCCTTGGTTTGTGTTTTATGTGTCTCAGGTACTGAAGGATTGAAAATGGAATAAAATTGAGCATTTTTGGATCGACTCGACAATAATTGTGCATTTGATCAAGTGAAGACGAAAGTCAAAGATAGAGTCAAAGTCAACCCCTAAAATCCCAAAATGACACAAATGGTCCCTGGAATTAGTTTTGATTTTTGGCAGCTTTAGTCCTTGGATT
Source organism: Artemisia tridentata subsp. tridentata (assembly GCA_021014915.2). Taxonomy (NCBI): domain Eukaryota; kingdom Viridiplantae; phylum Streptophyta; class Magnoliopsida; order Asterales; family Asteraceae; genus Artemisia; species Artemisia tridentata. Next base: position 563,206 of record CP139502.1, read on the forward strand.
TTCAGGATATTACAACTTTGGTCCCTAAGATTTAACTAAAATCCAATTCCCAATCCTAATCACTAAACCCAGCTAATCCAATCCTTAAATTAAATCTAATCCAGCCTACTCACTAACTTACCCAAGCCCAATCCATTAAACCAATAACCCAACCCGACCCCTTAGTTAACCCAGAAGGTTTGACTTCGGTCAAACCTTCTTCTTCAATACCACCCCGCCAAAAACCATACCACCATCGCCCACCTTATCCCTGCAATACCACCCATCACCTCACCCTTTCTCCTATCCCACTCCACCTAACAAGCCAAGGGGCATTAAATGCTTCTTCCTCATCACACTCAATCAGAGATAGTGGATTTTTCCACTATCTCATTTTTGCCGCCAAAATCCTTTTGAACGACTGAGATCATTTCCAAGGCATCCAAGGGTCAGAAATTGTTCAGAGGAAGATAAGAGACACATCCCACTTTATTTTAGTATATATAGGACACTTTGTAGCCTAATGAGGCAAGTAGTTAATTTTAAGTAATCGTTTTTAATATTCAGTCTCTATAATTTGTAATTTCAAAGTTTCAGTTGTTAATTCAAGTTAATTTCAGTCAAAGTGTTATAAATTCAAGCAATCTTGTACTCATTTTCATTTATAATAGAAGTTCAAGTTGTTGTTAATTCGAATTAAGCTCAATTCATATTAATTACCAATCACAAGCCTCAACACCCTTGTTATAAGCTTATACAAGCTTATCATAGCTTTTTGTAAGCTTATATAGTGATTAGCAGTTCTTAATTTTAAAGAATGAAGAAAGTCAATGAAAGTCAAAGAAGGACCAAATAAGCAGTTCTGGTGAGATAAGCCATCAAGAAAAGCTGAATTGGGTTTTCTAGCTTGTCATTGACAAGCTAGTTGTGTTCTGATCTAATTCCTTAGTTTCATAGTCTCACACAGTTGTAAGCAATTTTCACAATTTTCATTGTTTTCCAAGTTCACTGTTCCATAGCTTATTTAATTGCTTATTGTCATTTCTTTAGTTTATCTGTTGTACTTGAAGTAATATTAGCTTAGTTTGATAATTAGTTTAAGCTTAAATCTCATTTTCCATTAAATAGATAAAATCAGTCATATAGTCAAAATAAGCTTATAGCTTATTAGGTGCTTTTTCTTAACTGAAGTTTGCTTATTTCATGTTTATTCAGTTAGTTAACCATAAATAAGTAAGAATAATAAGTTAATTTGGTGGTCTCTAGTTACAAATTTCAATCAGTGAACCTAAAGGAGTGTTTGGTTTAAACTTATTCTCAGGCCAAAATAGCTCACTACTGTTCATTTGCACTTAGCTTAAGTTTGATCTTGAATAATTCAGAAGCTAGGAGTTGTTAGTGTAAGCTTTTTACCTATTTTTGAAGAATTATGGAATTTAAGTCTGCTAGTGCAGTCCTAAGGCCTCAACTGATCAAATAAGCCAATTTGAGCAATAAGCTCATTTGACCCTTATCTTTGGCATTTCTGTGGTCCTTTGGATTCATTTAGTGGATACACAAAAGCCTAGTTAAGTCTCCCTTTGATTTGTGCCCTCTGCACAATAGGTATCCACATATGCAGGTCTGCACAAAATTTCTAATCCATATTCAGTGCTTATTTGTGTTAGTTTAAGCTTAAATTTTGGATTTCTAAGTAGTTTGGTATTTGCTCTTTGCTTATTCCCAAAAATCAGCCCTTTCTCAAGCTTTTTTAAGCTTTAAATTAAGCTCAAAAATACCCTACTCAGACAAGCATACACTGATCTATCAGTGTATACTTGTCTTGATTGGCTATTTTCTCAGCTTATTTTTAAGCCATAAATAAGTTTCAAATAATCTGATTTTTGGTTTTAAGTGATCCTCAGTAGGTGAATTTTAAGAATCATCAGTTTTTGTGGAATTTAGTAATCATTTAAGTGCTTAAATATAAGCTTGAAATTGCCTAGAAATCCAAAAAGTGCCCTGTGCATCAGTCAACCTTGTGCTTATTTTTGTGTGTTCGGTGCTTAATTTTCTGTTCTTATGGCTTTTTCATGTTTATTGTCAGTCTCTTAGCTTATTGTAACTTTGCTTTAGCTTAATTACATAGCTTATCAGTCATTTGTCTAAAACCTTGGGCTTATCCCATTTTTTTGCCCACTGATCAGCAATCATAAGCTCATTCTGAGCTTATTAAAGGTTTTCATAAAAAGTTCCAGTTATAAAATTTGCTTATCTCATTGTGCTTGTTGTGTTTTAATCATAAAAATCAAAAAAAGAAAATAAAAGCAAAAGGTCAGGACTGGGATTCGAACCCTGGTCATTCACATCACAAAGCCTCACACAACACACACATTAACCAACTGCCCTAGGGTCTTGTTCTGGTTAAGACTCTCACCCAGTTCCTTTTAACCCATTTTCTTTTTAAAGCTTATTTCACAGTTTGCTTATTAACTGCTTATTTAGAAAAGCAGTTAACCCACTTTTATTTTTCATAAATTCTAATTAGCATTAAGTAATTTCCTGGAATTTTTCATAATTTTCCATGTTCAATTAGTATTTTTAATCCATTTTTCTTTTTAAATCAGTTTTTAATTCATAATAAAAAATATAAAAGTCAAAAAAATATAAATCTTTTTTCTAAAATTTTCTTTTATTATTTAGGATTTAAGAAAAATAATTTTACACTTGTAGGATTTAATTTTATAGATTTCACTTTTTAATCTCGTTTTATAATTTCTGTTTCGCGTTTTTAATATAATTTGTTAATCTTAATTTTATTTTGAGAATTTGTTTCTCATTATTTAATTAGAATATAAATACAAGCAAAATTCCATATTCCAAATATCTGTCACTCTAATCTAAACCTTAAACGATTGCCCATTCACACCTCGTTGGGACACGACCCGGGTAATCACTTACCTCGTATCACACATATCACAAACGTGAGTTTTTGCAAGTTAGCCTTTTTCCTAAAGGGTTAATTTGTCTTTATTCACGCGTATCCGTCTGATATTATTTATATACGTACTTTGCGACGGATCACTCCCTTCTCGGCGGAGAAAACCTTTATACACGTCGCTTACACTTTTTTCGGTACAAAGCTAGATACCGAGTTCTTTTACAAGGGCACAACCACTCCCGACACTCTTTGTATTTTAAGGACTAAAATACTAACCGGACTCTACTGAGGTATATGAATGATTGGTACAACAATGATGTGTGAAAAACAACTAATTCACACTATGACTATTCTAACAAGTCTTGCAACGCTTAGTTGAAGCTTGTGATGCTTTGATCTCTTTGCTACAAAAGAAAGATCACTAAGAATGTAATATGTAATATGAATGGGTTAGTAATGAATGAAAGAATGAATGAATGTTGTTTATGCTAAAAGTGATGAGTAAACATGAATGAGCAGCTTGCTATTTATAGGCAAACTGGACAAACAACCCACGGATTTGGCGGATCCAAATTGAGGGATCCGCCCGTTATGGGATTTGGATCCGCAGATCCTGACAGGCAAATCTTTCAAAATCTTTCCCAAATCTTGCCAAGATATTACCATATCCAATTCTTTGTGTGAAGATCTAAACATGATATTCTCAAGATCTTCAAGATATCTTAAAGATATCCATATGACGTATGCAATGATGTCATGTACATATTCCATTTTAAGAATTAAAATGTAAACTATCTAAATGTATATATGTAACATGTATGTACCATGTATGAGCTAGTGATCATGTATGTAGCATGTTATGAGTTTTAAAAGTTTAAAACTATATATGTAAAAGACTTAACTTATATTTATGCTTTGCTAAAGATAAAGTTTATATTTGTCATTAACAAAATATAACAGAGATCGTAGAAAATAAATAACATTTTTTAGACGATATCTGTATTAACACCCTCCATTGTGGGTGAGTATACGGAAGTGGTGAATTTTTGTCTAGCATCAGATAAATGAAGTGAGCACAGGCGTCATCCCCCACACGGGCAATCACAAGGGGGCCAGTTCCTTGTGATAACTCTGGACCCGAAAAAAGTGGGAAACACGTATGCCTTTGTCGCTTGGATATAAATACAACAGGCAGGTTAATCACTGAAGCAATAACCAACCCCGTGTTTGGCATAATCATCCAGTAGTCTCGCTGTGCAAATCCATTTTCGAACCAATCTACTGATCTCCGAATTTGGTCAAAGTCATTTTGCCACCACATACTTATGTAAAAGCCACAATTAGTGTTTAACTCTTGCAATAACCACATTCGAACATCGCACCACCTTTCTTCGTGTTGACCAATACTGTGGGCAACGCACCGAAACCCACAATTTCCATCACCTCGCACATTATAAATACTTATGATGTATCGACGTAAAATCTCTGGAATCTGCTCAATCAAATAGTCGCTAACTGCATCTCCAACGTATAACCTGTGTCTTATACTTTGTTCAACTCTAGGACCCATGTAAGAACTATGTCTCGCAGGTTGTTTGTTCAAGTCCGGGACTTTTGTAGATCTTGAATTTGTGCTTCTTCGATGATCTACGGTTGGTATTTTATTCAAGTCTGGGACTTTTGTAGCCTGGGACTTTTTGTCCTTTGCGCTCGGACGTCCACGAGAACTTTTGTGAACAGTAGGTTGACGTATATCAACAGATTCGAGATCGTATATCCCTCTCACCTTCTTTAACATATTTTTCTTGACAAACGACGACATTTTGCCAAAAACACTCTTGAATTGTTGTATGTCATTTTCACAAGAAGGATCATCTTCAGTATTGATACTAGGCCACGGAACAGATAGGGTTCTCCAAAAAATATCAATTGTATCAAGTGGAATGGCCATTTCTGCATTCATTAAAAGTGACTTATATAAATTACTGATATTAATGGGGAAAATAACTTGATAGTCTTAAATTTAATATACTTACTTTGAATTCGATAGTAAAGCAGTTCGTGAAAGCATGGTAGCCCATAAACTGACCGCAACTGATGACTACAATCTTCTGCTGCGATCGACAGTTGGAGTTCATTGAACATGAGTTCCAAAGCATATTTGGAAACTTTATAAAACAATTCTGCAAATAGTGGTATATTACATTTATTCATTTTCTCCTTTTTGCTTCTATTAATAGTTTCCTTTATCGCAGTTTCTTGCGCAATGAGAATCTTATCGATCGAACTCAACAACGTGTCTAAGTTGGACTGTGTGCTGCCCAAGTATAATTTCAACAACGAGTGTTGACTCTCAACTCTGCATGTTGTTGACTGGCCGTAGCTGCGATATTGATCGGTAATAAACGCGAGAAACATGTCTGAATAACCTTGCAGCCAGTTATTCAGATACGAAGAAATATCTGAAAAAAACAATGAATTAATAAAAAGTCATTCGGGTACTTATTTATTAAAAACAATGAATTAATAATTAATTACCTGCATGTTCGACCAATAACTGTTGCAGGTGTTCATAATAATGCACGAATATGCCGCGTGTCGGAGCTTTAACCATCCAATCCCATGTTCCTTTAATGGACTCATACTCCTTTAGCGTATTGCATCTATTTCTGCAATACTGAAGCACATTTTGTGAAATATGCCACTGACAGAGTAATTTGTTTGCGTTCGGGAATTCTTCTCTGCATGCCCCAACCAACGCTAAATCTCTGTCAGTGATGATAACACGCGAGTAATATTTTTCGTCTATCACCTCCTTCACACATTGCAATACCCTTTGAAAATTAGGCCCCTTTTCTTTGTCCAAAAAGCAAAACGCCATTGAAAATGTTTTGTTTGTTGAAGTTAATCCGACAATTTAAAAAAATGGCAATTTAAACAATGTGGTATTGTATGTTGAGTCCATTAGCATGATTTCAGGGAATGTACACCATAGAGCATATGACGTAGGGTGAACAAAAAATAGTTCCTCAAGCTCATTATGCTCATTTACCCTCTCGTAATATGTATACCATGAATGCATCAAATGTGAGTAAAGGACTTGGATTGGAGTTCTATGACCTATTAGGGCTCCACGGATCTTACTTTGTGCGTTATATATAGTTCTAATGCTAGACACGTTATCCGGATTACGCTCCTTTATTGACGAAAGTATATGACGTGGTGGTACGTGATACTCTGTCAATTGTTGCACCAAACTGAACTCATCACCCTTTAATCGCATTGCATATGGGAAACCATGCAACGACTCTGCAAAATCATGATTATGCCTATCACACTTCACCCTCAACCTCCAAAAATCTTGGGTTTTAGAATATTTCGCCACTAATTTGAATGGATAATCGGTTTTAGAGGTACTGGTTTGCCATTTAATTTCATCTTCTAAACCTTCACGTTCATACTTCCCACCCTTTGAACACCCATAATTGATTTCGTACAAATACCCTTTCTCTGATTTGGTTCTTTTTTTAACAATAACAAAACCGATCCATCGAGCTATATTTTGCACTCAATCAGTTAGTTGCTTGGGCAAAATGAACACCTGAACATACATTACAACTTTTAGTTTTTTTAACAAATTACTTTATTTTTTTTTAACTTTTACAACTTTTATTTTTTTTAACAACTTTTTTTTACAACCTTTTTTTTTTTTTTTTTTTTACAACTTTTTTTTTTTTGTACATTGTCTTAGGGAAAAAAAAAGTAAAACCGCGTCTATACCACCCACAGACTTACCCTTATCCCACCCCACCCCCATCCCATCTATACTCTGACTCTTCTCTCTCTCACTCACACTTCCCATCCCATCCCATCCCACCCACAGACTTACCCTTATTCCCTCCTCTCTCTCTCTCTCTCTCTCTCTCTCTCTCTCTCTCTCTCTCTCTCTCTCACAAAACTACTTTTTTTGGTGGTTTAGAACTCGTCCCTGTGTTCTTGGTGGTTTCTTGGTGTTCTTGAAGGTGAGACAGTATAGATGGGATGGGGGTGGGGTGGGATAAGGGCAAGTCTGTGGGTGATTTACGCGGTTTTACTTTTTTTAGATCTTTTTAGATCTAAAAAAGATTTGGGAAAAAGTTGGTGGTTTCTTGGTTAGATCTAAAAAAATTGGTGGTTTACTTTTTTTTATGGGGTTAGAATAACTCGACCCTTTTTAGATCTTTTAGATCTAAAAAAAGTTGGTGGTTTCTTAGTCAGATCTGTGTTAGAATAACTCGACCCTTTTTAGATCTTTTAGATCTAAAAAAAGTTGGTGGTTTCTTGGTTAGATATGTGTTAAAATAACGAGATCCTTTTTAGATATTTTAGATCTAAAAAAAGTTGATGGTGGTTTCTTGGTTAGATCTGTGTTAAAATAAGGATCGAGTTATTCTAACCCCCTATATCTTGGTAGTTTAGATATGGTTGAAACTGATGGTGGTTTCTTGGTTGTTTCACATAAGCAGTTTCACATAATTGATGGTTTAGATCCATGGTAAAAACCATGGTGGTTCTGTGTGTTCTTGGTTCTGATGGTGGTTTCTTTGTGTTCTTGGTTCTGATGGTGGTTTAAGCATTTTTTGCTGCTTATGTGGTGGTTTCTTTTATGTGAAACTGCTTATGTGGTGGTTTAAGCATTTTTTGATCTTTTTGATCTTTTATGTGAAACTGCTTATGTGGTGGTACGTGAAACTGCTTATGTGGTGGTTTAAGCAGTTTTTGATCTTTTTGATCTTTTATGTGAAACTGCTTATGTGGTGGTTTAAGTAGTTTTTGATCTTTTTGATCTTTTATGTGTAACTGCTTATGTGAAACTGCTTATGTGGTGGTTTAAGCAGTTTTTGATCTTTTATGATCTGCTAGCAGTTTGATGATTTAAAAAAACCAAGATACGGCGATGATGATTTAAAAAAAAAAAAAAAAAAAACCTTGTTGATCGGCATGGCATAACCGAATGGACGGCAAACACTTTGCAACCTTCAAATTTGCAGCCATATGATTAAAAATAATAATCTGAGCCATCTCGATTTATCATTTTTTTTATAAACATTACTCATTTTTGAAAGTAATAGCGTAAAATTATACCTCGTTCGTGTAAAACGGTGATGTATTCATCGTAAACTCAGCTTTTTTGATCTTCTAGCACTATCTTTATAACTACTTATGTGAAACTGCTTATGTAACTTTTATGTGAAACTGCTTATGGGAAACTTATGTGAATGCAACTTTGCATTGATCAGTTTTATAACCTCAAAACAAAGATTCTTCAAAACAGTGAAAGTATAACAACTTTGCATTGAGAATGGACAATGGACAAAAAAAAGGAAACAAATAAAAAAAAAGGACATAAAAAAAACTGAGTGTGTGAAACTGCTATTAGTAGAAGAGAAGAGAAAGAAAAAAAGTACAAGCAATATAAGACAAAAAGGACAAATAGAGGTAGGGAGGGTATTGGTAGAGAGGGTACTAGGGAGATTAGTATTGTTGTCATTGCATTCAATACATATTCTAAGCAACTTGAAACCACTTGCTACTTTTTACACGGTATTAATTTAATTTTAGACAATAGTCCAAAAACATGTTTATTCAATTAATCAAGTTGCACAAGAGTGGGCCAGGTAGATGACTCAATTGAAAGCAAAATTTGACATTGCAATGTGTAACTAGAAGTTGAGTTGTCAGAACTCAAACAAATGTATTTTTTAAGGCGTTCACTGATTCGGGTTTTTGGTTCATCGGTTTATTTGATTTGAGTTGGGTTGTGAATTTGACGCAAAATACAGAAGCGATTTTTGTTAACCATAATTTAAGGATCGATAATGAAGATAAAGTCATAAAACCTCTAGAAATAAAACCCTAACAAAAAATAAAACTCTAAAACACAATTTTTATTAATAATCCAATAGTACAAACAATGAAAACAAGTTCTATATTTATAAGTATAGATGGCTTAAAAAAAATCTAATAAGATTAAAAAAAAGGTCCTAAACATACTTCTGCATTTTTCTAAATAAACAAAACTTTAAAAATTTGGTTTCACCGCGAATTGGTAACATGTGGCGCCCCAGAAAGAGGAGGGGAAAAGCATTTTAATCACTCAAAAGGCAATGCCCCGGGAAGAGGATGGGCAAAACATTTTGGACTCACACCTCTTATCTTGCTTCGCCTCTTATGATCCTTTCCCCATAACCATCAAAGGCTTCGTCTACCTCGAGCAATTTCTTACGATGAATGTTATCTTTAGTAGCCTTACGCTTTATATCAACTCGAGAACCGTCATCTTTTAACTCGCCTGCCACACTCCCAACGATCAACCCATGACCTCAAACGTCGTGTTATGTACTCCTTATCAATGATCACCAAGTTTTCAGTTGCAACAAAAATAGTTTCTTTGTTCGTCATTGAAAACTTTATTGGATTACTGACAATCATATTTAAAAGTAACCCATAGGTAAAATCACGAACATTGTACCTTTAATAGCTTTGGACTCAATAGCTTCAACTTCGAGATTTTTCAAAACCCTAGAATCCTTTGTACTCTTCGGTACTTTACTCGAGACTTCTACATTAGTCGTATCAACTTCAACATCAAATTGATTTTCAACCTCAACAATGATATTGGATTTCAACAACCTTTCTTTAGTCTCAATCTCGGGATTTGGTACATGCACTTTCTCTTCGGATGGAATCATCGCAATTCTCTTTCCTTCTTGTAAGAAAATATAAAGATTACGCTTTGGATCATAAAAACCTTGAACTTCACATCACCATGATTTTCCTAACCGAATATGACAAACCTCCATGTCATCTAATTCACAAAACACTTCACATTGATAAAACCAACCAATAGATATTGGAATACAACAAACTTGCTTTCTTCTAATTGGACAAACCTCTATTGGTAAACAAAAATAACTAACCAATTTTCTCGACATCAAATTCCTAGCACAATAATTGTCAATAATTAAAGAAAATACCTTGTTATTGATCAATACTTTTGAATAAAACAAGATGATTGTTGGTAGTCGAATCTCCATCTTCATTCTTTTCTCCCATTCGTCAACCCTCTTATTGTTGAACGAGGAATGGTTACTTGCACAATTGCCTCCAAAATCGCAATGGTTGGACGAATTCTTTGACTTTCATGTTTGCCACCCTCGTGATTTTCGTAGGTGTTACCTCCACCTACGAACACGTCACATAGTTTTTGATAGATAATGGAATTTCTTTCGAATTTGGATATGATTTTGATAAGATCACCATACCCCATCAACAATATGGGTTTTTGAATATTCCACATCATTCATCTTCCAGGATACTAACAAGCTCTAGATGTCAATTGACACAAGATACAAAAGCGAATTTGTTAACCCTAATCTAAGGGTTGATAAACAAGGTAAAACTTTCCGGGAATAAAACCCTAACAAGTGATACAACTCTAAAATATAATTTTTATTAATAATCTAATAATAGTAAATAATGAAAAACAAACCCTATATTTATAAGTGTAGATGGCCTGGTGAGGAAAAAAAAAGAAAAAAAAAAGATGCTAATACTCCGTAAGATTAAAAATCGTCCTAAAGAGTAAAGACACCCATGCACTTACCTAATTAAACAAAACTTAAAAAATCCGATTTCACTGCAAAATGGTAAAATGCGGCGCCTCAAAAAGAGGAGGGGCAAAGCATTTTAACCACTCAAAATTTGGCGCTCCGAGAAGAGGAGTGGCAGATCATTTTAGATTTAGACCTTGGCGCTCCGGGAAGAGGAGGGGCAGATCATTTTTGACTCAGACCTCTTATCTTGCTTTGCCTCTTAGACACTTCCGTAGGCTCCTGGTCATGATCCTTGTCCCCATCAGAATTTTGTTATGAAACCAAACTAAATCAATTAAAATTCGGTTCAAACTAAACCAAAGACGGAATTTTAATTTGGTTCATTTTTGGTTAAAACTATTTGTTGCACTGCTAACCCAATGTGTCGCACCCCCAAATACCTGACTTGCAGCGGAATGGAATACCTGGGGCGTGACTGCCATAGCATCAAAGTTACAGTTATATTGAATGACCTAAAGTGTCGTTTTAAAAATACATCGTTTGATTTCATAAAACATTCAGAGTTTACAAAAGATAGGTCCCAAAAGATGATTCAAGTTTGCGGAAATAAGTTCGTTACAATCAAACGATAGTTAAGTGCATAAAATATAAGTGAGACGCGTCGTCACCGCGACTCCATGATATGTCCATATGCAGGCCATGATGCTAATGCCTTAGCTACCGGAAAATACATTGCTAAAACGGTCAACAATAAAGTTGGTGAGATTCATAGGTTTATGAAAATGATAAGTCTCTACGGTAACCACAAGTATAAAGTGAAATGATAAAGATGCTACATAAAAATCATACATTGGCTCTTAAGCTCATGACCCCGAAGTTAGACTGATTATGAAGGCCCCACCAGAGTGTTTTGCCTGACACTCTGAAATTGGATATGATAAAAATGAAATGCGTTCGTATGATTACTTGGAGCTACCAACTCGAACGGAGGCGTCACCCTCAATAGATCTATTCACTCACTCTCGCTTACTCCGTAATTAACGGTTCATGATAAATAAAGGGGACTTTAATAAGGCAATGATGGTAACTTAAGCAATGTAAATGAATTTGATACTTTGGTCCGTATAAAAAAAATTTGGTGCAATGTATTCTCCCCCGCAAGTTTAGAAATGAAAATTTAAATTGAAAACGGGGCTATGAAAACTCACCTGATGCGATAGCAACAATGACAATAATGGATATGCTGAAATGAGGCTCCGTCTCTAACCGCAACCTAATATGAATGATATGTTCTAATGTAAGTCATGAAATGATACTACACATGCAAATACGTATGTTATCGATACCACTCGTGTATTTTGAAAATAATGTTTATCGTCGAAAAATATATTTTTGACGTCTCGTTAAGTTATAAAACACTTTTCGTGTAAATACGTTGTAACGATACTCCACGATCCTCGTTTGGTGGTCTATCGGTGAATATTGTGTTTTCGTCGTAAAAAAAATAGCATTTTTCATTACTTGAAAATATGACCAAATGGCCTCGCAAAACTATCCATAAAAGGGTGTACGTGAAGAATTAGTGAATAAGCTCGACGTTTCTAGAAACCTTGTAACATTATCTTAAATTCGTATCTTTGTCATTTTGTCCATACGCGTCTCGTTCAATGAGAAAATCGGCTCTCAATATGGTTACTTGAAGAAAAACTGTTTTTATACTTGGAATATTTTTCTACCCAAAAGCTGATAAAATTGTTTATGTTTCATCGGTTTTCAAAAGCTTGTATCTCGGTCGTTATAAGCCCGTTTTCTACGTTCTTTATATCAGCGGTTTCGTATTAATGTACACTAAAATATTTTGAGTAGGTTGGCCCTTCTAGATCGCGTCTAATGCATCGTTTTATCCGTTGAATATCGGAAAACAGCACGTATAATTTTCAGAAAATAATTTTTCGTCATCAAACTTAGAATTAACGTATCTTTCTCGTCGTAAGCTCATTTTTGCTCATTCCAACGCCCACGGTTTCGTTTTTAAAAGTACTTTCTAAAAATAAAAGCCAAAATGACTCAATGTTTACTGATTTTTCCAGATTTCATGAAAATGGACAGATCCTTTTCTATAGTTTGTAAAAATCAATTTCCTAGTTCAAGACTTGTTTATATCACTTCCAATCAACACCACAACTAGTCTAAGCCTACCATACACCTTCTTAGGGTGTCATGGGTTCCTAATCTTCACCAAAAATGGTGGATCTCATGAGGTTACTAATAAAATCCTTAGATCTATTTTTAGAGAAAAAAATAAACATTAAGTGGTATCAAACATATGTATAATTGCATGATTAGTTACTAGAACTTGAAAATAGATTAAATGAGAGTATAAAAGATTAGAAAAATTTATGTAGATACTTACTTGAAGATTTGATTATTTTTGAAGCAAATACTTAAGAAACTTTGAGGTTTTTATCTCAAAACCCTAACTAGTAACACTAATGGGACTTGAAAATTGCTTGATCTTGAAATTTCTATGGATTTTCCTTCTTGTTCTAAGCTTGGCCGATCATATAGGGAGGAAAGGATGAGAGGATCTTTTTTTTTTTTTTTTGGTAGCTAAGTTGGTTACTTGTATGTGTTATATTTGAAATATATGTGTAGATTTTTCAAAAGACAAAAAGGTACTATCATTAATGAAGTTAGTGAAAGAGTGTGGTGAAAGCATGTTTGGGGGGGGGGGGCGTGGGAAGTATGGAGTGTGGAAGATCTTGTAAGAGATTTTTGATTTTAGTGTATGATTTAGTGAGATATTGTGTAGTTTAGGTGTTACCGGGTACCGAGTTAGCTAGAAATGAATTTTAACGGAACAAAATAAAATATGAGGAAGTTGTAAAAATTATGAAATCACATTTCTGGTAATAATCAGGTGTTAAATTAATTGTCGTGTTGAAATATCGCGAACCGACGTAGTTATAAGCGTATAACGGAACATATAGTAAATGGTTTCAAAACACCGGGTAAACTAATAATATAATTTTTATATCATTATAATGAGTATGAAAATATATTAGGATCATAGTCGGGAGTGTCGGGTATAATGTTAGTAGTAATGACTGAGTGGTAACGCGTATTTAGTAAATAAGCATACGTAAATTAAAATTATGCAAACCCGTGCATGACCTAATATGCAGATGATGTTACTGATGATATGTAGACTACTCTAGTCTATATGACGTGTCCTTAATGATGTTTCATGAATTCGCAGCTAAACCCTACCGGTTACGCGAATTTTTAATACCCGTAACCTAGTTTACGTACTGATGAATAATGACCATGAATAGTGATTTCCCTCCAGAAATGAATAGTGTTTCGTGAATAGTGAAATTTTTGAAAACATCTCAAAGTCACGAGCTGACCTCAAAAATGATGAATAGTGAAATGATGAATAGTGATTGATGAGTAGTAAATGATAAATAGTAACCCGTGAATAGCAAATGTCGAGGTTTGAAAAAATGACCTTAAATTACGATTTGTCACAGTCTTCCACCCTAAAAGGAATTCAGTCCCTGAATTCAGTTGTTGTTAGTCTCTGGAGTGGATTCGGTGAAAAGATGTAGATTTTTGAGACGCATCTGGTCTTCCCGCTCCCAAGTAAACTCGGGACCTCTTCGTGAATTTTAGCAAACTTTCACGATAGGAATTTGAATCTGCTTCAATTGTTTGACCTCACGGTCCATGATTTCTGCTGGTTCCTCCACGAAATTGAGCTTATCATCGAGTTGAATTTCTTCTAATGGAATTACGAGTGATTCATCTGAAAGACACTTCGAGAGATTTGAAACGTGAAATATGTTAAGTACGCTGCTGAGCTCTGACGGGAGCTCAAGTCTGTATGGCCGTCGGCTGATTCTAGCTAGAATCTTAAATGGTCTATATACCTAGGGTTAAATTTTTCGTGTTTCCAATAATTGTATCATGCCTTTCCTAGGCAAGGTTTTCAACATAGCTCGTTCTCCAACTCGAATTCTAATGGTTCGCTGCTTAAGGATATCTAATTCCCATGGTTTGCAATCATGTACTGACTTAAATTTTCCATCGTTCTCTTGTCGCTTGTAACTGATTCTTGACTTGTACAATTTCCTTTGTTGTTTCACAATTTAGTTCTAGACCAGTGAATTGGACTTTCCGACTTCGGTCTATCAATAGGTAATTGGTACTTCGACCATAGGGTGCCTTAAAGGGTGCAGTCTTTATATTCATGTGATGGCTATTGTTAATGGTGAAATCTGTCAATATCAAGAGATTATCCTAAACAATTTAAAGTTGGTTATATAGCGCTGAGCACATCCTGCTGTGTTTGGATAGTTCTCTTAAGTGTCTATTGGTCTGAGGATGGTAGAGCGTGTTTATATCTGATTGGAAGGAAAATATCTTAAAGGGAATGTCAAAAGTTTGAGGTGTATCGTCTATCCTTTATGAGTAAAATTTGAAATTTGTACAACGTGTCTCGTGACTAATTCTACGATGATAAATTTGTCGGAAAAGTGTTATCGAAAGGATAAAGCTATGGTAACAGTTTTTGATTCCTTGTGCCTTGCTCTAACTAATGTTATGATATGAGTCTCCCTTCGCCTACTGTGCTTAGTCTAACTAGTACTTCTGGAATGATAGGATTGGGTGACTATGTGATGCGTGGTTTTGCAACCTTACAACAGGTTTTACCTCTCGAGGGATCTCAAGAGGCTTACAACCCCACCAGGCAGTGTACCTGACCGATGTAGTATAGTGTAGTGGTAAGTACAGGGGATTGATCGTTCTCCACAGGGAATAGTGTTCGTTAGGTATGAAAGACTACTCTAATAGGTCTAAGGGTGAGAGAAGATTCTTTTTATGTTTTTATATTTTTTTATGAAAGCAAGTAAAATCTCGGGTTTGAAGGAGTGGGCGGAATTAGTTGCTAGTCAACTAACCCAAATTACTACGAATGCAAATAAAATAAATAACTGAAAATAAAAAGTTGGTGAAAACTTATGTGTAGAGAAATGTGTTCACTTAGATTTCCTTACTCCCTAACTATCTTTTACCGGTTGATTAGTGTGTATTAGTCGCGTGGATGACGGGTGTATTCCTTAATACCAATCGTGGGGTGGCGTACGTACTTCCCCAACTCTACAAGCTCCTACTTCACTCCTATGTCGAGCCGGCTAGGAAGCTCCTAACATGGGATCACTAGAATTCGCTTGTGCATTAAATACAACCATAAAAACCTTTAGTACGCATTTGGTTCATGTTTCTTAAGACGTTCAAGCAAGTTACCGAATAGGAAGTTAGCCAGTTTTCTTAAGCCTAACATAGATAAACAATCATCCAATACAACTAATAACACACTAATAACCAATAATCAATAGCTAGGTTTCATTAGATCTAAGCAAACACAAGATAAATCTAGCCTAACATATTAATCAAAAGACAAGAACAAGATAGAATCAAACAACACATAGACATATTGAATGATTAATTGATAACTTATCTTCAATGTAACATGGAAGATCTCAAGGCAAAAAGCCTTGAAAAAGATGCTAAAATCGTCTTAGGGTTTTCTCCCAAAAATTCCACACTAAGTTCCACACTAATGACAAAAAATTAGAAAACTATATATAGACTTTTGGATCTGACGGCGTCACGTTATGGAGTGTGACGCCGTCACCTCGCCGCTTCTAGGGTTCCCGGATGACCTTCTTGACGCCGTCCCTCTTTAGCTCTCCAAAATCCGTTCTGGCTTATCAAGGCTTGACGCCGTCAGACCTTGAACGTGACACCGTCCCTCTTTGAATTAAGCCGTGACGCCCTTGATCAGGTTAAAGCGTGACGCCGTCAGAATTCACATGCAATTTTCACTGGCTTATCATGAGTAAATTTCACATCCACCTTTTTCTTGCCAAGCCATGACGCCGTCCAGGGTAAATCCTGACGCCGTCAAAGGTAACTTTTAGCCGATTTTTGAGACTTTGTCGTTTTCTTCACTTTTATGCTCCAAAAACGTCCAAAATGCTTCCTTTTCCAGATTTCTTCTCAAAAGTACCTAAAATGACAAAAGGAACGATTTAGGGCGATATTTGATCAAATAAATACGATTTAGGGCTTAAATGACCCCTTAAAAGCGGTACACTTTTCGCTTCATCAAATACCCTTACACTTGAGATTTGCTTGTCCTCAAGCAAATGTGCTTTTATTCTAATCAAAATACAAGTTAGGGGTCATTTAACGCTAATATAAAAGTAATTACAACAAATAGTCGTTCCACTTTAATCATAATAAGCACGGAGATTACAGACTAGCACCTCACAAGTAGTGTTTAGATACTCACATCTCTCAGGTGTCATAAAAGTATATCTCATAAATGAAAATGAATAATATCTCTCACTACCTGTCATAGCAAATAGATTACCATAGGCTTGGGAAAGGATCAAAAACCTCCTCCACTAGGTGTAAGCACCTAAGATAAACTATCAAAGAGGGCTTTTAAACGGGTTATAACGTTAGGTGTAGGGATATGATAAACACGGTTTTGTTGGATAAAGGATATTTTACTGGTGGCGAGTTAAAGATCTTGATTAATTACATGTACAATATGGCGTTGCTAAGCCAAGACTAGACTCGACTTAAGCTAATGAAAAAAATAACAAAAAGATAAAATAAACATAAAATGAAACGGGATGGTAGTCCGTATGTTTTTTCTACTTTTCTTTTTCTCATTTTTTTTGTATTTTTCTTGATTTTTTCGATTTTTTTTTTTCTTTTTTTTTTTTTTTTTTTTTTTTTTTTTTTTTTGCATACACTTTTGCCCTACCATCCAAAATAATACATCATAGGGGCATTGCATTCCCCTTACACTTGAACTTTTACATAACTTTACAAATAACTAATCTAATGACTCGAATTAAGATAATTGAAAAACTTGGAGTACTTTTAAAATATTTAGCATATATGGGGGTAATAAATGATGTTCTTCCCCATTACTCCATTACACTAGTACTTTACCCATGAGTCCCAATCGTTCCAAAACAATATGCACAAGGATATGACTCGACTTAGCAACCATGTAATCAATTAGATAATTAACTAAGGGTTTAAACAAATGTTGTCACAATAATGCACTAAAGATGAGTGCATACAAGTTAGGCTAAGGCGATTTTGGTGTACATTTTAGTGGGGTGTAAACAAATTCTTCCTTTAAGTAAAATGCTTAAAGGTCGAAACGAAAAGATAGGCTCTGAGGGGTGTACTAGGGGTATCATGTACTAAAAATGAGTACAACGCAAAGGGTATGGGAGAATTACTTGACCAATGTAGCCAACGTAATTATAACAAAAACACAGGTGTAAAACAATGGGTTAATCCTAATGCCTCTTATCATGTAGTAAATCTAACCACACGAATGTAGTCTCACTTGTGGCCTCGGAATGGTCCTAACGCAAGTTCTAGAATCTAAGTGCTACCGGTACACACATCATAGCATAAATGCTTTTCCTACCAATTCTAGGGGCGAACCTCACATATTTGGGGGTGGAAAATTTTTTAGTGGTACGGTTTTTGTGCTAGTGATATAACTCCTATCCATGAGACGCTCATTAAGATCAAAGTTTCACTCTTATATGTTGTAAAAAATTTTAAATTTGGCACTAAAATTACCCTAACAGGTATTTATCTCAGTTTTATTACACATCTACCATTAAACAAACAAAAATCAAGCGTAATAGCATTCTCTAATCGTACTTTTACCCCCCCTTACACTTAAGATGAACATTGTCCCCAATGTTCAAATAACAAGATGTAAAAGAAAAAAGTAAAAGAATGAAATCAAATACTCCCCTGATTCGCTCGGTGGATAATGAAATAACACGGTTAAATCTTCTTCCAAGATAATGTTGAAGCTCCATGACTAATGCATCGCCATAAGCTTGATTCCATATACATCTCCTTGTCCAAAATAACCTGTTAAACCTGAGAAAACAAACATGAAAACCTGCATAACATCGGCGGGATAAATCTATATATAAAGATATAATGCTTGTGGAATGATAATTTTGCAGATTCCTGGAGATTATAAGTTGGAGATTTTAATAAAAACTTTTATGAAAACAAAACTTTCAAAAATTTCTGAAAATTAAATCTGACGCCGTCAGGTTATAAACCCTGACGCCGTCAGAAATGACCTGACAAAAATTCTCATTTTAAGTTTCCGGAAAATTTCTGGAAAAACCTTTACCTTACTTCCTGGAAATCCTGCAAAACATCATTATGACTCGATACAAGCATTTGACTCAAACAAATACTAATATGCATGCTTATATCTCATTCTTATCGTTCATGTTCAATCTTGTTCTTAAAAACAAATTTGGATTTCCCTTACACTTATCTTTTGCAAAATACCTTTATATGTAGTTAAGACGAAGTTAAAAACAAAATAAAGCATTTTCACAATTTATATTTGAGACATGAACAGTAAACAAAAAGAATAAGAAATTCATACGGAAACAAATAAAATTAAATAAACAAACAATCAAACAAATAAAGCAAATAAAGCTTGGGTTGCCTCCCAATAAGCGCTTGTTTTTGTTCGAGTCACGAGCCTGACTCTACCCTTATTTAACAAAAATAGGGGAGGTTTTCCCTACACTTAGGATTAAGTGCGGGTGAAAGTAGCGATACACACCCTTAGGGTGTGAATATGCCACGTGAGTTGAAGGGGGTGAGTGAATGGCTTCCTTCATCCTAAAACTACCCGAATAATATTGGTTGATGGGTGGGTCGGTTCCTCTTTTTTCTCCTAGATGTAAATCTAAGGATGAAAAGTTGTGTAAAGGTTGAGGTTCCAATTCATCAACACTAGGAAATTCCCTAGAACTATGAGTAAGGTCATCACTAAAGTGTGCAAACCTATATCCTCTAGTTGTGCTTGGTCCAAGGGTTCTACCTCCATCGGGATTCCTAAAGTATCTTCTACTTCTTCCGGGTAAGTCACGGGCGGTGTGGGTGCCTCAAATGATGGTTGAGTATTTTGTGGGCTTATGGTGTTTACCTCATTATTCCACGTGTCAAGATCACCTATATCCTCGTCAATTGTTTTCTTAGGTAGTGATAATAACAAACCTAGTGCTTCATCCAACTTATGATTTATTGATACGGCTCTATCCACAATTCCTTGGCAAACTAGGTCACTTTTCCTATTAGCCTTACTAAAACAAGATCCTAAACATGGAGGTTGTTCATAAGAATCTATCCTAGGTGAAGGCTCATATGATTCATAAGTGTCTCTAAATGAGGTATTTTGAACTTCTTGGTGTTCTAGCCACTCAACCATATCTTGCAATCTTAGAAATCTAAGTGAAAAGTCCATTTGAAGCAAATTACAAACAAAATCACAAAGAAAAGATAGACTACGAGAAAGCTACAAAATAAAAAGAAAATACCTCACTTGATAGGAATCTTGTGAGTAGACCTAATAAAAATAAAATTTCAACCTAAGCAATAACTACTCCCTGGGCTGCGGCGCCAAAAACTTGATGCGTGGTTTTGCAACCTTACAACAGGTTTTACCTCTCGAGGGATCTCAAGAGGCTTACAACCCCACCAGGCAGTGTACCTGACCGATGTAGTATAGTGTAGTGGTAAGTACGGGGGATTGATCGTTCTCCACAGGGAATAGTGTTCGTTAGGTATGAAAGACTACTCTAATAGGTCTAAGGGTGAGAGAAGATTCTTTTTATGTTTTTATATTTTTTTATGAAAGCAAGTAAAATCTCGGGTTTGAAGGAGTGGGCGGAATTAGTTGCTAGTCAACTAACCCAAATTACTACGAATGCAAATAAAATAAATAACTGAAAATAAAAAGTTGGTGAAAACTTATGTGTAGAGAAATGTGTTCACTTAGATTTCCTTACTCCCTAACTATCTTTTACCGGTTGATTAGTGTGTATTAGTCGCGTGGATGACGGGTGTATTCCTTAATACCAATCGTGGGGTGGCGTACGTACTTCCCCAACTCTACAAGCTCCTACTTCACTCCTATGTCGAGCCGGCTAGGAAGCTCCTAACATGGGATCACTAGAATTCGCTTGTGCATTAAATACAACCATAAAAACCTTTAGTACGCATTTGGTTCATGTTTCTTAAGACGTTCAAGCAAGTTACCGAATAGGAAGTTAGCCAGTTTTCTTAAGCCTAACATAGATAAACAATCATCCAATACAACTAATAACACACTAATAACCAATAATCAATAGCTAGGTTTCATTAGATCTAAGCAAACACAAGATAAATCTAGCCTAACATATTAATCAAAAGACAAGAACAAGATAGAATCAAACAACACATAGACATATTGAATGATTAATTGATAACTTATCTTCAATGTAACATGGAAGATCTCAAGGCAAAAAGCCTTGAAAAAGATGCTAAAATCGTCTTAGGGTTTTCTCCCAAAAATTCCACACTAAGTTCCACACTAATGACAAAAAATTAGAAAACTATATATAGACTTTTGGATCTGACGGCGTCACGTTATGGAGTGTGACGCCGTCACCTCGCCGCTTCTAGGGTTCCCGGATGACCTTCTTGACGCCGTCCCTCTTTAGCTCTCCAAAATCCGTTCTAGCTTATCAAGGCTTGACGCCGTCAGACCATGAACGTGACGCCGTCCCTCTTTGAATTAAGCCGTGACGCCCTTGATCAGGTTAAAGCGTGACGCCGTCAGAATTCACATGCAATTTTCACTGGCTTATCATGAGTAAATTTCACATCCACCTTTTCTTGCCAAGCCATGACGCCGTCCAGGGTAAATCCTGACGCCGTCAAAGGTAACTTTTAGCCGATTTTTGAGACTTTGTCGTTTTCTTCACTTTTATGCTCCAAAAACGTCCAAAATGCTTCCTTTTCCAGATTTCTTCTCAAAAGTACCTAAAATGACAAAAGGAACGATTTAGGGCGATATTTGATCAAATAAATACGATTTAGGGCTTAAATGACCCCTTAAAAGCGGTACACTTTTCGCTTCATCACTATGCCGAAGATAGTGATTTGGATTGTCTCGTGAGATCTTATGTTTTCCGTTGCGATACGAATCAACTTACTGTATGCTCCAAGTCCTTGTTCATGATTTCGTAATCCTTTCGTTGTTTTCTTACGTCACAGAATACTCCTCTTAGATAGAGAATCTTTCCTAGAGAGGTCCATGGTAAAGGTCCACTTAACGGCTGAGTGGGTGGCAATGTGGTGCAGATATCTAAAGAGGGTTTGCCAAACGGGATGTTTATGAAAGATTTTATTTGGTTCCAAGGCTTTTGAATGAAGATTGTTATTAAGAATTTTTGAAAAGATGATTGTCCTCATCATGGCATAATCCTTCCTGAATTATATATAGGTGATCAGGCTATGTATAATTGAGGACAAATGATGCGATGCTCGGTTTAGTCAAAGTAGCATTATGTTTCTCAAAAGTTTTAGATGATGTTCAACGTGTTGTTTGATAAAATAGTAGTAAATAGTTGGTAGAATGACTGAAAATCAATTTATATGGCGGTAGTAACATGACTCGTTTTAAAATTCCGTGAAATAATTTCCTGAGATGGTAGTAAAATAGCTTGAGGTAAGGTTATGCGAAACAGTTTTACAAAACGGTAGCAAAATATCTTGTAATAAAAACTGTTGAATGGGTTATAGAACGTGTGTGGATATTCCTACGGAATGGTAATAGCCTATAGTCAGAGACGAAATTTGCCTAACCCCTACTAGGATAGTGGTATGTTGTTGCGAAATGATTGAATATTGGGCAAATGGGATAGGAAATGAAATAAATGAAGGTTGTGATTATTGTGGAGATGATAAAAGATAGAGATTACCTTAGATAGAAAAGTACATAATACAACGAGGTTACAAGAAAGTACTTAAGATAGAATACTTAAAGAAATACAATCCCAAAAGGGCTCCGTCTATGGTTCCCATTTCCTTGATCTCATTGTTTTGGACATTCATTCCTAACATGTCCTCTTTCCCCACAGCCAAAACATGTCACTAGAGGTTTCTGATTTCCAGTAGTGAGTGGGAACTTGCACTCTCTAGTCGAGTGACCAATCTTCTTACAGTTGCCACAAGGATTAGGGCATTTCCCCGGGTTATGATGACTTTGACACTTGTTGCATTTGGGTAAAGTACCATTGTAACCTTTCTTTTCAGTTGGGCCTGCAGCATAGGCCTTAGCAACTTCTTGTCTCTTTGGTGGTTGTTGAGTAGCATTGCCACGCTGATTGTTGTCCCACCTTCTCTTGTTGTTGTTGTTATAGTTAGTATTGTTTCTGTTGTTGTAGTTGCTGTTGTTGTTGTTGCGGTTATTGTTGTTGACAGCAGTTCCCTTCTTCACTACCTGAGCCATAAGCTTCTGAGATATTCTGATTGCTTCGTCCAGTGTGTGTGGATCAAAAGAAATTACATCCCCCTGGATGCTGTGTGGTAGCCCACCAATGAAGTTTTCCAACAACTTCTCATTATCCGGAACCATAGTTGGACATAGCGCGGCCAACTCTTGAAATCTCCTGATGTAGGCTTCGATATCATTACATGTAGTCACCAACTCATAAAACTCTGTTTCTAACTTCTTCACTTCGGTGCGTGGACAAAACTTCTTAGACAGTAACTTCTTGAATTCATCCCACGTGAGCTTGTAAGCGTTTTCCATACCAATAGGCTGTGCATAAGAATTCCACCATGACATAGCTTCGTCAACGAGTGTACTGGTAGCAAACTTTACCTTGCTGTCCTCTGGACAATTGCATAGAAGGAATACAGATTCTGACTTTTCAAACCAACGGATCATGGCAGTAGCTCCTTCAATGCCTTTGAATTTTACAGGATCACCACTCTTAAAGTCTTTGTATGTACATTTTCGACCATTAGTACCATTAGCAGCCATCCCAG
This sequence comes from Artemisia tridentata subsp. tridentata, assembly GCA_021014915.2. Taxonomy (NCBI): domain Eukaryota; kingdom Viridiplantae; phylum Streptophyta; class Magnoliopsida; order Asterales; family Asteraceae; genus Artemisia; species Artemisia tridentata. Next base: position 586,666 of record CP139502.1, read on the forward strand.
CAGCTTCTGCTGTTTCTGCCCTAGAAGCGGCTTCAGCAGCGGCTGCAGCTACGGCCTCTCTTTCGGCTACTAGTGTTGCCTCTATACTGTCGGCAACAAGCTTTCTAATCTCAGCTGGTGTCATAGATGTAGTAGCTCTCTTTGGCGGCATAATTCTTCATAATCACAGCATATAACAATAACGAGAACTCGCAATAGAAACGATCATCACACACAACGTGTATGAATACAATGAAATCGCAATGAGAAACAACCACGAAATATCATAGGTATAATCGCAACACACATGAATATAATACATGAAAATTTTGGCCTACATGGACCGATATCATAGATAGCACAACCATATCCATATAGTAGAGTCAACACTTGGTAAGTTCATTGTACAACAACCAAAATACTACAAGTTTCTTTGAACTATGCCACACACATCCCGTGGCTAGGATAATAGTAAAAGCTAGTAAGGATATAAGTCTAGTCTAGAGGTTCCTTGGTGCTCCTCTGATTGGTTCCTGGATTGCGGCATCTTGGGGTTGGGATGGGTCCTGATGTGGGGTCTGGAGTTATGCATCAATCGTATCCGATATAGTATAAATCTCAAACCATTCCTGCGGAATCTGCTGATGTTCCTGTTGAGTCAGTGGTCTTGGTACTATCCACAAGGTGTCATCTAATTCCTGATATGTGGGAATGGAAAAGCGGAATGAAAATGGTGATAGTGGGAAAGTAGGGGCAGTCTCCCGAATCTCAAGGGTCTCAGTGTCATATCTGGTAGTCTCATCTAAGTTTGGATCAGGTGGTGCTAACATTTCAAACGGTGGGAGTTATCATCTAACAATGGTGAGTGATATGGGATTGTCGAGGTATAGGAAGGTGAGAGTGGTGGTGTAGGCGTATCAGTGGATGAAAAAGCATCCTCGATATCCGAGTCTGCTGGAATGATAATAGGGTGGTTGGGTGAAGACATATCGCTATGAACCAGGTCAATATAAATATATATGAGTATGAGTATAAGTAACTCGCATAGTGTATGTATGAAACCGCATGTATAGTGAATATGCACTTATGATGAAATGATGAGATGCTATGATGATGTGGTTATAGCCTAGGGTCCGTGATACAACCTAGTTTGCTAAAACCTTCGCTCTGATGCCAATCTGTCACACCCCCAAATACCTGATTTGCAGCGGAATGGAATACCTGGGGCGTGACTGCCATAGCATCACAGTTACAGTTATATTGAACGACCTAAAGTGTCGTTTTAAAAATACATCGTTTGATTTCATAAAACATTCAGAGTTTACAAAAGATAGGTCCCAAAAGATGATTCAAGTTTGCGGAAATAAGTTCGTTACAATCAAACGATAGTTAAGTGCATAAAATATAAGTGAGACGCGTCGTCATCGCGACTCCATGATATGTCCATATGCAGGCCATGATGTTAATGCCTTAGCTACCTGAAAATACATTGCTAAAACGGTCAACAATAAAGTTGGTGAGATTCATAGGTTTATGAAAATGATAAGTCTCTACGGTAACCACAAGAATAAAGTGAAATGATAAAGATGCTACATAAAAATCATACATTGGCTCTTAAGCTCATGACCCCGAAGCTAGACTGATTATGAAGGCCCCACCAGAGTGTTTTGCCTGACACTCTGAAATTGGATATGATAAAAATGAAATGCGTTCGTATGAAATTGGATATGATAAAAATGAAATGTGTTTGTATGACTAGTTGGAGCTACCAACCCGAACGGAGGCGTCACCCTCAATAGATCTACTAACTCACTCCCGCTTACTCCGTAATTAACGGTTCATGATAAATAAAGGAGACTTTAATAAGGCAATGATGGTAACTTAAGCAATGTAAATGAATTTGATAATTTGGTCCGTATAAAAAAAATATGGTGCAATGTATTCTCCCCCGCAAGTTTAGAAATGAAAATTTAAATTGAAAACGGGGCTATGAAAACTCACCTGATGCGATAGCAACAATGACAATAATGGATATGCAGAAATGAGGCTCAGTCTCTAACCGCAACCTAATATGAATGATATGTTCTAATGTAAGTCATGAAATGATACTACACATGAAAATAAATATGTTATCGATACCACTCGTGTATTTTGAAAATAACGTTTATCATCGAAAAATATATTTTTGACGTCTCGTTAAGTTATAAAACACTTTTCGTGTAAATACGTTGTAACAGTACTCCACGATCCTCGTTTCGTGGTCTATCGGTGAATATTGTTTGTTCGTCGTTAAAAAATATAGCATTTTTCATTACTTGAAAATATGACCAAATGGCCTCGCAAAACTATCCATAAAAGGGTGTACGTGAAGAATTTGTGAATAAGCTCGACGTTTCTAGAAACCTTGTAACATTATCTTAAATTCGTATCTTTGTCATTTTGTCCATACCCAAAAGCTGATAAAATTGTTTATGTTTCGTCGGTTTTCAAAAGCTTGTATCTCGGCCGTTATAAGCCCGTTTTCTACGTTCTTTATATCCACGGTTTCGTATTAATGTAAACTAACATATTTTCAGTAGGTCGGCTCTTCTAGATCGCGTCTAATGCCTCGTTTTATCCATTGAATCTCGGAAAACAGCACGTATAATTTTCAGAAAATAGTTTTTCGTCATCAAACTTAGAATTAATGTATCTTTCTCGTCGTAAGCTCGTTTTTGCTCATTCCAACGCCCACGGTTTCGTTTTTAAAAGTACTTTCTAAAAATAAAATCCAAAATGACTCAATGTTTACTGATTTTTCCAGATTTCATGAAAATGGACAGATCCTTTTCTATAGTTTGTAAAAATCACTTTCCTAGTTCAAGACTTGTTTATATCACTTCCAATCAACACCACAACTAGTCTAAGCCTACCATACACTTTCTTAGGGTGTCATGGGTTCCTAATCTTCACAAAAAATGGTGGATCTCATGAGGTTACTAATAAAATCCTTAGATCTATTTTTAGAGAGAAAAATAAACATTAAGTGGTATCAAACATATGTATAATTGCATGATTAGTTCCTAGAACTTGAAAATAGATTAAATGAGAGTATAAAAGATTAGAAAATTTTATGTCGATACTTACTTGAAGATTTGATGATTTTTGAAGCAAATACTTAAGAAACTTTGAGGTTTTTATCTCAAAACCCGAACTAGTAACACTAATGGGACTTGAAAATTGCTTGATCTTGAAATTTCTATGGATTTTCCTTCTTGTTCTAAGCTTGGCCGATCATATAGGGAGGAAAGGATGAGAGGATTTTTTTTTTTTTTTTTTTTTTTTTTTTTTAGCTAAGTTGGTTACTTGTATGTGTTATACTTGAAATATATGTGTAGATTTTTCAAAAGACAAAAAGGTACTATCATTAATGAAGTTAGTGAAAGAGTGTGGTGAAAGCGTGGGGGGGGGGGGGGGCGTGGGAAGTATGGAGTGTGGAAGATCTTGTAAGAGATTTTTGACTTTAGTGTATGATTTAGTGAGATATTGTGTAGTTTAGGTGTTACCGGGTACCGAGTTAGCTAGAAATGAATTTTAACGGAACAAAATAAAATATGAGGAAGTTGTAAAAATTATGAAATCACATTTCTGGTAATAATCAGGTGTTAAATTAATTGTCGTGTCGAAATATCGCGAACCGACGTAGTTATAAGCGTATAACAGAACATATAGTAAATGGTTTCAAAACACCGGGTAAACTAATAATATAATTTTTATATCATTATAATGAGTATGAAAATATATTAGGATCATAGTCGGGAGTGTCGGGTATAATGTTAGTAGTAATGACTGAGTGGTAACGCGTATTTAGTAAATAAGCATACGTAAATTGAAATTATGCAAACCCGTGCATGACCTAATATGCAGATGATGTTACTGATGATATGTAGACTACTCTAGTCTATATGACGTGTCCTTAATGATGTTTCATGAATTCGCAGCTAAACCCTACAGGTTACGCGAATTTTTAATACCCGTAACCTAGTTTACGTACTGATGAATAATGATTATGAATAGTGATTTCCCTCCGAGAAAGAATAGTGTTTCGTGAATAGTGAAATTTTTGAAAACATCTCAAAGTCACGAGCTGACCTCAAAAATGATGAATAGTGAAATGATGAATAGTGATTGATGAGTAGTAAATGATAAATAGTAACCCGTGAATAGTAAATGTCGAGGTTTGAAAAAATGACTTGAAATTACGATTTGTCACACAATGTTTACTTTAAACAAGTTAGATGAAATTTTAGTCATAGAGAAGATCAGAAGATACATATGTAGCTTCAGAACATTGAGTCCGAATTGGTAATTACAGTATAGCCACCAGTACGGTATACGTAATTTAAATACACTAAGTTATAAGAGCATCGTCATTAAAATTTTTCTTTTTTTTTGTTTGTGAAAGAGAAGTTTTGTGTATAACACATCAACAACTTGATAAATTTTATGTTTTTTTATAAAATTATGTTCACCATCCCTAGACCTATTCCTTTACGGTGTTCTGGCATGAATTATTTAAAGTATCATGAAATTTCTATACCATTTCCTCATAGAGAAAAAAAAATCTCAATAAATATATTTTTCATTCCATTCATCTATTAAGCTACTCAAAATCACATACATCTTTCTACACCTGATTTCTAATCTTCATATGATTTTTTATACTATTTCCAAACAAATCATAAAGGTCAATGACATCATCATCCTATTTCTTCACAGAACCTATAAAAAATAATGATCATGTATTACTTATAAGCTCATTTTATAAGTTTACTGCTTATGGTTATTCAGATTCCACATTCAGGTTCCTTTCTATTTTTAGAAACTTTTCAATTTTAGAATCTTTCTATTTTTAGTAACTTGCCATATTTAATAAGTTTCTATATTTAGTAACTTCCCAGATAACTTTCCATCTTTAGTAACTTCCCGAATTAATAAGTTTCCATAATTAGTAAGTTTCCCGATTTAGTAAGTTTCCATAATTAGTAAGTATTATCATTTAGGTTTACAAATGACAATTTAAATAACTCAAGGTTTTAATATATTCAATATAATAGTTTAGGGTTTAATATGACAACTTATAATAGTTTAGGATTTTAAAGTGTCAATATAGCAAAGTTCAGGATCTAAAATATAAATATATGACCAACTCTTATGCTTGTAGATTTCATGAACTTCTAATAACGACCCATGCAACTAAATCACTTCGTTTATTTGAAAAAAACAACTCGACCTCAATTTAACCCGAGAAAAACCCTTTTGTTCACTTTCTTTATTCGACCCATTTTAGTCCACACTTAACCAAGCACTTCACACACGAATACACCATATGATACATAACCTACAAGACCTCATTTCTTTCTATTTAAATCGAATCAAACACAACCCTTTGACCTTTCTCGTTAGCCCTAGCTTGCGAGACAAAACCAATCAACACAACACAATTTAAACCAAACCAAATACCCACCATTCGACCCATAGCTTCTTGTGTTACAACCCATGAACTCGACACCAATTAGGACACACACACCACACCTTTCCAGCCCATTCGACACACACACAACACACCTTTTATACCACATAAAATAACGAAACAAAACAAGCCCTAGATTCCTTCCTTCGACCTTATTTAATTTGACCCAACATGCATGCAAACCTCCATTATTCTATACGTATATTTCCAAGTTTCTTATGCATACAATAGATCCCAATCAACGTGTATATTTCATATTTCAAAAGCCAAAAGAAACCTTATATCGACATATATATACAACCAGTTCTTATGTACGCCTCATGTGCCATTCGTTTAGTTCTATTTTAGGTTTAACATGTATGAAATAGATCCAATAAACATGCATGAGATCTGATTCGAATGGCCATATAAAACTATACATCGACATACATATAGGTATCATTTCATGTTTTCATTTCTTCATTATTCCATGTGACCCATTTAACGTTTTAATCTTAATCTCATTAAGTCGATCCATAGCTAGTTTTAGGTTATAATCTTATGTATATGTTGTGAGTACAAGTCGAGAGGAAAAACAAGAACAAGACCAAGTTATACCTTGTGTCGATTAGAAGAGAGGAACAAGAACAAGAACCAGAAACCGACCCAAACTGATTACCCAATTCGAACCAAACCAAACCTTCTTCGAACTTAGTATGACCACAGTCAAAACACCCTCTTGTTACCTTCTTCGTACCACATTTGCACCCTTCGAATGAGATCCAAAAAACTGCCGCCACTTAGGTTATTTTTAAGGTTTTATGTGTGTTTATTTGAGTGTATTTTCAGTTGAAGGAAAAATGAGGAAGAGGGGGAAATATATTGGATATTTAGCCGAGCATGGGGGGATAAGAGGAGACCAAGACTCATTCAAAATCTCAATGAATGTGGACATCATTTCATGCTACTAGTTATGTACAAGATTTTAATTATTTTGGACCTTCTAATCGTGTGATATAAAACGTATAGTATCATGTATGTCGAGTTCTAAATAGCTTGGTTTCATATGTTTAAGTATTTGTGGTTTAAAGTTATAACACTTAGTTACTAGGTTGTATTCGGGTTCAAGTTCAATTTAGTAATTGATTTTTAGAAACCAAGTTTTAGGTTATTATACTAATAGCCCGCTGCGTCGCGACGACTGACGAGGACTAAAAAGTTAGTTAGTACTAGGTTGTATTCGGGTTCAAGTTCAATTTAGTAATTGATTTTTAGAAACCACGTTTTAGGTTATTATACTAATAGCCCGCTGCATCGCGACGACTGACGAGGACTAAAAAGTAAGTTTCTTAACTAAAAGTTAAGTATACATTTCTTGAAGAATATATCAATATCGCAAAACGAAAAGTATAGATGATAACATTATAACATAAATAATTCAAAAATATTACTATTAGTAAATATTTTTTAAATATCCAAATTCGGGTGCATCACAACTTTATTTGGTTGGGATACCAACATTACATCTATAAGCATTACTCGACCAAAATATTGTTAATGAGCAATTATCTTATAATACATTAACGGTAAAAAAGAAGGTATTATGTGAAAAAAAAAGTAATGGCATTTATTGAATATACTAGTAAAACCTCTATGAATTAATACTGGATAAATTAATAACCTCGATAAAATTAATAATTTGTCTAGTTCCAACTTGGGACCAATATAAATTTGGATCCCAATCGATAAAATAATAAGATAATAATTTTTTTGAAACCCAAGTGTATATATTTTGGTACCAACGAAACTATAAATTAATAAAACTAATAAATTTCACAATTTTCTTCAATGCGTTGAACCTCGCAACATTTATTATTAATACATTCATTAATTTCTTCAATGCCTTTATTCATAAAATATTAATTGGAACTTGTTTTTTCTAATTTATTTTTCATCTCTAACTAGTATACATTGTAATTAATATATTGCACTTGTAAATTTAAAGGTTATACGTAAAACCTATTAAACTAATAAATTATTAATTTATCAATATAATAATATCTCGTTAAATTAATAAAATATTCTGGTCTCAACATTATTAATTTATAATGGTTTTACTGTATATCGAATGAGCCAACAGATAACTTACATATTCACATGGAGGTTGAGTTGTTGTGGTTTGTCGCAATAGACCCGGGTTCGATCCTTGATTTTTTTTCTTTTTTTTAATCAATAATTTAGTTTCACTATTGACTTTTATGTTTTACAAAATAACACTTAAGTTTTTCCAATGTTGCAAAAATCGTGAATCGGTAGCGTGGCGGTCGACCACCTTGCAGCGATTAATCGGCCAAGGCGGGATTAATCGGTGATTAATCGGATTGGCATTTTTTGCATGTTTTGGGTATTTCTGGAGACCAAACTAAAGATCGTAACTGATTCCAAGCCTACTATGTTTCCAAACCTCAATAAAAGGCTCCAATTCTGATTATGAGGCTCATTGTGTGTTATAAGTGAAATAAACGATCCCCAAATTAAGTAGAATGCCTAAATTTTTATTTTTTTTAAAGCTGACCGATACGGCCGATTAATCGGCCGATACGGCTGATACGGCCGATTTTTGGCCTTTTTTTTGCCCAGACCGATTTTTTGACCGATATGCAAAATTCTACAAGGTCGAAGGCCGATAAGCGATATATCGGCGATTAATCGGCCGATACGGCCGATTTTTGCAACATTGAGTTTTTCTCAAATAAATTACATATAATCATGCTTTTGTAGTGGCCCGAACTACACACAAGTTCATACAAAAACATGTCTCACTGAAAAGATTTATAATTATAAGGGAATATATTAGCTAAAATTGCATTGTTGCCAACTCCCTACAATTTGTGCTACAAATTGTGGGTTCATGAGTCCTTTTGTGAGTCCCCAACTCTTTTTTATGAGTCATAATTTAATTTTTTATGTATTTTGGTAAAGGATTATAGCCAATTGACTACAAATATTGTACCCAAGCTATACCCTTATTATAAAACCGAGAAATGAACTACACACAAGTTCATACAAAAACACACAAGTACATGCCTAATTTTGTGCCTAAAACTAGGTGGCAGCAATCTGTTGGTTGGATATGAGGGACCCACGTTTCACAAACCAATAAGTAAATGTCACACACTTTTAGGCACAAAATTAGACATACATTTAAGGGTATTGGCAACGCAGGGCGTGATCCCAGCGGCATGGGGGGAGGCCGCCGGTGAACACCGCCGCCAACCCCCAAGACGCCAGAATCCTATGGTTCAGCAGCAAGAGGAAGACGTTGAAGCATGGTTTGTTGGGAACTTAAAATTCGACCGTTTGGCCATAAAATTTTGCCCGTTGGGGGGCTTTGACCTTTTTTTTTCTTCTTTTAAACTCTATCTCTTTTTATATATATATATATATATATATATATACATAACACTCTCAACATTTAACCAAATATAACACACACATATACATATATTAACCAAATATACCACTCACTATAATAACCAAATGGCACCAAAAAAAAACATTTGTTCCTCCCCGTAAGAACACGAAAAAGGCCGCTACGTCGCAAGGTTTGGGTCAACAAAACCAACAAATTTCGGATTTTTTAAAAGATCCGAACATGTTGGTGATTTGTCGTTTTAAGTACGTTTTATTTTTCCAAGAAAAACGCAACGGATGCATTTTCCCCGGGTTGTGTCCCAACGAAGGTCGAATATCGAGTTCTCGTAACGGAGTCGAATTGTGTGGTGAATGTGTGTAGAAAGAGAGTGATGATAGGTGATTTTACACTACGAACAATGAAATATTAAATGAAATCAACTAATTAAGCTAAGGGAACAATTAAGCTAAGCATATGAATTATAAAACGAAAATTGGAATTTAAAACGTACGCGACGAATTTGAAAAACGTAATTAAAAAGTGATTTTCTAAAATTTAAGTCCTAAAAATGTAAAATTATTTTTCCTAAATTCTAAATATTAAAATAAAATTTTATAAAAAAGAAAATTATTTTTTTGACTTTTTATTTATTTTTTATGAATTTAAAACTAAATTAAACTATTTAAATGATTTAAAAATAGTAAATGAAATTGGAAAAATATGAAAATTTCCAGAAAAATCTAAAATTATGTTTAAAAGCTAGGAAGAATAAAATCAGAGCTTATCTAACCATATTAAGCTGATTTGGGCAGATAAGCAGTTGCAAAATAAGCTAAAATTATCTAAAAATTCCCAAAAGCTCAGGAATGATTCAACAGACTTATATAAGCTCAAAACAATCAAAAAAGTACCAATAAGCTCAAGTAAAAGCAGAAAAGCAGTAGCAACAGTAGCAATGAATGGGGTAGAAACAGTTGCTAAACAGGTAACTTGCAGCTTGATTAAAAGCTAGACAGAAGCTAAATTGGGGAAAACAAAAGCAGAACCTCAAACTTCATACTACATACTACTTATAACCAGAAAATGCCCAAAATTTAATCAACAATTGCTTATCTAATCAAGGCCAAAAACAGAAGCTTGTGGGACTATAAACTTTGCAGGTCTGCACAGTTGTGTGGATAGCTTAATTTCAGACTGAAATAAGCTAATATAATAAGCTAAAAAGTGAAAAACAAGATCAGACTTAAGAAGCCACTACTATAAGCTACTTTACTACCAAAATTCAAAAGTTTATCCCTAACAGATAAGCAGATATAAGCAGTACTAAAAGCTGAGAGAGGCAGATTTGAATATGCAGGTCTGCACAAATTATGTTGCAGCAGTGAGGCTTTTTGAACCTAAATCCTTCTAACCTTGATGAAACTTAACCAACTATTGTGTGATCACTTAAACCATTGAAAGAAACATGAAAACACCAAAAACTCTAACTAAATAAGCTCAGCTTATATAGAAACTTACTAAGGCAGTCTTACTTTCAATTGCTAACCCTACACACTCAAAACCTACAAAAGCTTCTAATCAGCTTATCATCAATCAAATAAAGCTTATCTAATCTTATATAAAGCAGATCAAAACTACACAAGAAGCCAATGCACAGTACCCTGTCTGTAATGAACCTAACAGCCTCTTATCCAAACACCCCCTTAAAAACTGATTTAGCAATTTTACACTACAACTTGTAAATTTAAGCTACAATCCCTTCTATACTATGATTACCTAAGTTACTACTTATCTAAGAAGCAAAAATTAATGACAAATAAGAACTAATATAGGCTGAATTAAAATCAAGCAGAAAATAAGCTAGAAATGAAATGTGATACTTACAAAACACCCCTCAGCATGAACAGAGAGGTTTTCCAATGTAGCCTATCTTTAGACAGGCCAAGTACATCCAAATCTTACTTGAACTATCAGTTTAACTCCAGATTTATGATTCTTTATACTACAGTTGACTTTTGTTGACTTTTTTTGTGAAATGAAACTAAAGACTAAGCTATGCTAAACAATCACTCACAAAAGCTATAACAGCTAGAATGAGCTTGTATTAATACTAAAAAGCTTGACTGCAACCTGAGTTTTGAAATTTAAACAATATTTTTGGATTTTTTTTTTTTTAATATTTTTCTTATTTGTTTATGACTTTTGATTAATAATGAAACTGAAATGAACTAATGTAAACAACTGATTTAATAGAGAGATTAACAACTGAGAAATGCTTTAAAAGTAAATAACATCAAAAGGATCAAACAACTTTAAGTAAAAACTAAAATTGAAATTTCATTAATCTAGAGAATTCGAATTACAAGGAAACTTTAAGCTAAGTACATTGAAAATGAAATTTGACAGCATAACAATACTCTAAAACTACCACTACCCTACTCCTAATCCTAAATTAACTAACACCTTAAATCCGTGAGAGAAGAGGGCCATTTATAGCCGGCTTGTGAAGGTTCTAGTCTCTGCCAAGTCATCAATCCGCGTGCTAGTGTGCTTCTTTGAGTTAATCTCATCCATCTGATCATCCATGATCATCATCCCATCAATCACGACCCTTAGATCAAATTTGGTGAGGTGTTCGGTCCAATGAAATGCCGCCACGTAGCCCATTCGTGCGTCTCTGCTCCTCTAACACTCCTGACACATTCTAGAAGGCCAATGATTTGACATGATTGCCCTTAATTATAGTAAAATTATACGGGGTAATTCTAGGGTTCATGGCACAGTACTTTTTCTGGGTAAATATGAGAATTGGGGCGCGGGTTATAATATTGGTTTGACCGGTCATTAATACATTTGACCGGGTTTGGTTTGTTGGGTTTGGGTCGTGGGTTGGGTAAAGGTTGGTTGGGCCTGGTTTGTTATTTGGGAAGTGGGTTGTTAGAGTTGGGTTTGGTTTTAACTTTGGGTTAGATTTGGATTTAAGAATCCGGTATTAGTTTATGGATTTTGAGGATTTGTGTAAAGTGAATAAGGACCAATTTTGTAATAGCTGAAATTCCAAGGACCTATTCTGCCAATCTTGTAAACATAATCCAAGGGCTTCTTTTGTCAATTGATGAAACTTTGAGGACTTGATTGACATAAAACTTCCCGGCATCGGCTGTAAATACCCATTCCATATCTCGTGCTCGTTTTCCCGGTTTTTGCTTGTTTTTGTCCCTTTTTCACGATATCCGTACCTGCACACAAACAAACACAAAAACACAAATATCTTTGGCATTTGGGTTAGTTTTTGGTCGTTTTGATCTTAATTTGGTAAATAAAAGGTATGTGTTTTAGCACATACCAAAATCCCCCAGACTAAGCTATTGCAATGTCCTCATGCAATGTTATAAAAACACGTTTTTGAAACCGAAAATTTCCAATCTCTTTTTACTAACTTTGAGAAGTAGCAAAATTTTCAAAAGAGATTAAGAAATCTTAAGTTCTAAAAACTCCCCGATTTTCCATTTTATTCTATTTTTGTATTTTTCTTATTATTCATGTGACGGCTGTGGATAGGGTTTCAAACACTTGGGATGTGAATCTTAGTAACATGTTTGAGAGATATTTATGTATGAATGTGTTTAGCATGCGGAATCTACTACAACACACTTAAAAGAACACAAGGTGGTGAGTTATGTAAACGTGAGTATGGAATGAACAAGGAACACAACTTTAGTTAACACAAAACGATTCAATATTATTGATATGAAATAATACGGATGATCTAAATATCATCGGGATTACAAAGTAATCTTGAATCTAAGATTGTAAAAGGATTTGTGAGTTGAGTAACTAAGTTACTTGAGAGATAGTTCGGTTTTGGTTAATAGTTGAAAAGATGCATGCATGAAGTGGTGTCTTAGGGAACCTTTTATACAATAAGGTACCCTAATTACAAGTTGTCAAGTGGTTGAATATAATACATTACTTTGACTATTCTAGCCTACAATTAAATACAACTACCAATGTACAACTCTGTAATATTCTTCTGTGAACCACAGAAGACTAAACTACTTCTACATAACGTATAACAATGTACAAAGACTAATAATTCCACTAAATATCTATTACAAAATATCTATCAACTTGACATAAAGCTTGGCAGGCTCTTCATCAACTAGCAGTACCTTCTACCCAGAAGGTACTGTTAGTACATCTTCATACTCTTCAAAATCAACTAGCAGGCTCTTTGACATCTTTGGCAGGCTCTTTGACTTGAACATTTTATTCCCAACAATCCTCCCCTAAACTTGTTATTTCCATTAAAATACACAAGTTTCTGATGAATAAAATACATACCTTGAGGATTTGAGGGAACTCTTCCAAAAACCTTCACTCTCTGTTCTTCCTTTTTCTTTCACATTGCTCAAATATGCTTCTCAGCAAACTTTGAACAATTTCTGAATCCTCTTCATCTTTGTCACATCTTAATCTCTTGGAGATCATAGTTTTAAGCACTTCATAACTAAGTGGATACTCTTTCTCAGCCAACATAAAGAGTTCTATCCCACTCTGTGTGTAAAGATGATGAATATTGCTAAGGCTTAGAAATTCCCATGTTGTTGAAGGATCATGATAGGGAAATTTCCAATGAACATCTTTGGGTTTAGGATCATACATCCTATTGAATTCTACCCATAGTTCCTGTTCCTTAACATCAGTACTAGAATTTGTGTCTAGCCTAATCTGCACTAGATTCCACAATTCTTCCAAGTCTGCTCTGTCACATGCTCTTACTAAATTTTCAAAATTCTTAAAGATAGCAGACTGACCCCCAACCCTTATTATTTTCCATGATTTTCCTAATCTATCATGGTTGATCTCCCAATCAATAATAGGTCGTCTACAGCTAATTGGATCAGCATGTATGATAGTTGGCAAAGTAATTAACATCTTACTTACTTGCTCTGTGTCCAATTTTGCTACTTCTTTCTTCTGAGCATCTTGCTTCTTCACAGAGGGCTTTGCATCAGATGGAACTTTGTAGTAAAGACTTTTGTAGGCTTGTAGATACAGGAAGTAGATTTCATCAGCAGATTTCTTCTTCAGTTGATAATCAGTCCAATTTGCCTGATTTTTCAGAAACCTTTTCATAAAAGTCACCTGATCTTTCTGAGATTGGCCCACCTTAAAACCTCTTTTCTGACTTTCTTTCATCTTTTCAAAAATATCAACTAGAGCTGCTTCTTTATACTTCTTATTGATAAAAGATTCAAGCTCTACTGTTTTCTCATCAGCATTGAGATTCTTGTCATTCACTATTATTGCTGCTTGGCCTTTCACAATTGGATCATTAGCAATAATCCATTGCATCTGTGCATCAAAGGTTTCTTGAGCAATTTGAGTATCAAGAAGAGTCTGAGCAGCATCTTCAGCATCTTTATGCTCTTTCATTTCTGCAAGCATTCTTGAAGCTTCAAATGCTTTCAGTTCTTCTTCATGAACCCTTTTGGCCTCTTCTTCTCCTAAAGCCATCTGAATTTGCTGTGTTCTTTTCAACTTCTTTGACTTAGGCTCATCTTCAATCATAATGCTTTTGCCCTTATCCTTTGGAGTTGGTTCTTGAGATGGAGCAGAAGATTGCTCATCAACAACAAAAATCCTCCCTTGAACAAACAAATTCCCTTGAGGCTCTAAATCCCTCTTTCTCTTGTACACTTTCTCAGCAGACCCTTTGTACTCCATAGCCAATAGCCTCTCAATCCTAGCAGGCTCTTGTTCTGGCCCAGCAGGCTCTTGCCCTGCACCAGCAGGCTCTTCATCATAAACTTGAGTTCCTTCATGGAATTCAAATTGAGCCTCCTCTTCATCTTCAGAACTATCCATCCTCCCCTTTTTGGAAGAGTGACCTAACCTATCAGCATCTGACTTTGAAGAACTAGATAAAACAACCCTTGCAGATCTTTTACCCTTTAGCTTCTTCACTTCACCCTCTAATTTCTTTACCCTCTTGACTAATTTGATGTTGATCTCAGAAAACTTCTTGTTTTGACTTTTAAGAGCATCTTCCAAGAGCTTCACCTTCTCTTTTAGTTCTTGCATTGTCTGAGGTGATTGGGTTTGTAGTACATGATGTGATGATGTTGGTGGTGTTGCTGATGGTACTGGAGATGGTATTGGTGATGTTTGATGTGTTGGTGAGATGTAACTAGTTGAAGAACTAGATGATGGTGATTCAGCAGATGGTATTGGTTCTTCTGGATGTTGTGGTAACATTTCATCAAATAGTGGTATTTCCTCCCCTCTGAAACCAATTCTCATGTTTGAAAATACTTTGTGAGAAAGTTTTGGTGTTTCATAAAGTGTGTGGGGGGGGGGGGAAGCAACAAATGTTTTGATTTTGCAATGATGGATGAAATAAATCTTGGATACATCAAAAACTTTTTTTCACTATTCACATTTTTAGTCAATCCTTCAAAAATATGTTTGGAAAAATTGTATTTTCTGTTTGTAGCCAAGCAGATGAGAGCAGAAGCCATGTTTCCACTAAATTGCTCCCAAGAGGTTTTCTTCTGGCTCAAACAATGAAGGATTGTGTGAATCAAAAATCTCCATTGCGGAGTAAGATGCTTCTTTAGAAAAGTGAGTTTTGTAGAAGTAGCATGATACCCCATTCTTGCTAAATTTTCAAAAATTTCAGTATCTGGCAACTGACTAATACCATCAGAATCATCCAAATGAAGATGTCTTCTTATGGATGACTCAGTAAGAGTCAAAAGTTTGTCATCCACTTTGGCCTTAATCCTTTGTTCCCCATTTTCAGAAGTTTTAATTTTAGCAGATTGCCAAAATTGTAAAATTTGAGATTCATAAATAGTGGGATTAACTAGTAAAGCAAACCTGATGTAGGAGTTATTTAAAAAGTCCACTACTTGATGAAATGAGGCATTATCCTCTGACTTCTCCAAAAATGCTAATTGATTGTAACGTTGAACAAAGTTTAGAACAACTGTGGAATCCATAATGAAAATTTTGAATATGATTGTGGGATTTGTTGGTAGTACTGGTAGAAGATGAAAGGTGTATGTGAATTATGATAAGAACTGATGAAAGATGATTTGTGAGAATTACTTTTAACCGACAATAATAAAGATTATAATAAGTAAATGAAAAGGCGGTTAAAAAGATCTTTTATATGTGAAATATAATATAATATAATCATCAGTAATTTACATAACTACCCCAACGGCTAATTTTAACTACCAGGCCCAACGGCTAAAACTTTTTCTGACAGGCTCAACGGCTATCTAGCAGTACCATTTTACTTTAGCAGTACCAATTTTTGAACTACCAGTACCTTTGAAAGTTTTGTAAAAATCCCTTATAGTTTTTAGCAAACTACCAGCTATCAACGGATTTGAGTTGTCTTTACCAAAAGCCGTTTGCTTAAGGACTAGCTAACTATTTACAATTAAGTATGGTTAGTTAACAACCATATAGTTTTTGGTAAACTATCAACCATCAACGGATTTGAGTTGTCTTTACCAAAAGCCATTTGCTTAAGGACTAGCCAGCTCTTAAGTTTGTAAAAACTTGGCGAACTGAATACCAAAAGCCATATTGGCCTAAAGATGGTGCAATTTCCTTGGATGGAGGAAATTAAAAAGGCAATGATGCTGTGTATCTTGGATGATTGGTTCAACAAGTGAAATCATCTATTAGCATGCCTTTGAGTTGAAACTTTTCTTAGTTTGATCTAGATAGAACTTTCTCCTTTAGGAATGCTTCATCCCTTCTAGATATGTGATCTAATCCTCTCTTTTTCAACCTTTGCATCATCTTGTATGCTCTTGTATTTTTCCTTCATAAATTGGTTTTTCTTCCATTCTGGGCTATCATATCCTCCCCTGAGATTGTTACCTCCCCTGAGATTAATATAACTTTTGTTTCCCCTTTTTGTTTGAAAGATCTCTTGTTTTGTTATCAATCTGAAATGTGTTAGTTGCAAACCAAAAGAACAAAGTGCAAAGCACTTGATCTATAGCATTTTAAACATTTAAGCATCAATATGAACAAAACATAGCAAATTATATACTAGCAGGACCAATTATGAATAGACAGTACCTTTTGACTAACTAGCAGTACCATGATTAAAAGCCAATACCAGTTAATTTTATGTACAAAAACACATGTTTTTCAAAGATTTATCATTCCAATACCTCCTACAAGATATTTGAATCTACCTAAATCAAAAGCTTTGGTGAGAAGGTCTGCATAATTCTTTTCAGAATCAATTTTGACAACTTGAATTAACCTTTTCTCATTGCAATCCCTTATGAAATGGTGTCTGATTTCAATGTGTTTTGTTTTTGAGTGTTGAACTGGGTTTTTAATGATACATATAGTACTGCTATTGTCAATATAAATAATGGTGTTAAGAAAATTGTACCCATAGTCAAGCATTTGATTTTGGATCCATAGAACTTGGCCACAACAACTTGCACCAGCAACATATTCTGCTTCAGTTGTAGAATTGGCCACCATTGTTTGTTTCTTGCATTGCCAAGAGATGAGTCTGCAACCAAGAAATTGACATCCACCAGTTGTGGATTTTCTGTCTAGAGTTGCACCAGCATAGTCACTATCCAAATAAGCCACCAATTCAAAAGATGATTCCCTTGGATACCAAAGACCCAACCTAGGTTGACCCTTGAGATTTCAAAAGATTCTTTTGATTGCTGAGAGATGAGAGATTTTGGGATGTATTTGAAACCTTGCACATACACATACTGAGAACATGATATCTGGTCTTGATGATGTAAGGTACATCAAAGACCCAATCATTGATCTATAATTGTGCAAATCCATATCTTCTCCTTCAGCATCCTTAAGTAGCCCTTTATCTGGATCCATTGGTGTACTTGCAACCTTAGAATCAGCAAACTGAAATTTCCTTAGGATCTCTGCTACATACTTATCTTGGCTGATAAATATGCCTTCTTTGGATTGTTTCACTTGGAGACCCAAAAAGAAAGTAAGTTCTCCCATGGAACTCATTTCAAACTTACTATGCATAAGTTTTTAAAATTCTACACACAAGTCTTGGTTTGTTGATCCAAAGATAATGTCATCAACATAAATCTGCACTAGCAAGATGTCTTTCTTTGTTCTTTTGATGAACAAAGTTGGATCAATCCTGCCTCTTTGGAATCCACTTTCTAGTAGAAAACAAGCCAATGTTTCATACCATGCCCTAGGAGCTTGGTGTAGTCCATACAGAGCCTTGGTAACCTTATAAACCTTGTCTGAATATTCTGCATCAATGAAGCCTGGAGGTTGAGAGACATACACTGGTTCTTCAATTTCACCATATAAAAATGCACTCTTAACATCCATTTGATAGACAGTGAAGCCTATGTATGAAGCATAGGCCAAGAATAGCCTAATTGCTTCAAGTCTTGCAACTGGAGCAAACACTTCTTCATAATCTACCCCTTCTTCTTGAGTCTATCCTTGAGCTACCAATCTTGCTTTATTTCTGATCACTATACCCCTTTCATCTTTCTTGTTTCTGAACACCCATTTGGTTCCAATTGCCCTATGACCTTTGGGCAAATCAACCAATATCCAAACCTTCTGAATCTTGAATTGGAGAAGCTCTTCTTGCATTGCTTCCACCCAACTTGCATCATCTAAAGCTTTGTTTATGTTTTTGGGTTCAGCCTGAGATAGAAAACATGAAAACAGGCATATATTGGAAATATCATGATTCTTTTCTTCATAAATAGAGGAGATAAACCCTTCTTCGTCTGAAGACAAGACTTGAGATAAACCAACTTGAGATCTTGTTCTAACACCAGAATTTATGCTACCAATCACATCATCAGTTGAGTGATCTTTGAGAATTCTAGTGTTGGGTGTTATAGGAACTTCATAGATAGATGGAAGATTGCTAATCCCCACCTCTTCTGGTAAAGAATCATCTATTTGAACATTCAATGGCTCAGCAGTATCAATACTTGAACTAGCAGGACCATCTGGTGAACTAGCAGTACCATTGTCATTAGCACCACTTTCTTGATTCTCTTGATTCTGAGTTCCATGATCATCTTCATTGCCTTCATTTGTTGTGTTTGAAGGTCCTTCTTGACTTGAAGATAGATCCATTCCTTTCCAAATTGGCATCCAGATGTAATCTTGATCTTTAGGAGTTTCAACATTGTCTTCAAAACCTGCATCATCATTAGTATTTGTACCTGTAACAGGCACATAATTCATAGATTCTGAAAGCCTATCAATATCAAACATCCAATCTGGTCCAATTCCTTTCACATTTGTTAGTTTCTCTTGAAACTCTATGTGAAGATTCTCTTCCACTAGCCTAGTGCAAGTGTTAAACACTCTATAGGCCTTACTCTGCAAGGAATACCCTATCAAATAGCCTTCATCTGCTTTTCCATCAAACTTGCCTAAATGATCTTTGGTATTGAGAATAGTGACATGACAACCAAAAGGTCTCATAAAACATAAAGATGGTGTTCTACCAAAGAAAAGTTCATAAGGTGTCTTTCTATGTGGCTTTGTCACAAGAACCCTGTTTTGTACATAACAGGCAGTACCAACTGCTTCAGCCCAAAATGAAATAGGTAACTTAGAGTCTACTAACATAGTTCTAGCAGCCTCTATAAGTGTTCTATTCTTCCTTTCTGCTACTCCATTTTGCTGTGGGGTTCTAGCTACACTAAATTCCCTTTTTATGCCTTTTTCCTTGCAAAAGTCATCCATAACCCTATTCTTGAACTCTGTCCCATTGTCACATCTGATGACTTTGACATTCTTATCAGATTGGTTTTCTACCTCAGTGATATATGATTTAAGAATCTCACTAGTTTCATGTTTAGATCTTAAAAAGAAAACCCAAGAAAATCTACTATAGTCATCAGTAACAACCAGACAATATCTTTTACCATTCAAGCTACACACATTAGTAGGACCAAAGAGATCCATATGAAGCATGTATAAAGCCTGAGAAATAGAGTTTTGGGTCTTGGGCTTACAAGAAGCTCTATGTTGTTTGCCTTTAAGACAATCAACACAGGTTTGGTCGTTTTGGAAAATCTTTTTGGGTAAACCTCTTACTAAATCATATTTTGCAATAGTGTTGATTGTTTTAAAGTTTACATGACCAAGCCTTCTATGCCAAAGCATAGATTCATCCAATGAGGCTTTTGCTACCAAACAAGTTAAACTCTCCTTAGGATCAATGTTCTTTAAATTAACACTGTACATATTGTTCCTTTTTGGGATTTTAAGAAGGATCTGACTCTCATCAGGCATTTTAAAATCAGAAGAAAGAACCATACATTCATTGTCAGTAAATAGAACATTGTTCTTTTTGTCACACATTTGTGAGACACTAAGGAGATTAAACTGAAGTTCTTTCACAAAATACACATTTTCAAAATCTAGTTTACTGGTTTTGATAGTACCTTTACCAGTGATCTTTCCTTTTATTCCTCCCCCAAAGGTAACATATCCTCCATCAAATGTTTTGAAGTCTGAGAGGAATGACATGTTGCCTGTCATGTGCCTTGAACATCCACTATCTACATATCCTTGATCTCCAATATCAGATGAATGTTCTTGCACATGAATAAACATATTAGTTTCCTTGGGGTACCCAAGCCATGACAGACTTGGGTTTGCCTCTTGCATCAATGAAATCAAACCTTTTCAGGATTGTTGATGCACCTTTTGATTGGATTGGTTTCCAAATCCAACATGCTGAGGACTTAACAGCACTTTCCTTTTTAATCCATTTTGTGGTCTTTGGTCTATCAGTACCATTTTTGGTAGTACCAACTTTGGCAGTACCATTTGGTCTAGCAGGACCTTTTGGTCTAGCAGGACCTTTGGTTTTTGGTTTCCAAATTTTTGTTTTGACCACAGATTTCTTTTGAATAGGACTATTTACAACTTTTGGTACATATTTGAAAGTGTTTCTTGTACCCTTATCAGTTGGTTTTGTAATAACAGGCTTATTTTGTCTAACAGTATGTTTAACTTTTGTGGTGTTAGACTTAACAAAACTTTTTCTGGGGTGAGTAACATTTGTTTTAGACTTTGATTTACTCCCAGAAACCCATTTATTACAATAAGCATGAAGATGATTAAAGCTACCACAATAATAACAAGCCTTATTGAACATAACAAAGTCATCACCTAGTTGTTGTGACTTAAGGTTGTTCCAATTTCTTTGGCTTCCTCTAGGTTTGTTATTACATTTTTCACAACTTTCAACTGTTTTCAAAACAGCTTTGGTCTTAGCCTTAATTTCTACTCTTTTAGGACTGATTGGTCCTACTTTGATTCCTTTGATAGGAATAGTCTCATCTTCATCATCATCAGATACCCAATCCTCAATAATTAGAATATCTGGTCTCTTATCAGTGAGCACCTTTTTGTTAGAGAGTGAGGCATTCTTAGCACTCTCAGAAGGTTGCTCACTTTTCTCTACAGGTTTAGCCAATGGTTTGTTAATAAATTCATGTAAACCTGATGCTGCAAGATCACTACCTTGGGGACAAGGAATTCCTCTATAAGGAGGTGGACATTTATTGTATCCTATCCCTGATTTTATTCTCTTATTCATCTGATTCTCAACTATGCTTCTTGTGCAATCAGAATCAATTTCCAATTTAGTAACAGTCAGTTGAATATTATCTCTAGCCAATGTCACTTTAGTACACTCAGTTCTTAACATTTCTATTTCTGAATCTTTCAAAAATATTTGTCTATTAAGAGCAGCTTTAGCATCAGTAAAGGTGAGTTCATTTTCTCTAAAGTGAATGATTTGTTTTTCTAGTTTGGCCATACCACACTTATAATCAACTAAGGTTTGATGTGTTTTTCTATGTTCTAATGTCAGAGCATCATAAGATTTTCTTATAAATTCTAACTCTTTAAGAAATTCACAGTTATTAGAACATTTGATAGTTTGTACCTCAGGAGTGGAGAATGCCATCAAAGCCAATTCATCTGAAGTTGACTCATCTTCACCCATGAAACTCCAATCAAAACCCATGCCATCAATAGCAACCATTGCTTTAGGCTCAGCAACTTCAACAACCTTACTCTTGCTTTCAAAGCTTCCTTTCTTCTCAAAGCTTCCTTTATTCCTGTTGTCAAACCCTCTACCCTTGTCATCCTGCTTCTTAGGTCTTCTACACTCTCTAGAGTAGTGACCCATCATGTGGCAGTTGTAACACTCCACTTTTGACTTATCATAGCCAGCAGGCTCATTTCCATTTATCATTATCTTCTTGCCAGTCCTCATCAACAACTTCTTAGCCCTGATGCTCAGAAGTGAAAGTTGCCACTTTATGTCCATCTCTTCAAGATCATCAGGATGAATCTCTTGAAGATCTTCAAAAGTTAATATGGACCCATTGTGTTGAGATGTAAGAAAAGCACACCCAATTGTTTCATCTAAAATGGTTTTGGTACTACTCGAAGTACTAGCAGTACCAAAGGTTATGTTGGCAGTACCTTCTTCTCTGCCATCTTTTTCTTCATTAACAACTTTTGAGGTGCTTGGAGATGAAACAAAAGCCATATTTCCTGAGCTTGACCCAGTAGTCTTCTTTACTTCATGCTCTACTATTTTGAAATTGTTGTAGAGATCATTAAGACTCATCTGATCAATATCTGGCTTGTTTTTCCAAACAATGACATGCATAGACCATTCTGAAGGTAAACTCCTAAGAAATTTAGAGTTTAGGTCTTCTTGAGTTATCATCACTTCATGGATGGCTAACTGGCTTGAGAGCTTCTGAAGTCTATTGAACATACTGTCCAAAGACTCATTTGTTGTGGCTGTGAAGTTCTCAAATTGTTGTTTGAGAAGTGTTTTCTGTGTTTTCTTGGTAGCATCATTACCACCAAATCTAGCCACAATAGCTTCAAAAAGGGTTTTAGCATCTTTGTATTTGTTAAAGATCAAAAGCTGATCATTTGGAATAGTCATCAGTAACATACTCCTGGCTTTTAGATCATTTTGCTTCTGAATTCTTTCTTCTGCACTTCCTGGTTGTGTTCATATTTGTGTGACAAGTGCATCATTTACTGTTGTAGTGGTGATTGAGGGTTTAAATGAGTTGCCTTCTTCAATGATTTCCCAAAGTGCATAGTCTTGCACTTGAAAGTATTGTTCTACCCTTAGTCGCCACATATCAAACTCATTTTGCTTGAGTAATGGAAGTTTAGCTGCAACATTTGTTTGAATATGTTCAACATCCATTATTCTTTTAATTTGTAAATATCAGCCTAGCTCTGATACCACTTGTGGATAGGGTTTCAAACACTTGGGATGTGAATCTTAGTAACGTGTTTGAGAGATATTTATGTATGAATGTGTTTAGCATGCGAAATCTACTACAACACACTTAAAAGAACACAAGGTGGTGAGTTATGTAAACGTGAGTATGGAATGAACAAGGAACACAACTTTAGTTAACACAAAACGATTCAATATTATTGATGAAATAATACGGATGATCTAAATATCACCGGGATTACAAAGTAATCTTGAATCTAAGATTGTAAAAGGATTTGTGAGTTGAGTAACTAAGTTACTTGAGAGATAGTTCGGTTTTGGTTAATAGTTGAAAAGATGCATGCATGAAGTGGTGTCTTAGGGAACCTTTTATACAATATGGTACCCTAATTACAAGTTGTCAAGTGGTTGAATATAATACATTACTTTGACTATTCTAGCCTACAATTAAATACAACTACCAATGTACAACTCTGTAATATTCTTCTGTGAACCACAGAAGACTAAACTACTTCTACATAACGTATAACAATGTACAAAGACTAATAATTCCACTAAATATCTATTACAAAATATCTATCAACTTGACATAAAGCTTGGCAGGCTCTTCATCAACTAGCAGTACCTTCTACCCAGAAGGTACTGTTAGTACATCTTCATACTCTTCAAAATCAACTAGCAGGCTCTTTGACATCTTTGTCAGGCTCTTTGACTTGAACATTTTATTCCCAACAACGGCTTTTGTTGACAATCATTATCTCACGATAACTTTTAGGTTCAACGAGTAGGAAACACGACTCATAAAGTAGTGACCATACGGATAAAATTCGTCGTCCCTGACTTTTCACGAGTCCCCAAACTAAGCTTAAAAACGAAATCATTGCTATCTACAAGTTAGATTGCCGACACTACTCATAAAAGCTAAATGTGTATTACTTCTCGTTCCCAAATTCCTATTTTCCTCTATTTATTTTATTTTTGGTGAGAAATGAATTTCTTCAAATTCTCGTTTCGATAAGTTTTAGTCAGATAAAGATACCTAGTTTAGATGCTAAGTAGTTTCCAAACCTTCCCACGAAAACCGTTGCATACAAAAATGAGGTCCACATCAAGGTCTATGATTTAACACGATTTTGAGGATATCCCTTTTATATACGACCGAAACAACTCATCTACGAGTCCAGAGACAGAAGCTTTTATTAGGATACCCCCGGAGTCGAAATTTGGCATTTTTTTTTAACATTATTAAGCACATATTATTATTCCTCGGCCCTTTAAACAACCTAGACAACGGCAGCAAACCGTCAAGAATCGGGAGTCTTATTTTGACCTTGGATATTTTTCCTCTGCCTTTTTGATGTCTGAGTCAACGGGAGCGAACCGTCAGGAAACAGAAAACTTTTATCGGCTTTGGATTATTATTATTATTCATTATTCATTATTCATTATATATTTGCCAAATCCCGAGTCCTACGGCTTTTATAGCAATAGAAACAATAGCACGTACTATCAGGAATCAGTTGCCTATTACACCGTAACACTGGTAGTACCTTGATGTGTACCCAACTTTCATAAGCAAAGATTCTCTAAGGAAGAAATAAAAACTAATTATCGCCAAAACTAAAATACCTTTAATTATTCCTAGATTACTATTTTTGAGTGAAACAAGCTTATGGGAACAAAAAGCCACAAGTAACTTCGATGAGCTCTAAAGAGATCCAACTACTCCACGTTTAGCAATCTAACTTATAAACAACTCTATCATTTCTCGTTCTTCGCAAATTTAAAATCTTAAATAATAAGATCCGCGAATGCTTAGCCAATAATCAAGCCATGCATATATAAAGTCAATTATGGGAACTTGCAAACTCTTAAAAAGAATTCGCGTTTTCTAGCTCCTTGTATAAGAGACTAGCACAAGCTTAAAGATTATAAATGGTTAAGGGGACAAGCTAGGGCTCAACACGCCCGGTCAAGTCAGAATTTTATTCCTACTCTCACCAGCGGAAAGTCAACAAAATTTGTCAAAATTTATTATATTTTTGCAAATTTTTTTTAAATTTTCTCCTTCTTTTGGATTTTTTCAATTTTTGAGGAAAAACGGGGTTACATGAGTAAACGGAAAAAAATGCAAGGCACAAATCAAATCGAAAGATTACCCCCCCCCCCAGACTAAAACGAGACATTGTCCTCAATGTCTTAAAGGTAAGGGTTCTCCTACATAAATCTAAGGCCGTTTATTAATTATGCCAAAAGATATATGTAAAACGATAAGATTTAGGATATCGGATGAGCAACGAATGATGAAACTCGAGTGGAGAAAAGCAAACCACGAGCACGAGAGTCTTCATTATTCTAGCAAATCCTGGACACACATAAACAACCACGAAACACAAGAAATGGAAGAGGAAGCCCTCCTCACTTCACTTATTAGAAAATAGAAAGAAGATAGAAGGATAAGCATGGGGTGCCTCCAACGAAGTGCTTGTTTAGTACCAAGTCGGAAAGCTTAGACTTGCCCCGAATTCATTTGTCCATGGGGGAGCATGTGGAAAAGACGATCTCCATCGGACTTTCGTTCAAGAGGTTTGGATAAACATTGAAACAAATGAAAGTTCCACTCCGACGAGATACCCACGGTTTTAAGAAAGAATAACCATAAATGGTAATACCGGGGTCAAAGATGGTATCCTCACTCCCGACGGAGTGAAGAAGAGGAGAAATCACAACATATGTGATGAAGAGCAGAAAGATTTTTATGACTATCATGAAAAGCTCTTCATCATCAAAAGAAGATTTGACATTAAAGCTTTGAATGGCAACAAAAGTCTCGGGAGGGAGGGTCGGGATGAAATCTTCAACAAGCAAATACTTATGAGAAAGTACACCTCCCCCCAGACTAGAATCTTTCTCAAGATGAAAATAGAAATGATCATACTCTGGATGAGAGATATGAGAATGAGAAGTGGTGCTGCCACTACTCCTCTCTTTGGTATGATCGATTTCAAAGCAAAACGACTCATAAGTCGAAAGAGAAAGATCGGGATGAGAAGTGGGACTGCCACTACTCTCCTCTGCCGTATGAAAGATGATATTTTCAAAATCGGGTAAAGCATCCTTGAGCTCAAGCTCCAAAGGATCTGACGGCTTAATTTCTTTAACTTCCTCCGGGGGAGGAGAAAGTGACGGTTCATCGTTCAACATTCTTTCAAGTAAAAGAATATCTCCCCCCGGATCAATTTCCGATGAAATTGAATCATTCTCAATAAAAACCTCGATCTCTTCCAAAGTGAAATCACTTCCCTCAACCGGCGTGAGAGAAGGGGAAGAGTCGGAAATGATTGGATCAGAAGTGGGAGTGGGATTGCCACTCAAAAATTTAACCGAGAAAAAGTTACTATCCTCAACGGGGATAGGAGATAAGGAGGGAGAATTGAGCACAAAATCAGTAGATGGAGTTGGATTGTCATTCAATGATTCGATCTTAGAAATTAGAAGATTGATATTCAATAATTTTTCACGAAGTATATCATCCTTGATCGTCAGAAGAATATCAGTGTCAATCTCTCCATCAACGAGCTCAAAATGGGGAGGTGATGCCTCAACATAATCGATGTCTCCATAAGAATCGTCATCACTCGAAATACAATCATCGGAAGAAGTCTCAAAAGTATCGAGAGGAGGCAAATCACATATTTTGTCGGAAATACCCTCGGACTCACTTTGGATTGGGACAAGGTCCTCAACACTAGACTTTATTACTTTGTCCGATTCCGTTTCTGGAATAGTGCTGAGATGCTCGTCCCCCATTATGAGAGAGTCCTCTGGGTCAATAGTTGGTAAGACGGGTGTGATAGTAGCTGACGAATTCTCATAATACTCCTTCATTTGGATAGAATCCTCATCATTATCGTCAATGTGAACGAAAGTCTTGCAAAATTGGGCACTCACTTTAGCTGCTTGCTCTTCGGCTAGGAATTCTCCAATTGATTCTTCATTGCGAAATTGGGAACTTACTACCGGTTTGTTTTGTGCAGTGCGAACTTTTGATTTATTTTCGATAATCGTCATGAGGTCCTTCGGAGTTCGACAAAAGATATTGCCACCGGCGGCCGTGTTAAGCGAATCTTGATCGTTTTGCGTTAAAGCATTATAGAATATATCAACTTGATGCAATTCCGAAAAACCGTGATGTGGGCATTTCCATTTTAAATCTTTGAATCTCTCCCAAGCCTCGGAAAAAGTCTCATTAAAACATTGTTGAAAATTCATGATTTCTTTTCTGATCTCAATTGTTTTGGAATGAGGATAAAATCTATTCAAGAATTTCGATGCAAGATCATCCCAAGTGGTGATGGAATTAGGAGGTTCATAATCAAGCCATCTCCTGGCTGCTCCTTTAAGTGTTAACGGAAACAAGATTAACTTCACCACATCATCAGGTACTTGATTTATTTTGAAAGTTTCAGTTATTAGGGAAAATCTTCTGATGTGTGAATAAGGATCATCATTTTCAAAACCATCGAAAGGATTTATGAAATCAAGTAACTCGACGTTTATTTCATATTCATCCGCAGGAATTGGTGGAATAACGATGGCCTTTTCAAAACGTACGATAGGTATGCGTAGTAATTCCTCCATAGAACGCGTGTCCGCCATAAGAATTAAACAATATAGAGGGATAAGAGGGGTAGAATTAAACAGATAAGAGGATAAAGAAGATTATTTTTGGGTTTTATAATTTAGAAACATTGAATAACACAAAAGAAAAGGAAAATAAAATTTTGAAAAGAAAAATGTTTTTGGATTTTTATATTTAAAAAAAAATTAATCACAATATTTTTGGTACCGATCCCTCAATCGATATCGTTTCTCTTAAGACTACGCGCAGAGTGGCGGAGAAGCAAAGGTCTGCCGAAGCTAATTAAAAACCCGCCTCTTTCGGTTCGTCAATTTAATGTCAAACCATCCTTAAACCACTTGTATAGGTTGTAATCGTAAGATAATCCGAAAATCAAATGATTTCACGATTGTTTTGTTGTTTATTCGGAATGGTTTACAACACTTTCAATAAAGTGAGGATGTATTATTATTGTATTTTTGAAAACACTTTAGGAAAAGTGTTTTATTTATTTTCTTTTTTGTATTTTTCTTTTTATAAAAACAAATAACTTCCGAGGAAGGGTCTTCAAAACACGATTCAACGAACGAAATTCAAACTCTTCTCAAGCCTTCTGATGCGTGGTTTTGCGACCTTACAACAGGTTTTACCTCTCGAGGGATCTCAAGAGGCTTGCAACCCCACCAGGCAGTGTACCTGACCGATGTAGTATAGTGTAGTGGTAAGTACGGGGGATTGATCGTTCTCCACAGGGATAGTGTCGTTAGGATTGAAAAACTACTCTAATAGGTCTAAGGGTGAGGGAAGATTCTTTTTGTATTTTTATATTTTTATGAAAGCAAGTAAAATCTCGGGTTTGAAGGAGTGGGCGGAATTAGTTGCTAGTCAACTAACCCAAATAACTACAAATGCAAATAAAATAAAATAACTGAAAATGAAAAGGTTGTGAAACTTATGTGGAGAGAAATGTGTTTACTTAGATTTCCTTACTCCCTAACTATCTTTTACCGGTTGATTAGTGTGTATTAATTGCGTGGATGACGGGTGTATTCCTTAATACCAATCGTGGGGTGGCGTACGTACTTCCCCAACTCTAGAAGCTCCTACTTCACTCCTATGTCGAGCCGGCTAGGAAGCTCCTAACATGGGATCACTAGAATTCGCTCATGCATTAAATACAACCATAAAAACCTTAGTACGCATTGGTTCATGTTTCTTAAGACGTTCAAGCAAGTTACCGAATAGGAGGTTAGCCAGTTTTTTTAAGCCTAACATCGATGAACAATCATCCAATACAATTAATAACACACTAATAACCAATAATCAATAGTTAGGTTTCATTAGATCTAAGCAAACACAAGATAAATCTAGCCTAGCATGTTAATTAAAAGACAAGAACAAGATATAATCAAACAACACATAGAGATATTGATTGATTAAATGAATACTTATCTTCAATTAAACATGGGAGATCCAAGGGTATGAAAACCCTTAAAAATGGCAGAAATTCGTCTTAGGGTTTCTCCTCACAAAGTTGCACACTAATGACAAAAAATTGCAAAACTATATATAGAACTTAGTGGCTGACGGCGTCACGTTGTAGATCTTGACGCCGTCACCTCGCCGTGTCTAGGGTTCCCGGATGGCCTTCTTGACGCCGTCCCTCTTTAGTGCTCCAAAATCCGCTCTGGCTTATCAAAGGTTGACGCCGTCAGAAATGGGCTTGACGCCGTCTCTCTTTAAGTTAAACCGTGATGGCCTTGATCACCTTAAAGGGTGACGCCGTCAGAATTCCTTTGTAAAACTCCCTGGCTTATCATGTGTATTTTTTCATATCCACCTCTTTTGCCAAGCCATGACGCCGTCAAAGGTACTTTTCCAGCCGATTTTGAGACTTTGTCGTTTTCTTCACTTTTATGCTCCAAAAACGTCCAAAATGCTTCCTTTTCCAGATTTCTTCTCCAAAGTACCTAAAATGACAAAAGGAACGATTTAGGGCAATATTTGATCAAATAAATACGATTTAGGGCTTAAATGACCCCCTAAAAGCGGTACACTTTTCGCTTCATCACCTTCCCCGGCAGCGGCGCCATTTTTGATTTGTCGTTTTAAGTACGGTTTATTTTTTCCATGAAAAACGCAACGGATGCGTTTTCCCCGGGTCGTGTCCCAACGAAGGTCGAATATCGAGTTCTCGTAACGGAGTCGAATTGTGTGGTGAATGTGTGTAGAAAGAGAGTGATGATAGGTGATTTTACACTACGAACAATGAAATATTAAATGAAATCAACTAATTAAGCTAAGGGAACAATTAAGCTAAGCATATGAATTCTAAAACGAAAATTGAATTTAAAACGTACGCGACGAATTTTAAAAACGTAATTAAAAAGTGATTTTCTAAAATTTAAGTCCTAAAAATGTAAAATTATTTTTCCTAAATTCTAAATATTAAAAGAAAATTTTATAAAAAAGAAAATTATTTTTTGACTTTTTATTTATTTTTTATGAATTTAAAACTAAATTAAACTATTTAAATGATTTAAAAATAGTAAATGAAATTGGAAAAATATGAAAATTTCTAGAAAAATCTAAAATTATGTTTAAAAGCTAGGAAGAATAAAATCAGAGCTTATCTAACCCTATTAAGCTGATTTGGGTAGATAAGCAGTTGCAAAATAAGCTAAAATTATCTAAAAATTCCCAAAAGCTCAGTAATGATTCAACAGACTTATATAAGCTCAAAACAATCAAAAAAGTACCAATAAGCTCAAGTAAAAGCAGAAAAGCAGTAGCAACAGTAGCAATGAATGGGGCAGAAACAGTTGCTAAACAGGTAACTTGCAGCTTGATTAAAAGCTAGACAGAAGCTAAATTGGGGAAAACAAAAGCAGAACCTCAAACTTCATACTACATACTACTTATAACCAGAAAATGCCAAGAATTTAATCAAAAATTGCTTATCTAATCAAGGCCAAAAACAGAAGCTTGTGGGACTATAAACTTTGCAGGTCTGCACAGTTGTGTGGATGGCTTAATTGCAGACTGAAATAAGCTAATATAATAAGCTAAAAAGTGAAAAACAAGATCAGACTTAAGAAGCCACTACTATAAGCTACTTTACTACCAAAATTCAAAAGTTTATCCCAAACAGATAAGCAGATATAAGCAGTACTAAAAGCTGAGAGAGGCAGATCTGAATATGCAGGTCTGCACAAATTATGTTGCAGCAGTGAGGCTTTTTGAACCTAAATCCTTCTAACCTTGATGAAACTTAACCAACTATTGTGTGATCACTTAAACCATTGAAAGAAACATGAAAACACCAAAAACTCTAACTAAATAAGCTCAGCTTATATAGAAACTTACTAAGGCAGTCTTACTTTCAATTGCTAACCCTACACACTCAAAACCTACAAAAGCTTCTAATCAGCTTATCATCAATCAAATAAAGCTTATCTAATCTTATATAAAACAGATCAAAACTACACAAGAAGCCAATGCACAGTACCCTGTCTGTAATGAACCTAACAGCCTCTTATCCAAACACCCCCTTAAAAACTGATTTAGCAATTTTACACTACAACTTGTAAATTTAAGCTACAATCTCTTCTATACTATGATTACCTAAGTTACTACTTATCTAAGAAGCAAAAATTAATGACAAATAAGAACTAATATAGGCTGAATTAAAATCAAGCAGAAAATAAGCTAGAAATGAAATGTGATACTTACAAAACACCCCTCAGCATGAACATAGAGGTTTTCCAATGTAGCCTATCTTTAGACAGGCCAAGTACATCCAAATCTTACTTGAACTATCAGTTTAACTCCATATTTATGATTCTTTATACTACAGTTGACTTTTGTTGACTTTTTTTGTGAAATGAAACTAAAGACTAAGCTATGCTAAACAATCACTCACAAAAGCTATAACAGCTAGAATGAGCTTGTATTAATACTAAAAAGCTTGACTGCAAGCTGAGTTTTGAAATTTAAACAATATTTTTGGATTTTTTTTTTTAAATATTTTTCTTATTTGTTTATGACTTTTGATTAATAATGAAACTGAAATGAACTAATGTAAACAACTGATTTAATAGAGAGATTAACAACTGAGAAATGCTTTAAAAGTAAATAACATCAAAAGGATCAAACAACTTTAAGTAAAAACTAAAATTGAAATTTCATTAATCTAGAGAATTCGAATTACAAGGAAACTTTAAGCTAAGTACATTGAAAATGAAATTTGACAGCATAACAATACTCTAAAACTACCACTACCCTACTCCTAATCCTAAATTAACTAACACCTTAAATCCGTGAGAGAAGAGGGCCATTTATAGCCGGCTTGTGAAGGTTCTAGTCTCTGCCAAGTCATCAATCCGCGTGCTAGTGTGCTTCTTTGAGTTAATCTCATCCATCTGATCATCCATGATCATCATCCCATCAATCACGACCCTTAGATCAAATTTGGTGAGGTGTTCGGTCCAATGAAATGCCGCCACGTAGCCCATTCGTGCGTCTCTGCTCCTCTAACACTCCTGACACATTCTAGAAGGCCAATGATTTGACATGATTGCCCTTAATTATAGTAAAATTATACGGGGTAATTCTAGGGTTCATGGCACAGTACTTTTTCTGGGTAAATATGAGAATTGGGGCGCGGGTTATAATATTGGTTTGACCGGTCATTAATACATTTGACCGGGTTTGGTTTGTTGGGTTTGGGTCGTGGGTTGGGTAAAGGTTGGTTGGGCCTGGTTTGTTATTTGGGAAGTGGGTTGTTAGAGTTGGGTTTGGTTTTAACTTTGGGTTAGATTTGGATTTAAGAATCCGGTATTAGTTTATGGATTTTGAGGATTTGTGTAAAGTGAATAAGGACCAATTTTGTAATAGCTGAAATTCCAAGGACCTATTCTGCCAATCTTGTAAACATAATCCAAGGGCTTCTTTTGTCAATTGATGAAACTTTTTGAGGACTTGATTGACATAAAACTTCCCGGCATCAGCTGTAAATACCCATTCCATATCTCGTGCTCGTTTTCCCGGTTTTTGCTTGTTTTTGTCCCTTTTTCACGATATCCGTACCTGCACACAAACAAACACTAAAACACAAATATCTTTGGCATTTGGGTTAGTTTTTGGTCGTTTTGATCTTAATTTGGTAAATAAAAGGTATGTGTTTTAGCACATACCAGTTGGCGTAAGCTAATATTTTGGCGTTTAATATTGCCAACAACCAACAAATTCCGACTCAAGAAAGCATGCCGGTTGATGCACAAGGTTCGTCAACTGAACAAGAAGTCGACGAAATGGAGGAAGATGATCCGAAGGGAAAATCCAAGGTCGATTGGGATGAAGACGATGAAGTGTGATTGTGTAAAGCGTGGTGTTATCACACGGATACTAAGAAGGGGGTGTCGTGTAAACGCGAAATTTTTTGGATGAAAGTTTTGGACCATTACGTCACAAACGGAGGCGACGCCACACGCACTTATCATAGTCTAAACTCAAAGTGGCGAAAGATGATGGAACAAATGTTGATTTACAACGGTCTCTTTATCCAATTGGTATATTTTTAAAGTTATATTTTTAAGTTGTTGTTTATTTTTTATAATTATTTTTACCTTATATTTTTTTAATAATTATTTGTACGTTACATTTTTTAATAATTATTTTTAATATTGTTGTTTATTATATATTTATTTCAGTCGCGTTTGAAGGAAAGTGGGCTCAACGAGTACGATGTAGCTAAGCAGGCTAATGCCGATTATCAAAAACTTAAGAAGAAAAGTTTTCCTCACGCGAAGGCATGGGAGGTGGTAAAAGATTATGATAAGTGGCAACAAGTTGCGCTAATTGGTGAGAATACGTCAAAGAGGAAGACTCCAACCCAAACGGGGAGCAATGACGAGGGGATAAACTTAAATGACGAGGACAAGTTGTTCGATGTACCAAACTTGAACGAAGATAATACTCCAACCCAATCGCGCCGAAGCAAGAAAAGCCGCACCGAATCGGGAAGTCTCGAGGATCTTGAGAAAACATTCGCCGATTACGCTATTTCGAAGCAGGCGTTGCTTGACAAACAAAAAGAACAAGCCGACCGAAAGAAGGAAAAAGACGAGCTTCAAATTCACGATTTAAGGAAGAAAACCAAGGCGCGTGACTGGAAGATTTACACCGAACCACAAGAGCATATCACAAACACTCGGTTGTTGAAGGTGGTGATTCAACAAAAAACCGAAATCGCGGACACGTACGGGTGGGACAAATATTGGGAGGAGGAGTAGTAGCTTGGTTTTATTTCTTGTATTGTCGTTTTTATTATTTTCCGTATTTTCATTTGTAGTTTCGTTTTAATAACCGTATCGTAGTTTAATGTAATTTATATTTGACGTTTAATGTATTTTTATTATTTATAACATTAATTGTTTGTTTTTATATTTTATATATACATATAATTTTTATTATTTATAAACATTATATATAAATAATAAATAAATAAAATGAGGCATGATTCCGAATCCTCCAGAATCCACCCACTGCTAACAGTTTTGGCTTCAGAATCCTCCTGCCACATGGCACTCTGTGATTGGTTGGTGGGAATCCTCCCATGCTTCCGAATCATGCATTGCCATCACCCTAAGCATCCCAATCATTTCTCTTTAAAACACGTCACATCGTGCTGACTACTTATTTAAGTTATATCATAAATTAGATTATGTGATATATTGTAACATGAATCGAGCCAAATAATGCGGAGCAAAATAATATGAAACAATATGTTATTTTAATGTGTGTGAAAAATTAATCCGTAACGAAACACAAGCTTTGAAAATTTACGCTAATATACCGCAACGTAGTGCTATAAACAAGTGTCATACACGTGCGGTGCATAGGCTGGACTTTAATTTTAGGGAGATAATTTTTTTGATATAACATGTTTGAGAATATATTAGTTACAATTGTATTGTAGTTAACTCCCTACAATTTGTGCTACAAATTATGGGTCTATGAGTTCTTTTATGGGTCCTGACTTTTTTTATGAGTCACTGATTCATTTTCTTGTGTATTTTACTGGAGAATTGTAGCTAATTAGCTACAAAAATTATAGCCAAGTTATCCCCAACATGTTTACTCACACACACAGTGCATACTCTTTATTTGCACATATCTACAAATTGCTATATTATATACTTCACGTTCTTACTATATACTATAGGTTGTGATATTGAAGAGTAAAAGCTTAGGAAATCTATCCAATTTTAAATGGTTGTGGAAAGTCTCATGTTATAATAATAAAAAGTGGGTTGGTGGTGAGAGGGTACTACATTCCATGCTTGAGGTCTGGCTCTACTTTGCTGTTGTATTTCATTCTCATAGATTCCGACCAAATAGTAATAATATTGATCATAATCTGAATGATTTTGTGACAGGGAAATGCTGTTGAAAATCACTTTATGAGTCTCATATGATTTTGTGACATCAATCGACATTCACATTGCAACTTCCACATAATTGGTATAATGACTTCAGTGGATTTTTATTATGCACCGACAAAGGCATGTGGTGGGGACCTGCATTAAACATGAAGATTTTTCAAATTTCAAAATATCTCAACTTTGAATTATGTGTAGATTGCATCTATGGTTTGATTCAAAAGTTGAACTAAATATAAAGCTACTTATAAGATTAAGTAATTTAATAGACTATTTATCTTACATAATATACATCACAATCTAACTCACACGTTTTAAGTAGGACTTGAACCCGCATCTATTTAATTAAAGAGTTTCTCACACGACATGAAATACTATTAAAACACAATCTCTTTTGGTATTTAATAAAGTTTTTAGTATAATGCGGAGAAGAAACCTTATACACATTTTCGTGTACAGTCAATATTTAACAAATCAATCAAAATACGAAGCTAAATTAATTATGATAGATCTGTCACAATCTGGTCCGCAAGATTGAGCATCTCGAAACGAAACAAAACACAATTAAATTAATAATATAGAGCTTAATGAAAAGAGGTTTGACAATGTCTGTTCTTTTTCTTTTTGAACACTGACAATGTCTATTCATACGGGATTTTTAAAGAGTTGCACAACTATTTTTTCATAGCATACTCTTTTTTCTCAAGATTTCACAATTTCAAATTTTCATAAGAATACAATTTATTTTCCAAGTTGACTTTTTATAACTTTGTGAATGTTACAACTTTTTTATAAGTTTGTATAGCCAAGTACCGTGACTAACGACAACGGTGTATATTTTTTTACAAAATCCAATTCGCATTAGCTATTGGTGTGAATGGATTATCACTTTTTAGCTTTATAGCATCTAACATATGTTGGAATTCACTTGTTATTTGCAGCATGTGTGTTTACCTTTAAATTTTAAAGTACTCCGTAATTGGGTGATTTTTTCAATGGTCAAAAGCTGTCATTAGTACTTTTGCTTTTTATTTTCTATACCATTTTGCTTCCTAATGATCCTTTTGCATTTGACTTCTCTATGACATTTTCCTTCCCCACACTTTATTCCCTTGTTATAATACAATTCTTATTAAAACCATGTAAAGTAGTTTCAAAGAATCAGTAATATAGTTTCGAAAAAGTAACACACAAAATTTAACGAATCATAAAAAGAGAAGCTCAAAAAAATCAGATTTATAAACAAAAACGAAAAAATAAAAATCAAATTGATACAAAAAAATTCAAAAAAATCAGATTTAGTCGGAGAGAGCAAAGAGAACAGGTTGAAATAAATATGTATAAATGTATGTATGTGTGTTTTTTTTTTTTTGGTTTTTATATGGTAGGTAGTTTTGAGTATTAGGGTTTTTAGTTTGTTGGGTAAATCTTAGCCATTGATTTCAAATGAAGGGCGAGGATGTGGTATTGATTTGCTTGGGAACTTTTTTGGTTCGGATATTGGTTTGGGTGTATAACACATCAACAACTTGACAAATTTTATGTTTTTTTATAAAGTTATGTTCACCACCCCTAGACCTATTCCTTAATTTACGGTGTTCTGGCATGAATTATTTAAAGTATTATGAAATTTCTATACCATTTTCTCATAGAGAAAAAAATATAAAATTTCTCAATAAATATATTTCTCATTCCATTCATCTATTAAGCTACTCAAAATCACATACATCTTTCTACACCTGATTTCTAATCCTCATATGATTTTTTATACTATTTCTAAACAAATCTTAAAGGTCAATGGCATCATCATCCTCTTCACATTTGATTCCCAGGTCTTCTTTTAAATCATGGAACTATGAAGTTTTTCTAAGTTTTAGAGGAGAAGACACTCGCAAGACTTTTGTAGATCATCTCTACACAAGTCTTGTGCAACAAGGCATCCACACTTACAAAGATGACGAAACACTTCCCCGGGGTGAATCCATTGGTCCATCCCTCCTGAAAGCTATTCGTGAATCACGGATCGCTGTTATTGTATTCTCTGAAAACTATGCAGATTCTTCTTGGTGTTTGGATGAGTTGGCATATATTATGGAATGCATGACTACAAGAGGTCAAATTGTTATGCCCGTATTTTACGATGTGGATCCCTCGGATGTGAGAAAACAGAAAAGGAAATATGGAGAAGCATTTGGGAAACACGAGTTGGAGAATAACCACAAAGTTAAATTGTGGAAAAATGCTCTAGCAGCTGCAGGTAACCTTTCTGGATGGGTCACCAAGGACTATGCTAATGGGTAATTTTCTACAATTTTTTCAAACATAATATGCTTAGCATGTTTTCATATTGTTATTATACTAATTCATAGTTTAGGAATTAATTTTTTTGTTTTGCTGTATATTGTGTTACTCTACCTATTATCTAGTAGGAAACTGCTCTTGGTATTTTGTTTTGTTATATTGTGTTACTCTGTACGTATTTTGGTGACACTTGTATTTTCTTTGCCTTCATATTTTACTTTAGCTGTAATTGCAGTAAAAAAATTTGCCGTTAAGAAAAAAAAGGTGTTGCAGTATGTGTTAATTTGGAAGTGTTACAATTTATACTTTCTACTTATCCAATGTGCAGGCATGAAGCAAAATGCATCAAAGACATTGTTGGATCAATTTCTAGTAAGTTGTATCCCATAAATTCAAAAGTCAGTAAAGATCTCATTGGAATAGAGACTCGCTTGCAAGATTTGAAATCAAAGTTGGAAACTGGGTCATCAGGTGCTGTGCGCATTGTTGGAATATGGGGGGTTGGAGGTGGTGGTAAGACTACTCTCGCATCTGCTGCTTATACGGAAATGTCTGTACATTTTGAAGGTCATTGTTTTCTTGAAAATATCCGGGAAGAATCAAGGAAGCATGGTTTGAAGATGTTGCAGAAAAATATGCTATCATCTGTTTTGAAAACAGAGGTGGCAGTACAGAGTGTGGAAGAAGGAAGAAGCATAATAAAAGTAAGGCTATGTAATAAAAAGGTGTTAGTTGTTCTTGATGATGTAGATGACGTTAAGCAGATTAAGGCTTTAGCTGGATCACATGATTGGTTTGGTGAGGGAAGTCGAATTATAATCACAACCAGGAATGAGCATGTGCTAACCCGCAAGGCAGATTCGATCTATGAGGTGAGTTTGTTATCACATGACGAGGCTATCGAGCTCTTCCATACCCATGCATATCGGGAAGATAATCCAGTAGAAGATTACGAGATACTTTCAGAAAAGGTAGTTTCTTATGCTGGTGGGCTACCATTGGCACTTGAAGTTCTAGGTTCTTTTCTATACGACAAAGACAAGGATGAATGGAAGAGTGCCCTTACCAAGTTAAAAGACATCCCAGATCCTGATGTCATGGAGAGACTCAAAATAAGTTATGACGGGCTTGATTCTGACGAGAAAGATTTATTCTTAGATATTGCATGTTTTCATAGAAAAAGGACGCCGATAGATGATGCAATGAAGGTGCTTGATGCTTGTAGTTTTAACCCAGTTATAGGTGTAAGGGTGTTGGTACAAAAGTCTCTCATTTATGAATCGAATGGAGTATTCGATATGCATGACTTGATAGAAGAAATGGCACACCATATTGTTAGAGGGAAACACCCTAACCAACCCGAAAAACATAGCAGGGTTTGGAAGTCAGAAGATATTTTACACATCTGTAATACGGACACAACCACGGTAATGGTCATGCCAGCTTTGCAAGATATATATGTTACAAATTACACAAGCATTGAATTACATTCATATATTGTTATTATTGACATAATTTAGCTCCTTTATATCAGGGAAATGACAGGATTCAAGCATTAGTATATGAGGTTAACATGAAGAACGCTTTGCAAGATATATATGTTCTTCCACGTCTTCCTCAAGCAATTCCTCAAGTTCTGGCAAACATGAAGAACGCTCGTTGGATTTCTTTGGACTATTATCCCAAGTCGTCATTGCCAACAAATTTTCAACCAACAAAGCTTGGTTGTCTGACTTTGAGAGGCGGTCTTCAAAAAGAGCTCTGGCAAGGGTGTAAGGTAATTCTTATTCTTTATCTAGTTTGACTAGTTAATTTGTATGGTAACAATTCCAGGGTTTGCTATTGAAAGTAAATATATGAAAAGAATTATAAAAATTTGTAATAAAAGTATGATAACACGCAAGATTTTCAAGCAAACCGTCTTAAACATCCTACCTTTGTGATATGAACTGCGTTTCAAATTATATATATATTGATGACGTATAGTCCGCATTCGGGTCACGAACCCGACCAATACTCAAGCCCATCACGCGTGGGCTATCACGATAAAGATTTGGGCTTACAATGGCCCAAATCCGAAATCTATTATTGGTCTTGATATAGAATCTCTTATTTACGGGATAAGGATCAATGGACCGAATAAGGAGGGATACGCCGAAGGGTAAGGAACACGAAACCAACAAGGATTTCGTGTGTATATAAAGGGCATCTCGGCTCTCATTAAAGGTATCATATCATAACCCTAACTCTTCACTAAAACCCTAAAACCGATTACTTACTCTCACGCCGGAGGATAATCGTGGGAGACAATCCCCCGATAAGCCTAACGGTGTTTTTTGTTCTCTTAGTGCGCAGGTCTCAAGCATTAAGATCCAATTGATACGGAAACAAGGAACGCCCAACTTTTGTATCAACAAGTGGCGCCATCCGTGGGACCATACACTAAGAACTTTACTAAGAACTAGAATGACAAAGCACGGAAACCTAAATCAGCGGACTCCGCAGGCGAAGAAAACGCATGGCGACCTACAGGGGCAGAAGCAGCAAACTGATTCAGCCCCTAAGCAGGCCTCTGGAACAACCAGTGCGCCCAAAAACCAAGGATCATACTCAGATCTGGCCTTTACTACAGTAGCACCGCTCACAAGGACTACCCATGCTACTACAACAACCACTAGCGCGGAAGATCTACAGCGTACTCCTTTCACCATGCCAGAATTAGACCTCACTGAGCCGCCAAATGCGCCTATCCGAAACAAGGGTCCTGATTTGGAAACAGACGTCCTCGCGCTAGAAGGAGTCACGCCTGAACTAGCGCCAAGTGATTTCGTGTCTCAAAACTATGAAACCTTGGTTGCGCTTATGCGAGAGGAAGCGAAAAAGAGGTCAAGCCAGAGTCTGCAAGCCCGGCTCAACTTCGACCCTGAGCATGAAGCATCCCCACCGCGTTACCGAAAGGAAAGGCGCGAGAAGGATAGCCGCCGACACCCGGTGTTTACTAGGATCGGAAGGAAAGTTGTGGATGATGAAGCAGCCGACTTACAGTATTCGGAGGAGCATGAAGACGATGGACGGCGCACCAATGTCCACACTAGGCTTGGCAGTCGTAGGATTCACGATAGACTTGGGCGACGGTGCTCCCCAAGCGAAAGCCCTTCAAGCTCGGATTCCGAGGATAGTCGGCGCAAGCGCCGAAAAAAAGAAAGCTCATCCTCAAGTGACTCCTCGGACAACGAGGACGAAGAAACAGGACACTGGAAGTCCAGGAGAAGATACCGCGACCAGGAGGACGAAGATATGTCTCGTCCCTGGCGCCGTCAAAAGGTTGACGCATTCACTCGGCGCCTCAGTGATTTTTCAGAAGATAAGAGAAGGCGCATGCCCGCTAATGTTAAAACTTATGATGGGACAGGTGATCCTGACGACCACCTAAAATTTTTTGAATCAGCAGCTACCATCGAAAATTGGCCACAACCTGTGTGGTGCCACATGTTTAATTCTACATTAGTAGGGAATGCGCGAAACTGGTTCAGTAAGCTTCCACGTAGAAGCATCGATGGGTTTGAAGAGTTGCGGAAGGCGTTTCGTTTGAACTTTACTCAAAGGAAGAAGTGCGCCAAGAACCCTGTCGAACTCGCTAGGGTAAAACAGCGCCAAGGGGAATCCACAAGCGCTTATGTAGAGCGCTATAAAGATGAATGCATACATGTCAAGGCATGCCCCGAAATACTAAAGATCTCAGGGTTTATGAACGGAATCAATAACCCAGAACTTATCAAAAAGTTAAATGATAGGGTTCCCCAAACCTTTGACGAACTTATGAAGCGCACGAGGTCCTTCATCCAAGGAGAAGTCGCCGCTGCGGATAGTAAGAAAGGCTACTCAAACTATAGGTCACAAGAACAGCCAAGGAGACAATCCAATGACCAGAGTAGCAATCGTAACAAAAGCTACCGCAGTCAGGGGGGCGGACGAGAGAATGACAAGTATACCCCACTAACGAAGACTCCAAAGGAGATATTTGCGACGGAAGGCGCGAACTTTCCGAGACCCCCACCGATGCGCACCCCAGAAGATCGGCGCGTAGGGAACGGATACTGCGAGTATCATGGACAGAAGGGCCACACCACCAATGTGTGTGTCCAATTGCGCCAACTAATTGATAAGCTAGTAAAAGAAGGCAGATTGGACCATCTAGTTAAGAACATCAAGGATGGGAAAGACAAACAGAAGACTGGGGGCAAGAAAGAAGCACCTAAGGACAAGGCTGACACAATCTACATGATACAATCATGGCAGCGAAAGACTAGGCAAAAGGTCAGCCAGAAATTTTCTCATGAAAGCGAAATCTCTTTCCCCACCTTGGCTGCGGACAACGCAGTGGCGGAATCACTCACCATCGAGATAAATGCGGGAGGTCATGATATCCACCGCATGTATGTTGATGGAGGGGCATCAGCAGACATAATGTATGAGCATTGTTTCAAAAGATTGCGACCTGAGATACAAAGACAGTTAAGCCCGGCCA
Organism: Artemisia tridentata subsp. tridentata; assembly: GCA_021014915.2. NCBI lineage: Eukaryota > Viridiplantae > Streptophyta > Magnoliopsida > Asterales > Asteraceae > Artemisia > Artemisia tridentata. The sequence continues at coordinate 628,763 of CP139502.1, forward strand.
CGACAACGTTGACTGGCTTCACGGGAGAAAAGATATGGCCCATGGGGAAACTACGACTACTAGTTATTGTTGGTAATAAGGAACACTCCACGACAGCCTGGATGAATTTTATGGTGATCAGATCTCATTCGCCATACAATGGCATTATCGGAAGACCAGGAATTTCGGCAATACGCGCAGTACCGTCCACAGCACATGGGATGCTCAAATTCCCAGTAGAAGGCGGCATTGTCACCATCTACAATAACGTCGCGCCACCTAGAGAGTGTAACACGATTACATGTGAGACGACGCACACCCCAGAACAGAGCGCATCTAAAGTATCAAACCTGAAGGTCGCAATTCATCCTGATTACCCGAAGCAAGAAGTATCGATCGGGGGATCGCTGTCTGATAAAGGCAGAGCTGCCGTGTGCGCACTCTTGCAAAAGAATCTGGATATCTTCTCATGGGAACCAAAGCACATGACTGGTGTACCACGCTCGATTGCAGAACACAAGTTGAAAATCCGACAAGGATACTCCCCAGTACGGCAGAAAAAGCGCGGCCAGGCTCCAGAGCGCGCAAAAGCCATTCTAGAGGAAGTACACAAACTTGTTGACGCAGGTATCATGCGAGAGGTCTATTACCATGAATGGCTCTCCAATCCAGTGATGGTCAAGAAGAGTGATGGTAGTTGGCGGATGTGCGTGGATTTCACTGATCTCAATAAAGCATGTCCACAAGACTGCTATCCACTACCAGAGATAGACTGGAAGGTAGAATCTTTATGCGGATACCCCTTTAAATGTTTTTTAGACGCATACAAAGGGTACCACCAAATCTAAATGGCTAAAGAAGACGAGGAAAAAACAGCGTTCCACACAAGCCAAGGTGTCTACTGTTATACAAAGATGCCTTTTGGCCTAAAGAATGCGGGCGCCACCTACCAGCGATTGGTAGATAATGCATTTGAAAAGCAAGTAGGCCGCAACCTAGAGGTCTATGTTGACGACCTTGTCATAAAAAGCCACATCGAAGACGAAGTGGTCCGCGACATTGAAGAAACATTTAGAACACTACGAAAGATCAACATGAAGTTAAATCCTAAGAAATGCACTTTTGGCGCCACAAAAGGCATGTTCCTTGGATACTTGATAGAACCTGATGGCATTAAACCATGCCCAGAAAAAACAGAGGCTGTCATCCAACTCCCTTCACCACGCACGTTGAAAGAAGTCCAGTCTATGAATGGAAAACTAGCCGGGTTGAACAGATTCCTGTCCAAATCAGCAGATAAGTCACTCCCCCTCTTTAAAACACTCAAGAAGTGTAAAAAAAAGGGAGACTTTCGTTGGACCACAGAAGCGGAAGAAGCTTTTACATAGCTTAAGCAACATATAGCAGCGCTTCCCAAGCTAGTCGCACCCCGACCAGGGGAGGAGTTAATTGTGTACTTGTCTGCGACTCATGGAGCAGTTAGCGCGGTGCTACTGACAGATAGGAACTCCGTACAAACACCGGTATATTTTGTAAGTAAAGCGCTCAAGAAGACAGAGATTAAGTATAGCCCAACGGAAAAGTTGGTCTTGGCATTAGTATTTGCCGCCAAAAGATTGCGCAGGTACTTTCAAGCACACCCAATAGCGGTGATCACAGACCAACCAATCAAGCAAGTTATCTCCAAACCCGACGCATCGAGGCGATTACAAAAGGGGAGTGTATTGCTAGGCAAGTATAACATCTCTTATAGACCACGCACTGCGGTTAAGGGGCAAATACTAGCAGACTTCATCATCGAAAAACCAGACACCGATGCTGCACCTCCACGGAGCGAGGTAGAACTGCAAGAACCATGGGTCCTGTTCACGGATGGATCTTCATGCGTGGATGGGTCGGGCGCAGGCCTTATCCTCACCAATCCAGAAGGAATGGAATTCACTTACGCACTGCGCTTTGAATTCACAGCTACGAATAACGAGGCAGAGTATGAAGCCCTAATTGCTGGATTATGCATTGCAACTCGAATGGGTGTACGCAACCTAGAAGCAAATGTGGATTCCCGATTAGTAGCCAACCATGTGTTGGGCGAATATGTGGCTAAAGAGGATAACATGGTTCAATACCTCGACAAGACCAAGTCACTAATCCAAGGTTTTGACAGGTTTACCATTAAACAAGTTCCTAGAGGTGAAAACAAAAAAGCGGATGCGCTAAGCAAGATCGCATCTACAAGCTTTGCGCACCTGTCAAAACAAGTGTTGGTGGAGATCCTAAAAAATAAATCCATCTCGGAGATGGAGATATCCACGGTAATAGAGGAGCAGAATCCTACGTGGATGACCCCTATTGTCGAATTTATAAGCAAAGGCATATTGCCCCATGAGCAGAAGGACGCTCGACGGATACGGCGCACAGCGCAGAGGTTCGAACTTCGAGATGGTATCCTATATCGGCGCTCATTTCTACAACCATGGCTTCGGTGCGTTGGACCTCTTCAGGCAGATTACGTACTCCGAGAGATCCACGCCGGTTCATGCAGTATGCATTCAGGACCACGGTCCGTCGTAGCACGAGCCTTGCGGTCAGGATACTACTGGCCCACTATGCATCGCGATGCGCGTGATGTGATAAAGAAATGTAGCGACTGCCAAGTTCATAGACCCATCCCGCGCAGACCACAACAAGAGCTAATGCCTATCACTTCTCCATGGCCATTCTATAAGTGGGGTATCGACATTGCGGGTCCCTTCCCTGTTGCAGCAGGGGGACTGAAATTTCTTATTGTGGTGATAGACTACTTCACTAAGTGGATTGAGGCAAAAGCAGTGGCGACAATCACAGGTAATCAAGTAAAACGATTCGTTTGGGAAAATATTGTATGCCGCTTTGGATTACCTGGGGAAATCATTTCGGACAATGGAAAACAATTCCGCGATAACCCGTTCAAAGACTGGTGCGCAGAACTAAATATTACACAACACTTCGCGTCGGTTAAACACCCACAAACCAATGGTTTGGTTGAGCGCGCAAATCGTAGTCTAGGCGAAGGAATTAAAGCGCGCCTGGACAAACATAAAGGAAGATGGGTGGATGAATTGTCGCATGTCTTGTGGGCGCACCGCACGACAATCAAAGTTAGCAATGGAGACACTCCCTTTTCTCTTGTCTACGGGACAGAAGCTGTCATACCAGCTGAAATTGGGATGCCAACTATTCGTACCGCGGAAGTTAATGTCCCAACCAATGACGACGAACGGCGTATAGACTTAGACCTATTGGAAGAAAGGCGTGAACGCGCAGCTATACGTGAAGCAAAAGCCAAGTCAAAAATGAAGGGATACTACGATGCTAAAGTTCGAAGCACCTCATTCAGACTAGGCGACTTTGTATATCGCGCTAATGATGCGAGCCACGCAGAAGATACAGGTAAACTTGGACCAAAGTAGGAAGGACCCTATGAGGTTGTTGAAGCACTAGGAAAAGGCGCGTACAAGCTGCGTGACATGGATGGCCATGAGCTACAACGCACATGGAATATTGATGCGTGGTTTTGCGACCTTACAACAGGTTTTACCTCTCGAGGGATCTCAAGAGGCTTACAACCCCACCAGGCAGTGTACCTGACCGATGTAGTATAGTGTAGTGGTAAGTACGGGGGATTGATCGTTCTCCACAGGGAATAGTGTCGTTAGGATTGAAAAACTACTCTAATAGGTCTAAGGGTGAGGGAATATTCTTTTTGTATTTTTATATTTTTATGAAAGCAAGTAAAATCTCGGGTTTGAAGGAGTGGGCGGAATTAGTTGCTAGTCAACTAACCCAAATAACTACGAATGCAAATAAAATAAAATAACTGAAAATGAAAAGGTTGTGAAACTTATGTGGAGAGAAATGTGTTTACTTAGATTTCCTTACTCCCTAACTATCTTTTACCGGTTGATTAGTGTGTATTAATTGCGTGGATGACGGGTGTATTCCTTAATACCAATCGTGGGGTGGCGTACGTACTTCCCCAACTCTATAAGCTCCTACTTCACTCCTATGTCGAGCCGACAAAGAAGCTCCTAACATGGGATCACTAGAATTCGCTCATGCATTAAATACAACCATAAAAACCTTAGTACGCATTGGTTCATGTTTCTTAAGACGTTCAAGCAAGTTACCGTATAGGAGGTTAGCCAGTTTTCTTAAGCCTAACATCGATGAACAATCATCCAATACAATTAATAACACACTAATAACCAATAATTAATAGTTAGGTTTCATTAGATCTAAGCAAACACAAGATAAATCTAGCCTAGCATGTTAATCAAAAGACAAGAACAAGATATAATCAAACAACACATAGACATATTGATTGATTAAATGAATACTTATCTTCAATTAAACATGGGAGATCCAAGGGTATGAAAACCCTTAAAAATGGCAGAAATTCGTCTTAGGGTTTCTCTTCACAAAGTTGCACACTAATGACAAAAAATTGCAAAACTATATATAGAACTTAGTGGCTGACGGCGTCCCGTTGTAGATCTTGACGCCGTCACCTCGCCGTGTCTAGGGTTCCCGGATGGCCTTCTTGACGTCGTCCCTCTTTAGTGCTCCAAAATCCGCTCTGGCTTATCAAAGGTTGACGCCGTCAGAAATGGGCTTGACGCCGTCTCTCTTTAAGTTAAACCGTGATGGCCTTGATCACCTTAAAGGGTGACGCCGTCAGAATTCCTTTGTAAAACTCCCTGGCTTATCATGTGTATTTTTTCATATCCACCTCTTTTGCCAAGCCATGACGCCGTCAGGAGCAATCCCTGACGCCGTCAAAGGTACTTTTCCAGCCGATTTTGAGACTTTGTCGTTTTCTTCACTTTTATGCTCAAAAAACGTCCAAAATGCTTCCTTTTTCAGATTTCTTCTTCAAAGTACCTAAAATGACAAAAGGAACGATTTAGGGCAATATTTGATCAAATAAATACGATTTAGGGCTTAAATGACCCCCTAAAAGCGGTACACTTTTCGCTTCATCAAATACCCTTACACTTGAGATTTGCTTGTCCTCAAGCAAATGCGCTTTTATTCTAATCAAAATACAAGTTAGGGGTCATTTAACACTAATATAAAAGTAATTACAACAAATAGTCGTTCCATTTTAATCATAATAAGCATGGAGATTACAAACTAGCACCTCACAAGTAGTGTTTAGATACTCACATCTCTCAGGTGTCATCAAAATAAATCTCATAAATGAAAACGGATAATATCTCTCACTACCTGTCATAGCAAATAGATTACCATAGGCTTGGGAAAGGATCGAAAACCTTCTCCACTAGGCGTAAGCACCTAAGATAAACTATCAAAGAGGGCTTTTACATGGGTTATAACGTGAGGTGTAGGGATATGATAAACACGGTTTTGTTGGATAAGGGATATTTTACTGGTGGCGAGTTAAAGATCTTGATTAATTACATGTACAATATGGCGTTGCTAAGCCAAGACTAGACTCGAATTAAGCTAAAAACAAAATAACAAAAACATAAAACAAACATAAAATGAAATGGGATGGTAGTCCGTATGTTTTTTTCTATTTTTCTTTTTCTCATTTTTTTGTATTTTTCTTGATTTTTTTTTTTTTTTTTTTTTTTTTTTTCATACACTCTTGCCCTACCATCCAAAATAATACATCATAGGGCGTTGCATTCCCCTTACACTTGAACTTTTAAATAACTTTACAAATAACTACTCTAATGACTCGAATTAAGATAATCGAAACACTTGGAGTACTTTTTAAAATATTTAGCACATATGGGGGTAATAATGTTGTTCTTCCCCATTACTCCATTAAACTAGTACTTTACCCATGAGTCCCAATCGTCCCAAAACAATATGTACAATGATATGACTCGACTTAGCAACCATGTAATCAATTAGATAATTAACTAAGGGTTTAAACAAATGTTGTCACAATAATGCACTAAAAATGAGTGCATACAAGGTAGGCTAAGGCGATTTGGGTGTACATTTAAGTGGGGTGTAACAAATTCTTCCTTTAAGTAAAATGCTTAAAGTTAGAAACGAAAAGATAGGCTCTGAGGGGTGTACTAGGGGTATCGTGTACTAAAAATGAGTACAACGCAAAGGGTGTGGGAGAATTACTTGACCAATGTAGCCAATGTAATTATAACAAAAACACAGGTGTAAAACAATGGGTTAATCCTAATGCCTCTTATCATGTAGTAAATCTAACTACACGAATGTAGTCTCACTTGTGGCCTCGGAATGGTCCTAACGCAAGTTCTAGAATCTAAGTGATACCGGTACACACATCATAGCATAAATGCTTTTCCTACCAATTCTAGGGGCGAACCTCACATATTTGGGGGTGGAAAAATTTTTAGTGGTACGGTTTTTGTGCTAGTCATATAACTCCTATCCATGAGACGCTAATTAAGATCAAAGTTTCACTCCTATATGTTGTAAAAAAATTTAAATTTGGCACTAAAATTGCCCTAACAGGTATTTATCTCAGTTTTATTACACATCTACTATTAAACAAACAAAAATCAAGCGTAATTGCATTTTCTAAAGTATCGTATTTTTACCCCCCCCCCCCTACACTTAAGATGAACATTGTCCCCAATGTTCAAATAACAAGATGTAAAAGTAAATAAGGTAAAAGAATGAAATCAAATACTCCCCTGATTCGTTCGGTGGATAATGTGGCAACATGGTTAGATCTTCTTCCAAGAGAAAGTAGAGGCTCCAAGACTAATGCATCGCCATAAGCTTGATTCCATATACATCTCCTTGTCCAAAATAACCTGTTAAACCTGAGAAAACAAACACGAAAACCTGCATAACATCGGCGGGATAAATTCTATATATAAGGATATAATGCTTGTGGAATGATTATTTTGCAGATTCCTGGAGATTATAAGTTAGAGATTTAATAAAAACTTTTTATGAAAACAAAACTTTCAAAAATTTCAGAAAACTAAAACCTGACGCTGTCAGGTTGTAAAGCCTGACGCCGTCAGAAATAATCTGACAGAATTCTCATGTTAAGTTTCCGGAAAATTTCTGGAAAAACCTATACCTTACTTCCTGGAATTCTTGCAAAATATCATTATGACTCGATACAAGCATTTGACTCAAACAAATACTAATATGTATGTTAATTTAATATTATTAAGATTCATGTTCATTTGTGTTCTAATAAACCGATTTGGATTTCCCTTACACTTATCTTTTGCAAAATACCTTTATATGTAGTTAAGACGAAGTTAAAAACAAGATAAAGCATTTTCACAATTTAGTTTCGAACATGAATCAATAATAATAAAAATTAAACATACATACGGAAACAAATAAAATCAAACAAACAAATAAATAAACACACAAAGCAAATAAAGCTTGGGTTGCCTCCCAAGAAGCGCTTTTCTTTATTAACGAGTCTTGTAGCTAGACTCAAAGTAAGGCTCATCTAGTGTCGCTTATGCTCACATATCCGAGTGTGAGCCATCTAATTGTTGCCTCATCTTTCTTGTATTCATCACTCAGCTCCAGACATCCATGATAATATCTCTTATTTTTCTCATGTTGATATTTGAGCCCCTTTTTCTTATCATTCTCACTTAACAAGTCAATAGGCACAAGTCTATTGCAAGATTCAATGGAGAAGTTCTTAAACCTAGGATGTGATCGGGGCATTTGGTAAACAAAATCTTCGTCTCCATCCGAGAATGTAATTAACCCGTCCACAAGTTTTTCGTCAAGGTTGGTCAACCTTTTGAAGGGTTCTCCAAAAATGACTTGGGTTAATTTGTTATCAATAAATTCCCCTAAGTTCTCCATAACCATAAAATCCACCAAATACACAAAACTTCCTACGAATACGTGTAGTGGCTCAATCCTAGCAACAATGTTATCTCCTTGATATTCTAGCTCATCTACCATGATTTTATTATAATTAGCGCGAGAGATAATGTTCATAGGCAAAGATGAGTTAAGATAAGCATGAAAACTATGATAACCAATCTTACATGGAAATTGCATATTAAAGAGGCTATCCTTTTCGATCTTAGTCCTAGGGTCAACATACTTAAAGGGATCAATTTCCTCTTTTCTCCATTCCTCGTTAACTACTTCTCCATTACCAGCATCCTCATCGGAGTCTGAGTCGTAAAATGGACTAACATAGTTATTCTCACGGTCAGAATCCTCCATCTCAGAATTGTTACCAAAGTGGTGGCCGGGTGAAAGGTTGTTGTTTTCTACGATGGGGGCGGGAACGGGTAGTTGGAACTTTGCACGGCAGAAAATACGAATAACAGGGATCAAACGATCACTATTACTCATGAGGTAGGTGGAAGGTGTCACAAACAAAAGTACAAAGAAATAAGATAGACTAAAGAAAAACCTAGAAAAATAAAATAAAAATCTCACTAGAAAGGAATCTAGTGAGTAGACCTAATAAAATAACAAATTCAACCTAAACAATAACTATTCCCCGGCAACGGCGCCAAAAACTTGATGCGTGGTTTTGCGACCTTACAACAGGTTTTACCTCTCGAGGGATCTCAAGAGGCTTACAACCCCACCAGGCAGTGTACCTGACCGATGTAGTATAGTGTAGTGGTAAGTACGGGGGATTGATCGTTCTCCACAGGGAATAGTGTCGTTAGGATTGAAAAACTACTCTAATAAGTCTAAGGGTGAGGGAAGATTCTTTTTGTATTTTTATATTTTTATGAAAGCAAGTAAAATCTCGGGTTTGAAGGAGTGGGCGGAATTAGTTGCTAGTCAACTAACCCAAATAACTACGAATGCAAATAAAATAAAATAACTGAAAATGAAAAGGTTGTGAAACTTATGTGGAGAGAAATGTGTTTACTTAGATTTCCTTACTCCCTAACTATCTTTTACCGGTTGATTAGTGTGTATTAATTGCGTGGATGACGGGTGTATTCCTTAATACCAATCGTGGGGTGGCGTACGTACTTCCCCAACTCTATAAGCTCCTACTTCACTCCTATGTCGAGCCGGCTAAGAAGCTCCTAACATGGGATCACTAGAATTCGCTCATGCATTAAATACAACCATAAAAACCTTAGTACGCATTGGTTCATGTTTCTTAAGACGTTCAAGCAAGTTACCGTATAGGAGGTTAGCCAGTTTTCTTAAGCCAAACATCGATGAACAATCATCCAATACAATTAATAACACACTAATAACCAATAATCAATAGTTAGGTTTTATTAGATCTAAGCAAACACAAGATAAATCTAGCCTAGCATGTTAATCAAAAGACAAGAACAAGATATAATCAAACAACACATAGACATATTGATTGATTAAATGAATACTTATCTTCAATTAAACATGGGAGATCCAAGGGTATGAAAACCCTTAAAAATGGCAGAAATTCGTCTTAGGGTTTCTCCTCACAAAGTTGCACACTAATTACAAAAAATTGCAAAACTATATATAGAACTTAGTGGCTGACGGCGTCACGTTGTAGATCTTGACGCCGTCACCTCGCCGTGTCTAGGGTTCTCGGATGGCCTTCTTGACGCCGTCCCTCTTTAGTGCTCCAAAATCCGCTCTGGCTTATCAAAGGTTGACGCCGTCAGAAATGGGCTTGACGCCGTCTCTCTTTAAGTTAAACCGTGATGGCCTTGATCACCTTAAAGGGTGACGCCATCAGAATTCCTTTGTAAAACTCCCTGGCTTATCATGTGTATTTTTTCATATCCACCTCTTTTGCCAAGCCATGACGCCGTCAGGAGCAATCCCTGACGCCGTCAAAGGTACTTTTCCAGCCGATTTTGAGACTTTGTCGTTTTCTTCACTTTTATGCTCCATAAACGTCCAAAATGCTTCCTTTTCCAGATTTCTTCTTCAAAGTACCTAAAATGACAAAAGGAACGATTTAGGGCAATATTTGATCAAATAAATACGATTTAGGGCTTAAATGACCCCCTAAAAGCGGTACACTTTTCGCTTCATCAAATATCTGCAATCTCAAGAGATGCTATCTTTAGGAAAGGTTACGACCCCGCCCACGGACACTTCCGCACTTTAGTAAGTGCTCAATGAATATCCGTGTATTTACATTTTTGTTTCATCTAGGCAAATGTCTTTCTTTTTCCAAAAACTTGCAAGTATTAATTAAATAACGCGGTTTCTAGCTAACTCCGTGACACACTTTACTTTGTTGTTTACATATTATTTATGTCTCAATATTGTTGTTATATTACCTGTTGCCTACATGGCGCGCATGCACTTATTAAAACCCACGATGGTAAAGGATGAGTAAACCTACTAAATAACTCGTTGAGTAAGAGGGTTGCAAACCCATCAACATCGGATCACGCATCCTTGTTAAACACCTTACTCTCAAGATGTTGGAGTAAGTTCATTGTGCATCCCACGACGGATACACAACAATGCACACTGTGCGCGTTTAACAAATTAGGAGTTAAGACTCTTAACCCCTTGATATGGTATTCGCAGTACGCTGCATGTCAGCCCATACACTTGTGAATTTCATATATATTCGCGCTTGACATTAAGTCATGAATTTCATACATGATTATGTTATAAGTGATTATAGATTCATGTAATCTTTTTTAAGTGCGTTTATATAACGGTTTGATTCTTAGACATAAAGACAGATAACTAAGTACAAACATCATAACCACAATCACATACAATATGCGTACAATCGCACTTTCAAAATATCATTTTATTATGGACTACGAGTTCATACAAAGTATAGATTTAACATGCACATGTGCAACAAAATGTTAACCTATTACAAAACATCACCAAGTCAAAACAATCTAAAGGCTGTGGGAGCGTCTAAGCTCTGAACTGCTAACATGGTACGCAGCACTCCCAGCTTCCTCAAGCTTCTTCAGGAGATCATAATCCTTGGGCGACACTGTCGGTACACTAACAGGTACTCCATCAGATCTTGGAATATGTGCAACACCAATACCACAAAGGATGGCCTTCCCCTTCACACCCTGCTTCTTCGCAAGCCTCATGGCATGGGCCTCTAAGGATTCCTTCAGCGGGATTTCCTTCTCGAGGGCAAAAGGATTTAAGATGTTGCGAGGACGAGCAAAGATAGGTACCTGCAGCTGCGACACATCTGGCTTAAGAAAGTAATCAGGTTGTGCCTCTGCGTCCTCTGCTGCGTGCCTAGCCAAGGTTAACCCCTCCATAATAACACCTATGGGGTAATCTTGATCGCCCTCCAGTTGAGCAATGTGAGGAAGATCTAACAGCTTCATCTTCTCCATAGCAGCGCCAAGTTCATCATAGGCATCAGCATTATAACCTGGTACTTGTGCGGCAGGCACTGTCAATAACTTGCTCTCGGAAAGCTCCTCTATAGCCTGCACCTTGCCACGTGCCAACGCACGCTCAACAACATCCCCAAAGGCCTCCCTCACCTCTTGAGACTCCAAAGTACTCAAAGCAGCAAGGCGCAAACCATGGCTGATAAGCCACCTGCGCTCAGCAATTGACGATACTAGGTGTGGGTACAGCTCTTCATCATACTCAATACTGAGCTTGCGCAGCTTAATTTCCTGCTTCTCCAGTGCCCCCTCCACAGCCTTACGAAAATCAAACAATCTAGAGAAGTGAGCGCTCTTGTTAAGCTCCATGTACTTTAAGACCCAAAGACAAGTGGCCTTGTAATCTGTTAACCAAGCACGCTCTTGGCTCACTTGGGCAAGTAATGACATCTTCTCTTCAGCAAGCTTCTGGGCATACACATCTGTTGCCTTTACCTCAGCCTGAGCATCAGCCAACTGCGCCTTCAGAAGCACAATCTCCTCATCTTTCTGCACACAGCGGCTACTTTCACCAACATACCTTGATTGTAGCTGTGCAACTAAGGAGGCCTGGTGCGCAGCAGCCAAACCTAGCTCCTCTATTAGATGGTCCGTTGGCACATCCTCAAATGCCTTCGGCTCAGTCTCTTGGCTCTTCTGCGCATGATCATCAGTATGTGAGGGACTCGCCTTGGGTGGCGAATTCCCAACACGCGCAGCATCATCATCAGCAGCTTCAACACTGCACGCAAATAACAAAGCTACTTTATAGTATCATCGCGGAATAAAGAACTGAAGATCTAAAGATACAAGTCTCATTACTTACTTGGGGGGAGGAGTTTTAGGTGGCGACGCATCCTCTTCTGATGATTGCCCGCCAGAGATAACATGGCGCCTTCTTTTAGATGTACCCGCGCCATCATCACCAGAAGTTTTCTTGCGCTTCACCCCTTGGCTAGCCTCCTCGGGCCCACTATCAGCCATGGCAAACCCCACACTCTCTGACGAGTCTATGTGCGATGGCTCCTCCACAGGGACTTGTACCCCAGGAGTTGGAAAACTGCGAATAGGAGTCGCCTCTAAAACAACTGGGGGACATCCTCTGGTTCCTCCTGTACGATCTCCATAGTGCGCCCCGCGGTAGCCTCCAAAACTGGCTCCTCACCTTCTCTTAAAGGGCGCACTCCTACGGTCACCTGTTTGGGTCTCGTCAAGCGCACCACGCTGAATAGATCCATCTCTGCGCAACAAACCACAAACAAACACAAAGAGGGTTACAAAAGCTACAATAATGAAGAGCGCTTACACTACTGAGCGAAGGAGAAGAAAGGACAAGCACCCACCCCGGTTATCCTCATCCAAAAAGGTTGGCACCTCGTCAGGACCTCCGAAGTAGTTGCGACTAATGCCCATATGCACCAAAAACTCTTCTGGGTAAGCGTTGATAGGGATGCGATTGGCATTAATCGTTTCCGCATCATCTGCGTTATACGCTCCAGGGATGGGGCGCTCATCCTTCGGTAATGACCCTTGGGTATAGAACTCAAAATCCCATGGAAAGAATGCATCATCAACCCAAAAGAATTTCTCCCTCCAATTCCTAAGTGCGTCTAACTTTTCTGTATAGCACTGCAGTCGCCCTGCGCGCTTGGAAAATGACACCCACCCGTTTGACCACGACGAGTGATAAAACGCGCGGAACAGATGGATTGTGGGGTTAATCGCCAACAAGCGACAATTTACTTCAAAATTTGTTATTTTTGCTGCATCTATACAGTGCAGTTGGGAAATATGGAGGCGATAGTAGTTTAAAACATCGCACAAGAATAGAGAAATGGGCACACGTTGGTTAGCGAATTCAAAGAAGCGTGTGTATACCCCTACTTTCCCTTCAGGGAAGTTCGCTATGGACGCAGTCGCCACCGGAACCACCGGGTGCAACGCAATCGGGATATAATAATCCGAGCTGAACAGACGAAGTTCGTCCTCAGATATATCGGATGTAAAGTCGGATAATTGAAGAACCATGGTTAGAATTCAATGGATTCTGCAGCGCACGCACTATTACCTTAAGAGTTGTTGATTTCTTGTTCGCTGTTTAGAGGTTTTAACAATGGTGGCTGTTAGAAATGAAGCTGGGCGATATTTACGTGAATTGGAAGTAGACAACTAGATTGCATATAGTGCAAGGACTTAGTGTGTAATATTCTAATAGTTGTCAAGTTGGCATATAAATACCCTTCAAGTATTCACTTGAAGGGTGTGGCTGTGAATCATTTGACAAAGAAATAATATCCAAAGTTTATCACACTCCACCTTCTCTCTACTCTCTCACTAAACCTAACATGAATCTCTTCCATTTTGGTCAACCTCGTCCACCGGAAGGTGTTAAAACACGATTCTTGGTCATTACAATTGGTATCAAGAGCTAACCGGGGGCGAATCGTGGTGTGTTTGAGGTAAACAATGTGATTTTTTGGTGTGTTCTTGATTGTTACTGTTCATCAGTAGCAGTTTTGATGCTTTGTGTTCGATTCATGTTCATAAGTACCAAAAAGTTGCGTTTTTTGTTATTCTAAAAACGTGGCTGTTTGAGTTTTATTTGGAATCGTATGCAAAAATAATGATCAAAGGTTGTGTTTGTTCTATGCTTGTTCGACTTGGTTTTTTGAAAGGTCACTAGTTCTTCACTCAAATCTTAGTAAGGAAGAATAGATCTTGGTTTGTTCTTTGTTTCTTGGATCGACTAGAATCATAAATTTTATAAGATTTGTGTTTTTGGTTGGTCTAGTGAATTATTGATTGTTTAGAAGTTAGTGAAAGTTAGTGAAAAGTGGCAGTGGAAAAGACTGACAAGCATGGAGTAGCATGGGCTAGTAGCATAAAGTCAAAGAAGTTGGGAAAAGTGCAAATTATCGCTATTCTAAGAGACCAGCGCGTTTTATCGCAATTGGCGAGTTTTATCGCAATTGGCGAGTTTTATCGCGATTGGACTTTGTCTCTTTAATCGCAATTGGCCTGATAAGCACTATCGCAGTTGAGATTTATCGCATTTGAGATTTATCGCATTTGACCATCTTCACTGTTATCGCGATTGGACAACCTTATCGCATTTGGCACAAAAAAAAAAAAAAAAAAAAAATTGGCGGGAAAATTTGAGTAAAATTTAATTTTCACAGGGGACTAAACGGACAATTTTTACGCGAGATTCAAATTCTGGTTCAAGAGTGAAAATTTTGGCCCAAAATTCAAATTTTTTGGCCAAAATTCGAATTTTTCGGGAATTTTTGGCGTAAAAATTTCTTAAACTCAAATTTTTCCAGCATCATTAGAATGTCATTTTATGGCATTTTTCACACCAAAATCACATATAACATTGTTTGGCCTACACATTCAACATCACCACGTATAGCCGAAAAGATCCTGATCAAGAATCGCAATCAAATGACAATGGCTAAATTATCAACTGTGACTACAAGGATGATTCATTATTACTTACTTGAAGTTGAAGTGGAATATCACGGGTACGTGTACTTAGTATCTTGAAGATATCGGGGTTGGTTGGATGCAAGATTCTTCGAGATCCTTGTTTGAGCATTTATAGAATAGTGATTAAGTCTTGGGTTATCTAGTTTTCATAGGTCAAGGGGAGGATGGACGAAGACCTAGTTAACTATCACTTAAAGGAGATACGTTGTAGTACTCAGTGTCACACAAAGATGTGGATAATTCAAGAGAGGTTCATATACAGTTAAGGAAGGATGGATGGGTATATGAAACGACCTATGCTATAAGGAGTTACGTTGTAGTGCTCAGTATAGGTTCTTAGTCACACTATCGTGCAAGTTTAAGTCACAAGCCTTGGTTATTTTACTTCAGTCTCAAGTTCGTCATAGTGGGTTTATCCATCAGCAGTCACTACAAAAAGCCGTTGTTTTGATACAAGAGGTTTGAGAAGAGATTGATCCTAAGAGAATCATAGAGAGAATAGTTATCGACATCAACTCATGGGGTATTGATTTGTTTGTTGCTTCTAGTTGATATGTCTATGTACACATATGTAGGATGAGTCCGAAAGATCGTCATCATCCTGGAGGGAGAAATGTATCAAAATGTGTACATCGGGGCTGTTTATTGAAGAACCGGAAGCATTCTAAGTGAGCTGAAGATGTCGATATGATGCTCCCCAAAGAAACCTGTGAAGAAGTTACAAGTCATCAGTCTATAATCCATTTTCCGCTGTGCAAGAGACTGAAGACAATTTGGCAAGATTTCAGAGAAACTTCTTCTACAAGCTTCAAGGCTATATCAAACGGGTTGTCAATTTGGGAGGGAGCATGTAAAAGAAAATGCCTCACTAATTGGGAGGGAGTAATACCCAATTAGGTCATTACAGTGATTCTACAAGTAAGTCAAGCAAGCTGAGAAAGATACGAGAAGATCAAGAGCTGTGAAGACATCCTCAAAAGGAGACTGCTCTACTTCAGCATTGCTTTTATCATTGTTATGTAATTGTTAGGAATCATTGTAACCAATTCACGTATATCTCCAGCTGGAGGGAGATTGTTAGAAATGAAGCTGGGCGATATTTACGTGAATTGGAAGTAGACAACTAGATTGCATATAGTGCAAGGACTTAGTGTGTAATATTCTAATAGTTGTCAAGTTGGCATATAAATACCCTTCAAGTATTCACTTGAAGGGTGTGGCTGTGAATCATTTGAAAAAGAAATAATATCCAAAGTTTATCACACTCCACCTTCTCTCTACTCTCTCACTAAACCAAACATGCATCTCTTCCATTTTGATCAACCTCGTCCACTGTAAGGTGTTAAAAGACGATTCTTGGTTATTACAGTGGCAATGGAAGTTTTTACTGTGATAGCCACAGTGAAATGGAGACAACACTTTATATAGGGTTACATGCTCTCATGGATGATTGACATGTGTAACCCACTTGCTCTAATCGTGTGGCTGGGAGATCCAGAGGTGAAACACTTTTTCACCCACCCCTCACAATTTACGAGGGATATTCGGATTTACTTGGACTAGATTCATCGTATTGCTTTTTTAGGCGGGAAACACTTGAAACTTCCCAGCTACGCATTCTGGAATATTTTTTCGCTACAGTTGTTAGTCTAGCATCCGCAGTTTCACCTTGCGCATACTAGACTGGGGGGACATGATGACGTATAGTCCACATTCGGGTCACGAACCCGACCAATACTCAAGCCCATCACGCGTGGGCTATCACGATAAAGATTTGGGCTTACAATGGCCCAAATCCGAAATCTATTATTGGTCTTGATATAGGATCTCTTATTTACGGGATAAGGATCAATGGACCGAATAAGAGGGGATACGCCGAAGGGTAAGGAACACGAAACCAACAAGGATTTCGTGTGTATATAAAGGGCATCTCGGCTCTCATTAAAGGTATCATATCATAACCCTAACTCTTCACTAAAACCCTAAAACCGATTACTTACTCTCACGCCGGAGGATAATCGTGGGAGACAATCCCACGATAAGCCTAACGGTGTTTTTTGTTCTCTTAGTGCGCAGGTCTCAAGCATTAAGATCCAATTGATACGGAAACAAGGAACGCCCAACTTTTGTATCAACAAGTGGCGCCATCCGTGGGACCATACACTAAGAACTTTACTAAGAACTAGAATAACAAAGCACGGAAACCTAAATCAGCGGACTCCGCAGGCGAAGAAAACGCATGGCGACCTACAGGGGCAAAAGCAGCAAACTGATTCAGCCCCTAAGCAGGCCTCTGGAACAACCAGTGCGCCCAAAAACCAAGGATCATACTCAGATATGGCCTTTACTACAGTAGCACCGCTCACAAGGACTACCCATGCTACTACAACAACCACTAGCGCAGAAAGGATAATTTTTAATTTTAAAACATAATGGTTTTCTTACTAACTTATCAAAGTATTTTATCATAAATTTGACATATGTATAAAGATATTTTTTAGAGCAGAAAGGAAAAAAGAGGAAAGAAGATGAGAGATTTGGGTTTTTTTACTTTAAAATTTTCCTATTTTTTAGAGGAAAAGGAGGAAGAGAAGTGATCAGGTAGAGTACCTCCGGACCCGGCAGGCTGGTCCGGTACCTCCGGACCCAGCAGGCTGGTCCGGACTTCCCCATAACTTGAACCGCGGCAGAGTCAGTTCACACTATAGAACAAAGTCTTGCCAAACCAAGACAAGCACATGCCTCGGACTCCCCAGACCGGGGCAGAGCACAAACTCTGCCGCGGCAAAGACGCAAGTGGACTCCCCCACTTGATCTGACAGATAAGGCACAAGTGGACTCTACTCTGACGACACAAGTGGACTCTGCTCTGACAAACGTCCGCAGAGACGGCGCAAGTTGACCCTGACACTAACCGATAAGGCACAGGTCAACTCAGCTACAGTAAATACGGGTAGTATAAATACCCCAACTCATTTATTACTGCTCACCTAACTGCATTTACTACACATAGTCCGCACTTAAACTATCTTTCTCAATCAATATACTTACTCTCACACCCGAGGCTAACCGCGGAACCCCCCTTCCGCGGTAAGACTAACGGTGCTACCTTTCTCTTAGCAGTTCACACGAAGTACTCAGTGCAAGATCTACCCTCCAAGAGCTAGTCTAACCTAGGTCTGGGAGTGTGCCGAAGATTTGTACTAACAAGAAGAGAAAAAAATTTGATACTCCATCCATTCTTTTCTCCCTTATCTCTTCTTTTCTCTTTCCCTACAAAACTCCGATAACACAGTTAGTAATCTAAAATGTAAGTTTACAAGTTTGTGTGTTAAAACCATTCATTTCTAAAACCGAAATGTAGCAACAAGACACTAGATCACAAATATGGACAACAACAAAAATTTACATCACTATTGGGCTTTTGAACTTGCAACAAATATGAACCAAAGTAAAATAGAAATATAGAATACAGTATATTTCAACGTCAAATTAGCAAAATGTATATCTAAAATAAAAATAAAAAATTCACTCGACTTAATTACATCTAAGAAAATGTGTTTTAAGTAGAAGCGAAACAACAACTGCAATACTTCATTCCCATATATGACCACATTAACAACAATGGCGCTCTTCACATAGTTATCGCCATCAAATCATATGATGTCTAAAACACGGTCCCCGATTATAATGTGTCATAAGCTTCCATTCGTGTCACTACAGTGGGACTTTTAACATGGTGCTTACCACCAGACCATATAAGATTTGACTATTATATCAATGTATTCAAATGGCAATAAATAAATAAATAAATAAATAAAACTATCAGGTCAGTTTTCATTAGGCCTAATCCCGAAGTACTAACCAAATTGTTCCTTCCGTCTTACAATAACAAAAATAACTCAAATGAACGAGTGAATGAAAAACCCTATTTTTAACCTTGACCACTTCAATTAATTCTTCCAAAAACATTGCCATACCTTGAACTATTATAAAAAGAGAATATTTTAACTATCTTCATTATTCTACTAATTAAATACATTATATGGCGAAATAAAATGTACATTTATGGGTCAAATAATTATTAAAAACACTTGGTCACTAACCTATACTAAGTTTATACTATATCCACATGTAATACTGTGGTAGGGAAAAAGAATACATGGCTTTATTCATAAAAGAAAAGAAATATAAATATATTATTTAATTATAGATATAGACGTATTAATTTGACTTTTGTGTCCTTGTCTTGAAACAGCATCTACCAAATCTGAAAATTCTTGATCTCCAAGAGTCAATGTCCCTAAAGAGGACACCAGATTTTAGCGGGCTTCCATGTCTTGAAAGATTAAATTTGTATGGATGCTCTAAACTAAAAGAGATTCATCCATCAATTGGGTATCACGAAAGGCTTGTTTATGTAAACATGAATGGGTGTGAAAAACTAAAGATGTTTCCACCCATTATCCGTATGCAAAAGTTGGAGACTCTTAATTTGTCTTGGTGTTTACGACTTTGGAAGTTTCCAGAGTTCAAAACCAACATGGATAGCTTGAAAGAGCTTTATTTGTGTGACACTGCTATAGAAATTGTCCCCTCGTCAGTTGGAGAATATTGTACCAACCTTGTTTCTTTAGACTTGGCTAGTTGTCGCAAACTAAAGAGGATAGAATGCAACTTCCGTCTCTTTAAACATTTGAAGGAGTGTTATCTCCATGATTGTAGCCAACTTGAGAAATTAGCAGACTTCTTTGATGTCGATTGTTGTTTAGAGGTGCTTTCTTTGTCCACGGATGAGAAATCTTCTTTAATCAATAGATTCGCGATTCGATCTAGTTTAAGCTATCTTTACCGAAGCCCGGTGGGCATGAAGTTTCCACGTTTTTTAAAGAAGTTACGACTTAGGGAGTCCATTCTGGGAGATGGAGACATTCCGTCGGATATTGTCGAATTATCCTGTCTACAAGTACTAGACTTAACATGGAACGATTTTTCACAATTACCTTCAAACCTCTCGCAACTTCCTAGTCTAAAATTCCTCGACGTGTCAGGCTGCAAGAACCTTGTAGAATTGCCGGATCTCCCATCAAGCATAGCTATTCTCCAAGCAGTTTTTTGTTATTCACTTAAAAGCTTAGGAGATCTATCCAATTATAAATGGTTGTGGAGAGTCTCATGTTATAAGAGGAGAAAGTGGGTTAGTGGTGAGAGGGTACTACATTCCATGCTTCAGGTTTGGCTCTACTTTGCTCTTGTATTTCATTCTCATAGATTCCGACCAAATAGTAATAATATTGATCATAATCTGAATGATTTTGTGACAGGGAAATGCCGTTGAAAATCACTTTATGAGTCTCAGTTTTGGACCTGCATCATCAGAGATGCCACATCAACCGACATTCACATTGCAACTTCCACATAATTGGTATAATGACTTCAGTGGATTTTTATTATGCACCGACGAAGACATGTGGTGGGGTCCGTGTTTGATAGTTATCAAGCAGGAAGAGACGTGCTTGGATGTTCAACCTGATCATTGGCCTGAGTTTGATAGTAATC
The DNA here is from genome assembly GCA_021014915.2 of Artemisia tridentata subsp. tridentata. Lineage (NCBI taxonomy): Eukaryota > Viridiplantae > Streptophyta > Magnoliopsida > Asterales > Asteraceae > Artemisia > Artemisia tridentata. The sequence continues at coordinate 649,129 of CP139502.1, forward strand.
CTGAATCTGACGAATATTCAGCAGTGGGTTATGTATCCTTTGGTTCATTGCGACACACCTCGTGGTGGAATTCAGCATACAATAAGCTTTCATTTGAATTAGGAGATAAACTTAATCTTAAAGTAGGACTTGTTCCTAGGAAATGTAATGGTGATTCAAATGAAAGAGCAAAAGGCGCAGTAGATTATTCCTCTGAGTTTTGGGATGAAGAAAAAGGTGACAAAAAGACATTTGAGATCGTGCATGATTCAAAGTCCTCTATTATGATTCAATGGCGTCTTAATTATTCAAAGTCCTTTCTATAGTATGATCGGTGTATTATATCAAAAGATAGATAAGAAGATGTGATAATTTTGTAAACCTTTTTTAAAAGGTTCACTATGATGGATGCATTTATAGTCTAAAAAGAAAAGGTTTAAGTCATAAAATACATAACGTATTTTCTACAAAGTCTCGTTTTGGTAAGTGAACTATAAAAATATTAGTAAATGTAACGAACTTTCATAAAGTGTTCCAATATGCATCTTTTGATGTGTTGTCATACCAAAAAAAGTGACATGTGTCACTATTTTTAAATTGACAACACATCAAAATGTGTATATTGCAACACTTTATGAAATTCCGTTGCATTTAATGATATTTTTTATAGTTTACGTATTAAGATGAAACTTTGAAAAAATTCGTTGCTATTTCGTGAATAGAATAGTAGTATGAGTAATTGCGTATGGAAATGAAATCTTTTAATAGTGTTCCATATTTTTACAAAAAAGTACTTTTCTTTGATCATTTCAATAATTCATTAAATCACCATTAGGTAAGGGTACCCTCACATGTCACATGGCACGCATTTTGAATATATTCGTAAGTTTAAGAAATACTATTTATAGCAAATGTGTGAATTGGCATATGAAAATGTTTAAACCACCCTCATTTGATTTATCTTAACTAGCTATAGCTTATGACAACATCTCAATTCTCACATGTATATTGTGGGTATATTTGACAAAACTAACAATAACTAGTAACTGTTAGGAGTGGTAATGAGCAGTTAACATAGTTGTATATATAATTATAAAGTGTAAAATGACGAAAAATGTAAACATTAATGCTAAATGCTTTTTCAGGTGTTAAAAATCAAACGAGCTAATAATTTAAAACGCTAACCGGTAACCACCAACACTCTTGATTCCTGAATGCTCTTGTTAGCATTTAATAAAAGTGATGGTCATTAGCCGTTGTAATTCTTTTAGTAAATGTGTCGTTGTGTAAATTAGTTAGAATGGGCTTTGGGCTTGTTAAGCTAATTGGTTAAGATTATGAAAAAGCCCATGTCTAAGCCCAAAGCCCTCCATCCTTGTAAAACTATAAATACCCTTCCTCCCTTCACTTGGAAGGGTTGGATGAGTGTGTTGCTTCTAGGGTTCATTGTATCTCATCTCATTTTCTATTCTTAATCTAATATCTCTTTCTCTCTCAAGATCTCTCTCTCTCTCTATTATCTTCTTCTCTTATTCTTATATCGTGTGTATGATAAAGATTGTTTATAGGAACCTACAGCTCTCAAGTGTAAAGTTATGAGTAATGGTACATAATAGGCTATAAATTGCCATAAAGTCTTAACAACCAAAAAGGTCATAATATTGTGACTTTGAGAATATATGCATAACAAGATTTTTGGAATCCTGAATGTGAATGGTGCCTCTGGAATAAGCTTTTGGCTGGTATGCTTAACGTAGTCCCATTGTTGGGTACTCGCGGATCTACCTTCCCTATATGGCTATCGATGCTCATCTCGAGCAACCGAACAAAGCTTGAGTGGTATGCCACAAACGTGTTTAAAACATGTATTTTTTATTTGGCAATATAGAAGGCTTGAGTCAATCTGTAAGTTTAGATCCATTAAGGTTAAGGTTATGGACATGTAAATATGTAATCGATAAATATTCATTAATATTAAAGTTATACCTACGGAGCTTACAGCATTCAGCATTTTTTAGCTACATAATAGTTAAAGTTTGAATAGTGTCGACTGTCGAGTAAAACTTCATTTTCTAGGCAACAATAAGTTGTTACACGTGTTTAGAAATCAACAAGAAATGAAAACACGATTCACAATTGCAACAAACACATTAAGAATCTAATGAACAAGAAATAGACTCGAAATGGATTTGTTATTAGTAAGATGAGTTTATACAAACGATTACAAGAATTGAGAGAGAGAGAGAATTGTAACTGAAAATCAAGAATGAATTATGATACAAGTGAAAGGTAGTTTAAGTAGTGAAATGTGAGTTAACAGCTTTTGGCGCCCAATGCAAACTTATTATGAAAGTTGTCATCTTTAGTCCTCTAATATTCAGTAGTTGTCACAACTGGTCCTTGTTAGCTTTGACTTGTAACAATCCCTTTCCCTTCAGACAATGCTTGTCCTCAAGCTTGGGTTTCAAACTCTGGGAACCTCTGAAACAGATCATGAAGATTTTCCCAAGTAGCATCCTCATCTGTGTGATTTGCCCATTTGACTAATGCATATACCACAGGCCTGTTATTGACTTTAGCTAGCTTTCTATCCAAGATGGCAATAGGCTCAGCTGCAAGTAAACCATTTGGACCACAATGAGGCAGTACCCCCATCTTGTTATCACTTCCCTTGCACAATTTTAACTGTGAGATATGAAAAACTGTGTGAATTTGGCTTGTTGCAGGCAGATCTAACTTGTAAGCAACCTTACCAATCTTTTCAATGATCATGAAAGGACCATAGTACTTTGATGACAGTTTGTGCTGCTGTTCCTTTCTTATGGTAACTTGCCTATGAGGCTGGAGTTTCAAATACACCCACATTCCAACTTCCAGTACTCTTTCACTCCTATGCTTATTAGCCTGGTTCACCATTCTATCTTGTGCCCTCTGCAAGTGGAATTTGAGCATCTGCAAGGAGTCCTCTCTGGCTTGTAATGACCTATCAACAGCTTCAACTGAACTATCTCCTGGCACATAAGGAACATGGGTTGGTGGTTTTTGGCCATAGACTGCCTCATAAGGTGTAGTGTTGATGGCTGAATGATAGTTAGTGTTGTACCATAACTCAGCCATAGGTAACCATACAGCCCACTCCTTTGGTCTCTCACTAGTCATACATCTAAGATAACATTCCAAACATTTGTTTACAATCTCAGTTTGTCCATCTGTTTGTGGATGGTAGGCTGTGGATAATTTGAGCTTCACTTTCAAGGTTTTAAACATTGACTGCCAAAAATGACTTAAGAAAATATTGTCCCTATCACTCACAATGGACTCAGGTAGGCCATGTAATCTGTACACATTATCAAGGAACAATTGAGCCACTGTACTTGCAGTAAAAGGGTGTTGCATAGCCATAAAATGAGCTTGTTTGGACAATCTATCTACCACCACCAAAATGACTGTCTTCCCCTGTGAATTAGGCAGTTTCTCAATGAAATCCATGGAAATTGAGGACCAAATCTTTTCTGGTATAGGTAAGGGTTGCAAAAGGCCAGGGTAGGCTGCCAAATCAGGTTTCTCTCTTTGACAAACATCACATTCCCTCACAAACTGTTTGACCATCCTTTGCATTCCCTTCCAATAAAACATAGCCTTTAGTCTGTGCAAGGTTACCATAGTACCTGAATGTCCACCCACAACATCTGAATGGTAGTAATGAATGATGGTTTTCCTCAATTTCATATCATCTCCTACTACTAACTTTCCCTTCCTTCTCAACAGCCCATCAACAATAGTAAACTTATCCTTGTTGTAGCTGTTGTTTTGTATTTGATGTATCACCTTCTTAAGCCCAACATCCTGCTCCCAACTAGCCTTAACTTGTTGCAGCAAATCAGAAGCAATGGAAGTAAGGACAACATTATTGAGTTCAGCTCCACTTTGACACCCTTGACAAAGCATCTGCTACCACATTCTCAGACCCACTTTTATAAGAAATTTCATAATCAAATCCCAACAGTTTAGGCAGCCATTTGACTTGGAAGGGAGTTGTCAGTCTTTGTCCCAACAAGTATTTTAAACCGAAGTGATCTGTTTTGATCTTGAAATGTCTATCAAGTAAATACCCTCTCCACTTCTCTAATGCCATTAGTACTGCTAGGAACTCCTTTTCATAGGTTGAAAGTGCTTGGTGTTTAGTTGATAAGGTTTTGCTCAGAAATGCAATTGGGTGTCCCTCTTGCTGTAGAACTGCCCCAATTCCTATTCCTGATGCATCAGTTTCCACAATAAAGACCTTGTTGAAAATTGGCATAGCTAACACAGGTGCTTGTACCATGGCTTCCTTAAGTGTTTCAAAAGCTGATTGTGCAGATTCATTCCATTGGAAACCATTCTTCTTGAGTAGCAAAGTCAATGGTTTGCTCACACTTGCATAATTTCTAATAAACTTTCTGTAATAACCAGTAAGCCCAAGGAACCCTCTTAGTTGCTTGACATTAGTTGGAGTTGGCCACTCTTGCATGGCTTTAATCTTACTGGGATCAGTTGCCACTCCTTTATCAGATATGATGTGCCCCAAATATTCAACACTTGAAGCAGCAAAAACACATTTAGATCTCTTAGCAAACAATGAATTGTCCTTCATGACTTGCAACACTTGTTTCAAATTACTAAGGTGGGATTCCAAACTATCACTGTATACCAATATGTCATCAAAGAAAACCAACATAAACTTCCTGAGGTACTCCTTGAACACTGAATTCATCAAAGATTGGAATGTTGATGGAGCATTTGTGAGTCCAAAAGGCATTACTAAGAACTCATAGTGCCCCTCATGTGTTCTAAAAGCAGTTTTGTACACATCCTCATCATGCATCCTTATCTGATGATACCCAGACCTTAAGTCTAGCTTAGAAAAGAACCTTGATCCCTGAAGTTCATCAATCAATTCCTCCACAACTGGAATTGGAAACTTATCTTTAACTGTTGACTTGTTAAGCTGCCTATAATCCACACACATTCTCCAAGAACCATCTTTTTTCTTGACCATGACTATAGGGGATGAGAAAGGGCTTTGACTGTTTCTAATGACTCCTGAGTCCAATAACTCTTTTACCATTGCCTCAATTGCATCCTTCTGGTTTGGGGGATGTTTGTAAGGTCTTATGTTGACTGGTGGAGTATTTGGCATAAGGGGAATTTGGTGATCATGGGTTCTCTTTGGTGGTAGCTCTTTTGGTACATCAAAAACTGCCTCAAATTCATCTAGAACACACTTCAGTTCTTGTTCACAAGCCAACTCAGGTTCCATTTGCAGCAAAGTTGCAGAGTAATTGCACACAGCTATAGCAGACAACTCAGCTGTAACTATCTTATTACCATTCCTTTGCTTACCCTGCATCCACTTAAGAGTAGTTTGTTGTGTCCCTCTTAACACAACTTTCCTCTCCTTATAGGTATACTCCATGATCAAGTTCTTAAAGTCACATCTAACCCACCCCAAGGTAGACAACCATTGGATTCCAAGGACCATTTCACAGCCACCCAGTGGTAGAATTAACACATCAGAAGTATAAGAAATACCTTGAAATTCCCAAGTAAAGTTCTTACACTCATACAAACTACTCATCACATGCCCATTGGCCACTGAAACTTCCAAGGGACAAATTTTACTTAGCCTGCAACCTAACTTTTTAGTAGTATTTAGGTCCAAAAAATTATGGGTACTTCCTGAATCAACTAGCACATGTAATATGTTTTTTCCTCACATAACCCCTTATTCTCATAGTTCTATAAGTATTCACACCAGATAAAGCATTCAATGAAATCAAAGGAGGTTCATCAATTAAGCTAGTGTAGTTATTCACAATTCCTTCCTCAGTCAACACTAAATACTCATCTTCACTGTCCACATCATCTCCCATTATCTCCAAAGAATACAACTGACCACTGCACTTATGGCCAGGAGTATATTTTTTATCACAATAGAAACAGAGGTGTTTAGTTCTCTTATCCTCTAGTTCTTGTTGTGTCAACCTTTTAAACTGTCTATTTGGCACAGGCTTATTGATATTGACAGCCACAACTTGATTACCCCTAAAATTATTATTCACATTTCTATTATTGTTACTACTCATCACATTAGGCCTAGGAGTGCTCAACAGTGGTGCATTTTTACTTTTGCTCACAGAAATGTTAGCTTCTTGCAATTTTGCCAAGTTAAATGCATCAATAAAGTAGCAGGTGCAAACATCCTAACCACATATGCAATCTCATCTTTTAAACCACCAATGCACAAGCTAACAGTATAATTTTCAGGCAAGTCAACCTTATTCAGTAGTGTTTCAAAAGAATCTTGGTATACCTGCACACTAGAAGTCTGTTTGAGATTCTTGAGTTCCATCACTGGATCTTCAAAGATTGACTCAAACCTCTTCCTCACATGAGTCTCATACACATTCCAAGTTATTACCTCTCCAAATTTCTTCATAAACTGTGTGTGCCACACAAGGGCCTTCCCAAACACATGCATAGAAACCAATCTAATTTTTGTTCATCAGCAACAACTTGATCCATCTCAAAGAACCTCTGTACCCTATACAACCACCCTTGAACATCTTCTCCATCAAATCTTGGGAACTCAATTTTTGACAATCTTCCATACTGACCCCCATTTTGATTATTGTTTTGTACAATTGGACCTCCAAGAACCTCTCTCCTTTGACTTGAGCTTTCATCTCCATTAACTCTTTGTTGCATTAGCCTCATATCATTAGTGAGTGTAGCCACAGCCCCCACCAATGTTGCTAATTGACTAGCAATACTTTCTATCGAATGTCCTTCATTAGTTGTGCTTTCTTGGCGATTAGCACCACTAATGACAGACCTCGTGTCCACCATGTTCTCTCTCTGTTTTTAACCACCACTGATTCAGTCACACCAGGACAACAAACCACCACACAGATCCTAACTAACGTATTTTGGAAATGGAAATGGACGATTAATCAAGAACGTATTTGTGATTGGACAAATGGTCTAGCTTGACCGGAATTTATGTATGTGCGGTGGGTGATCAAATGATCAAGATCTTCAATCGGTGTAACTGAACGCTAACGAAATAACTGAATCCTACGGATTTCAGCCATTAATGGTGGTCAAGGATCTCTCTGAAACCAATTGTTATACGTGTTTAGAAATCAACAAGAAATGAAAACACGATTCACAATTGCAACAAACACATTAAGAATCTAATGAACAAGAAGTAGACTCGAAATGGATTTGTTATTAGTAAGATGAGTTTATACAAACGATTACAAGAATTGAGAGAGAGAGAGAGAATTGTAACTGAAAATCAAGAATGAATTATGATACAAGTGAAAGGTAGTTTAAGTAGTGAAATGTGAGTTAACAACTTTTGGCGCCCAATGCAAACTTATTATGAAAGTTGTCATCTTTAGTCCTCTAATCTTCAGTAGTTGTCACAACTGGTCCTTGTTAGCTTTGACTTGTAACATAAGTATAAATTAAGACTCCAAGGTTAGTATAACTAAGCGCCATTAGATAAAAGAAGTCTAAATATGAAAGATAAGATAAAGAAAGAAATATTCGACTTTTTTTAATTCTAACTTTTTTAATATTAACAAGGATAGTAATGAAGATATGATTTTAAAAAAGGTACAATGGTTTTGGCAATTTTAGGACTTAATACTTTTTTATATATGAGGTGTTTAGGACTGTGTTTTGAAAAGATTATGCGTATTGTGAAACTGATTTTGATTATCTGAAATTTGAGGGTCAAAAATGAGTTTAGGGTAGCTGCGACGTAAAACTGTTTGTGATATCCTTGACGTGTTGAGAAAATGCGTTTAATAGGAAGTGGAAAGCTCAACCCAAGTTTGATCAATGTACTACGAAAAGACAGAGGTGTTCGAGATTGTATATTTGGTTATGATATGACTAGCATAAAACGAGTCATGTTATGTACTTATGTACATTGTAACAAGTATGCTAGACATATTTTTGTTGCCGGTCTCAAAATATTATATTTCTAAGCCATCGGACTAGCTTGATCGCCTCGGCTCCCATATCAAGCCAAGACATGAGTTGTGGAATCGATTGTGATATATTAAAGTGTAATTTCATAACAAGGTTCCATGTCATATAACGCACACAATGATACACATGTTCAGTGGCGGATCTTGAAGTTTTTAGTAGGGGGGGCGGAATTTTTTTTGTCCTATCATTATATTAGGGTCTTCTAATTCCGGGGGGGGGGGGGGGGGGGGGGCGACTTAGTAAATATAATTTTTTTCAGACGAAATACGGATAAATTAACACTACGGAGCGAAAAAACAGGGGGGGCCCTGGCCCTCAAATAGATCCGCCCCTGCACATGTTATCAAGACTTTCTTGTCGTGTTTTTCATACCAACGAGGGGCTCGAACATAATGCTTCTTTGACCCCCTTTGCACGTACGTAAAAACTTGAACTTGATCAAGACTTAACTTTGACTAAGACCAAAGTATAATTCATGACATATATCCACACTTATTTCATTCACACACGGGTATTTGTTTGAGCTTATTTTTGGGCCTTAGAGCTTATTTCATTTCGGCTTATGTTTTTTAAACTTTTATTTGAATTTCTTTAAAAGTCATCTACTTATATAACCTTGTTATACTATAATAAGCTTAATAAACTCATAAGTTTCAAAATAAGTAAGAAATTTAAGCTTATAAATACAAGCGTAAACAAGATCGTAAGTAAAAAATAAGCTTAAACGAACACCCCCACGGACAATTATAAACACTTATCATTCTTTTAGTAATGGGTCCGGGCATGAGCATATGTTATGGTTTGAGACAACTATCACTCCTATCAGCCCATCACATCCGACGTAGATGAATACTGTTGCCGTTTGCTTAGCCGTATCAAATGCTCTAACAATGATAAGCGAGTACCTGTGTATAGTGACGTGATTGCATAGCAAAAAATAGTTATACTTTGAGATATTGTGGTTAAGTATTTCGTGTAACCTTTACGCGTACAACGTAAAATAATCAAAATTTAATTATGATAGTAAAGATTGAATAATTTAAAAAAGAAGAGTATATATATATATATATATATATATATATATATATATATATATATATATATATATATATATATAGTGAGACTTTCTTGCGAGAACCATCTTATCTGCGAGAATTGATAGAACCACCAAAAACATACATGCACGCCTTCAATAATTGTATTTTTGCACATATGTTCTAAAAACAACATATATGTTTTTAAAAAAAACATGGTTGTTCTAAAGAATTTGATAAGAAATTGGAAATACAAAATTTTTCTTTGAAGATGTGCATGTATGTTCTTATAAGGCGTGCAATGACAATATTGTGGCCGTGTGTAAAGTTTTTGTGGAAAAAGATGATGAGTTCATGATGATATTGAATAACATAGGTAGATACTTACGATTATTAATGATTTGCATGTATTTTTATTTTATTTTAAAATACGTGCATGTATGTTTTTGGTGGTTCTGTCAGTTCTCGCAGATAAGATGGTTCTCGCAAGAAAGTCTCTCTCTCTCTCTCTCTCTCTCTCTATATATATATATATATATATATATATATATATATATATATATATATATATATATATATATATATATATATATATATATATATATATATATATATATTAATTTCAATTTTAGAAACAATATCAATATAAAAAAACACATAAGGGCATAATAGTAATTCAATATTTTTCATTTTGATAGTTTTTAAGTAAAAACATTTTTTTTATACGTAGTAGAGATATGTCGTATTTTTAGTACTCGAGAAAACAATGAAAGTTAAAAAAATAGAGTAGATTGCAAAAATCATCCTTATGGTATGTCCAGATTGCATACGCATTCCTTAGTCCTTACCTTTCAAAAATGCAGGTGTCGTCCTTGTGAGAACTATTGGTACAGATATCGTCCATGCTCTAAAGTGGAATGACGAAAATGCCTCAAAGTGAAATGACTAAGTCTCACTGAAGGCAATGGCATTTTAGTTATTTCACTTTAAGGCATGGATAATTTTCGCACCAAAGGTTTCTCACAGGAACGACAATTGCATTTTCAGAAAGGTAGGGACTGTTGCTGTAACATCCCGCCTACTCAGACCATAATATTGTCCGCTTTGCCCGCAGGCTCACGACTTTGTTTTTGTGGCCTCATTTGAAGACTTCCCGGCAGGTCACCCAAGCCAGTACTACTCTCACATGAGCACGCTTAACTGCCAGTTCCTAAGAACCCCACTCGCAGTAGACCACAAAACGCGTTGTGTCATTGTAAGGCGAATGTTATCTTATGAACCCAACATCTCTCCAGGCCACAGCCGATGTGGGATTTGCCTAGGGTGTTACAATCACCCCCCCTCAGGGACTCATCGTCCTCGATGAGGTTTGCCCCACCATCCCGAACGGCTCTGGAGTGGCTCTGATACCATAACGTAGCACTTTTACCCTTATCGGGTTGGGGTGTTACAGTTGCAATTTGAACACACTACAAAGTAGGGCTGAGCAAACCACCCGAACGGACCGGACCAACCGAGGCCGGACCGGACCAACCACATTCGGTCCGGTCCTCGGTGTCGGCTTTTGGACTAATTCGGTCTCGGTCTTGGTCGGTCCGGTCTGGTCCGGACCATAAACCGACTATTTTGCCTTGTTGGACCGGACCGACCGACAGACCGACCGAGACCGGACCTGACCGGACCAGACCGGCCACATTCGGTCCGGTCCTTGGTCTCGGCTTTTGGGCTAATTCGATCTCGGTCTGGTCCGGTCCGAGACCGATGCTCAGCCCTACTACAAAGAGTGATTTTTGCAATTTACTCTAAAAAACATGAACATCAGGGAGACAGGGACAAATATGTAAGTGAGAGTAAAAACATGTTGGTAAAACATTATCCTAAAATATTGCTCATTTCATATCTTTGTCTGTCCCTCCCTTAAACCCTGTTGTTATGAAATTCACACTATAATCTGAAGAATAATTAAGTGGTTAGTTGTAATAACTTAACATATTATTATCTCTATTTTCATGTTTAATTTATTGATATTATTGCAGATTAAAGAATTGAGGAAGATGATTAGTGGATGTGGATGCTTTACTAACAAATCACCTCTCTTATTTCAGGTTAAATTACTACTTATGGGGTGTTTGTTTAAGCTTATACATGGGCTTAAGCTTATTTGGTTCCGGCTTATTTTGATTATATATAGCCGAAACCAAATAAGCTTAAGCCCATGTATAAGCCTTAAACAAACACCCCCTTATTTATTTAGAGTTTGAGTTTATGTGATACAGTCTAGTTACTACGTTAGGACATATCATCGAGTAGAATTACCAAAATGAACCATTAACTAAGAATTTAAAAGTTAATGAAACTAGGCTCATGTTTGTTGTGAATAACACTCAGTGACGGAACCAGGAACAAAAGTGACCGGGTGCACAAATTTTAAGTTTTTATGTGTGAACTTACAAAATATACATTCTGACCAGCACGGTTTTGATACATAAAAGTTTAAGTTTTTCTCCCAAATCTAATTAAATAAGTAAATAACACCGTTGTTTCAAAATTTCATCTCTTTTACGTTTGATGAAGTGCACATGTGTCGAAAATGGAAGCATCCTAGATAGACTCTAAGAAATAATAGATAAAAACGAGACTCGCTTTAGAGACAATAAGCCCTTAAAATATGCTATCGCAATTCCCAAAGACTCTCTTAATCTCATTTTGTTGTTTTTACGATCTTTCATTCATCTGAAACATGTTTTCTGTGAATTCTACAGACATCTATTACAGGTTCATTTCCATCATCCGTATGGCAGCCGAAAATCAAATTAAATATCACCAAAAGGACACCTTTATTTCCTTGTGTAAAGTGTGAAAAGAACGATAACAATGACGATTCTTCCGATACACCACCCGAACGCCCTTTTGAGAAAATGTCTGTTGAGCGGGCCCCATATCATAGTTACAGGGACTCGATATCAGGGCAGGTTGAACCTGCCTCTGGTGCTCGTGCAAGTATTCTCGGGCAGGATTATTTACCTGAGGGCACAGTCGGTCAGGCCCGGGCTGCTGGTGCTCCTGTCCCAACAGATACGTCAGATGGGGCCTCATCTTACGGAAAAAACCCGGGAAGCAGAAGGAAAACGTATAAGGCCACGAGTGCTGCTGCTGAGTCAACTGAAGTCAATACTGAAGTTACTGCAGTCGCCGATCAAGTAGTGGAGGATGAAGATTTGGATGACAGATCAGAAGAATCAACTGACGAGTTTTCTGATTTTGTGGTATATGTGAAAGATACTGAGGCCGAGGAGTTAACTGGGTATGATCTTGATAAAAAAACTTGGACGACCCCATCCGTTTATTGATCCTAAAGTGAGGAAGCCGATAAAGGAGCCTCTTACTAGCGAAGAATTATGGTGGAATTGGAGGAAACCGGAGAAGGAACAATGGTCTAGGTGGCAGAAGAAGCGTCCTGATGCTGAAACGGTTAGTAAAAAATTAGATGCTGATACATATCCTAACGGGTCAAACGGTTTGAAATTCGCCTATAACTTAAATAGTAAAAGTTATTTTATAAAGTTTACATAAGTTGGCAAAAACGTGTTGGCAACTCGACCGGACCTGTTTTGACCTGTTATATATTAAGTGATGGTTTGAATTTTATGAAACAGATGTTTCTCAAGGCCATGGCTGAAACCGGTCAAATTAAGCTTTTTGGTGAACAACCAACTTTGACCGAAACCGCTCTTTACAGAGCCAGGAAGCATTTATATAAAGAAGAAAGGTATAACCACATTACGCTGGCCTTATTGTATCATCCGTAATTAGTCGCACAAAACTATTATAATGTAAAAAAGTGTCAAATGTAAATAAATAAAGCAGTTGGTGTATTATATAGGCTGCAGGCGGAACATGAAAGATTGGAAAGAGACGGTCCGATAGCATACTATTCAGAATGGGTCAAGGCGTGGAAGAAAGACACATAACGTGAAGCTATCCAGAAACATTATGAGGAGACCGGCGAAGATGAAAACACTCAACTTATAGAAATGTTTTCATGTCAAACTGCTCAGGAATATCGTGTAATGATGGGAACTGATCATCGTATTTCTAGAGATCCATTGGCTATGCGAATGAAAGAGGAGCAGATAAAACAAAGTAGGTTCTTAAACTCATAAAGTTTTCAATTATCCAACGGTTTTAGTCAAATAGTTTAACCACCGTTATTGTACTGTAGTATGGGGTGGAGATCCGGTTTACCCAACGATAAACTACATTCAGGAACCAAACCAAGTGATCGATTTCAGGGGTCCAGATTTTCACGAGCCTACACCTGATGTCTTAGCTTATTTGAAACAGGTTAGTAGTTTAACGAGCTCAATTGTTCGTTTGATGCATTGATGACTAAAACACTGATCCTCTTATGTTGTTTATTGGTGCCCGTTGTGACCAGAATGGTAATATAACGTCAAAGGAAGAAATTGATAAAATTTTGGCCAGGAGAAGGTTGAAAAAGTGAAGGTAATAAACTTTATGCTTATGCACTCATATGTCATTACATGCAGACGCTATGGCTAAAGCTGTTGACATTGGTGAAAAGGAGGTAAAAATCTCTGCTGTTTTTTTGCCACTTTTTGAAACTAGTGAAATAGATCACTGATGCTGGTTACATGCATTTCCCTGTATCAGGATAGTGACGATGAGGGTAAATTTGACGACGACGAAAATATAAGCCGGAACTGGAGTGTCTTGAAAACTACCCCAGAGCTACGCAAAACAAAGGTGCTTTTTGTAATTTCTGATCTTATATTTTCTAAGGTTGTTTATGTTATGGACGGTGAATCACTGTATATTTGCCAAATATAGTTAGTGATCACAAAATGGGTGGTGGGTCCAGACTCGGGCGGGTTGGGTAAGTATTGGTATAGGTGGACCGCTAATAATTGATTCAAGCACCTTTCGGATGACTCTTAACCCGTTTAGCCTTTTCAACCCGTTTAGCTTTTTCAACCCGTTTAGCCTTTTCAACCCGTTTGACTCATTTCATCTTTAGTTCGATATTTTATCTTTACCATTTGACCCTTAGGGATAAAAACTAACTCAAGTCGACCTATTGAATGATCAATACTGTCACAAAGTAGATAGGAATTTTCGACCTGCAAGTGAAAATGTAAAAAGTTGATCACCAAAGAGGTTTTATGAGAAGCATATGCGAAACGAATATGAAATTCTAAAAAGTTGTTGTATTATTGGATTCGTTTTTGAGACTACTCTAAAAAATCTATAACTCCACTTCTTATGTGCAGCCCAAACCTGCAAAGGGTAAAGGTAAAATGACTTTGGAGGAAGCTATGGCCGACTCTGAAAACTTGACCGACTTCCTAATGGACTTTGATCAGGATAAGTCATCTGGAAGCTAAGCTATTACATGGTATGTTATCGAATTTACATTAACATTAGAGATTTTCCTAATAATATACAAAAGTCAAACATGCATATGCTAATTTACATTGAATTAACATCAAGAATTGACCATTTACGTGATGTACATAAAATAATTTTCTTGATCATCTCAGAGCTAGAAGTGTGGAGTCAAGGGATCAAAGTGTGTGTTATATCTGCGTTTTACGCCCAGAAGATCTTCGTTGTATGTTCAAGTTTTGACCAGGAGGATGAATAATATTTAGGGTGGTAAGCTGCAATCTTTGTATCTATAAGCATAAAATTCGTAGCACTGTTTGAAGTTACTATTGCTCGAGAAAATGATGTGCTTTAGAGAAGTTCGCATTGTTATTGTAAACTGCGATGTCATCTATATACTGTAAAAAGTAATGTTGTATCTTTTTACAATTCTTTTATATAAGATGTCATGCAAAGAGATGAAGTCATCCAAAGATCTAAACATTTGTAAGGAGAGGTAGTACAATGGATGGGTTGGGTCGAGTTCGGTTTACCTGCTAGCATTTTATTTGTCCATTTTATAAGAACTCGACCCACCTCATCCATTTTGATGGCTGTGAGCATTGAATCAATCGTTATCGACCTTCAATAATCTATATAAACATCTAATAAGCAGCCCTATGTTCAAATAAGTTGACTTTGAACAAACAGATTACTCGAGCAAAAATGTCGAGAAAAAGACATTGGATTAAGAATGTTATGAAGAGGGTAAAAAAAACACTTCCATCTAGAAAACTCGTTGTCGAATCTTGTTCCCCGTCTAAGCGATTCATGTGAAAGGGTCATGCCCGTCCTTTGAACAACTTCCTGAATCAAGTAAATTGCGCAGATATAACTTAGTTGCGGATTTTTCTAAAACCATCAACTATTGAAAGACTACGGAAGACCATCAGACTCCGGAAACCTATTATGCAATCTTGTTTGTCAACAATTGTTAGGTCTCAGAGATGATTCATGCTCCACACATTTAAACATGGTCCGATACTGCTTTATGAAAACCATGCAAATGGGTGAAGAATTATAATCTCTACGGTAAAAGAACATATTCATGGATCCTTAGAAAGCAAGCAAACAAAAGTGCAACTTGGTCTACTTTTTACTAAGATCAAAGAAACTAAAATTCTGTACATTGCATTTCCTTTATATTTTCGCAAAATAGAACACATATAACTGATATGAAACACAACTTTTCAATCAGCAATTGACAGTACTACCAGTTGGTCAGAGACCTGCCCGATGAAAATCTTCAAAAATAGGAAGAAAATAGCTAGTTTCAACCATGCCTAGTATGATTTTCATTGTATGGTATAAAGGAAGACCGCATTTCAATAGCGGTTATAACAATCAGGGACTGTACAGTTAGCAGAGCAGATCAGACTCAATCATTCGTCTTCTGATTCACTTCCAGCAATCGGAACATCTTGCCCACGCTGCACATATGCACTCCCGTCCGGACCTAAAACCTTAAACCTGCTCAAAAGCAAAAAACACTTCAGTTTTTATTCTAAATGGTTGAATTAAGAAGTTTAGAACTGACAAAGATGGGTGGATTAGGTAACGGGTCAAAATAAGTTCAGGCTGAAACAAACCATTTTTTTGGTACGGTTCGATTTTAGATTCTTTTTACAAGGAAAGAAAAACTGATTTTAAAATAAATCAATGTTATGGAAAAGACTTTAAATTTTGGCGCATTCAACCGTTTGACCTGGTTCCGTAGCAAAACAAATTATCAGACCCATTCGACTGGTTTGAGACAAAACGGATTAAAATCAACAAATTCATAAGTAAATGGGTCGAAATTGCCAAATATAGCATAATAATGCCAACTTGCATACCTCTCAAGAATAAACTTTCCCTCCTTGTACTTTTGTCCCTTTTCATGCGCAGACTCCTGAAATTAACACAAAGTTTGGAACTTGTTGCCTGAGCCTATATTTTATTGTTGTTTGAAAGCCACTAAAACAAAATTGTAAACTAAAACAAAAGTATAAAGGCAAAGAATATCTCACATATTTCCACCCCACAATCGACCCACATCCAACACAGAATATGTCAGCAACAGTATGCAGTCCAGTTATCATCATCCGATCTTCTTTCTCTCCGAGGGTCACATTCACACTAGAAATATCAGGATTATGACATCAGTACAGCGCAGATAGCAACTGAGTAAAAACTAGAATTGGCATCATTGGCGGGTCAGACAGGTTGAGTAACGGGTCAAACCGGGTATTTTTTGCTATGTGTTAAGAGTATGAACAATAATTACTGAAATATATTATTACAAGAATAAAATGATGTAGGAGGTTTTATGCATTAGATATTTGCCTATTTGAGCGTCCCATTTGGCCCATTGTATCGACCCTTCCATAAATAAATGGGTCTAATACAGCATCTTCAGTAATATACACAGCTTAAGTTTCTATAAACATTAGTTTAGAGTGAAAAGCTAAAACAAGAATACTTACATCTTGTCAAAAAGATAAGCTTTCCCATGTCGACAATGGAAAGCCTGTTACAAATCAAAAGCAAAACAGATAAAAGCCGGTAAGTTTGAGTGAAAAAAGTTCATACAAAAACAGGTTTGCAGACTATAGTAAACTAGTAAATGACTAATTCTAGCAGAAGCAACAAGTTGCACCAAAAAAAATACAGATGAAATATAAGATTTTGCATTATAATACTATCATGTGAATTGCAAGAATATAGAAAAGTGCATATCGCAAGAAATAGATATGCACTGTCACATCAATTCTCATTTAGTCATTGGACTTGAAAATCGTTACTAAAACCAGGTGACTCTTCAAAACTGATTACTTTGAGAAATTTTGGCTAGTAACCTAAATATGCCATTGTGGCTAAGCAGCTCTGTTAACAATTTTTTAAGTTAAATGGTTTGTAATTTCTTAGAACGGTCTTTTAAGTCTAGTGACGAAATTAGAAATGGAAGTGACAATTCTTTGTTAGTAGGAAACATAAAAGTAAAATTTTTAGAAAATATCAGGTGATTGTGGAATATTTACACTGAATCAGTATTTGAACATTCCATAAGATAATCTATAATCAAACGAGACCACATACATTTTGGTGCTGAATATTTACAAATAGGTTCATACATATAAATATAACACGTAAAGAAGAAAAAAAAAAGAGTCAAACTCTTGTCTAAATAGGAAATATATCATCCAAGTAGCAAAATATAATTGTGGGCTCCAATTGATATATCATATCTCGTGACACAAGTATATATCATAATCAAATTGCCATTTTAAGAAACGAAAATTTCTTCACAACTTGATTACTTCAAAAGTTGGAAAGGCTTGACAACTAACAAACAAAAGTCCCAGCTGTATATTCAACTTTTGAACCGATCCTAGTTACTATTTGACCCAAACAGACAAATGCCCGCACTGTAACTTAAGAACTGGTCCACCTCACGATTTAACCCAAAAATGTAAAAATGATAATACCGAAATGTTGCAAAAGACATTAGCAGGGTATCTTATCTATGTCTTCTTATCTACACGATAAAGTACTTAAAGCACGTTTTCTCCCAGTTACATATGAGACCTTCACGAGATCAAGTTTGATATGTCGTGACCTCAATACATCTTAGAAAACAGAACACACGGTTATTGCGTCAAGATTATTATCATTATCCATTAGACAAAACCAGCAATGAAAGTAGGTTAACAAGAACATAAATGGCTAACCGTCTCATCGAAGAAATTCAAGTGAATTCTACTAATTTCAATCGCACATTTTCTAAAACGATGGATTCTTATACAGACCTCAAAACTTATCAACGCAATCGTCTAACAAATATAAGTTAACACCAACTTTTATAGATTTATTAATCTACCAATCATCAGACATATCCTAAATTGCTACTTCATAGAGCGTTCGAAAAGGAGCATTCTGAGTAAAAAAGATAAAGCTACTTGTTGCTCGCCAAACAAGAACTAAAATCATAACGCTCACCACTACTAAACTCACTGCACCAAACACACCCATTGCCACCGTAAACTCAAACTTTAACATATAGTTTTTTTGTTTTGGGCACTACTAAATCATATACATAACCAATAAACAAATAAATCATGGTTCTCCAACTTTTTGGCCGACTAATTTATACAATAATCTATACACTCCTAAAACATGAACCCACCATACTATATAAGCCGAAAAGTTTCAAAATAAGCCACAATAAGTGAACTTATGAAATATAAACCACAAACCAAATAAGCCATAAGCCCGCTATATAAGCCGAAACAAACACCCCCTAAACCATCAAAAAAAACACATCTTTTTAAAAGGGTATGAACAAAAAACACAAAATCACAAAACCCAATAATCCAAATGTATAAAAAAGGTTAAAAATAATACCTTGGAGATGATGTGATGAGAAAAACCCAAATGCAAATGACAATGTTTACAGGTGTAAACATTTCCATCTTCAAGATTCACCACAAACAATCGACCCATTTCAAGAAACAACAAGTTGTAACAGAAAAATGTTTTTGTTATTTTGGTGTGTGCCTAATTTTCCCACACTTTATAAGAGAGTCATGTCTAAAATGTATGGTTTTGGATTTTTTTTTAAGAAAGTTTTTTATATTCGAGGCTCGGGGGAGGCGCGGGGTATAGATTTAATTAAGAGACTGTCAAAATAATCGCAAGTAACGGTGAAGATGTTTTTTACAAATTTTCAGGGACTATTTTTGCAGCATAAGTAAACCATAGGGATATTTCTATATTTTTTGTTATAAAAAAGTCCATAGATTTAACATAAGGACCGTTTTCGTAATCACATGTTAACATCATAGACATTCTTTGCAAAATTTTTAGGCACTATTGTTGCAAAGAAAATAAAACACGGGGACAATTTTTGCCAAAAACCAGACCCAAGAGACCATTTTTTCTGGTTTTCAATAATTTGTAGGGACTTTTTTTTTTTTTTTTTTTTTTTTTTTTTTTTTTTTTCTTTTCTTTTTTTTTTTTTTTTAATATTTTTGTAATTTTCTAAAGACTGATTTTGCAAAGCTTATAAAACGCAAAGGCAATTTTTGCCAAACACCAAACTGCAAGGACTGTTTTTGCCATTTTTCAAGAATGTTTATTGTTTGGTGAACTGAATAATAACATTCTTGAGAAATTTTAATATTAGAAATAGAAATTAGCCATGTCTCGCTAGTTGTGTCGTGACATGAGAATAATTAGCAACGGCTCCGGGAATAATCAGGCTACGCAAAGTACGTTTTATCTGGGAACCTAAACATGAAATACCTCATTTAGTTACTGAAATACATAGATTGAGAAATTTGATCAAGTAAATTTTACAAATTACACAAGGAATGTTATTCCGCGAAAACATAAAAATAAGAAAAAGCAATAATGGCTATGCTATTCTTAAACCGTGTATTATTTGCCAGGGAACAATTATTTTGCGACAAACGGATTATTTGGCCCATACTTTTCAAAACTACTAAATTTCCTTTTGTGTTTCAAAATTAGTAAAAGAATGGTTGCCAACGACGCATCCTAGTGGCAAAATTATCAAATTAAAGTTTGTTTAAGAAGAGTATTTAAAAATTTATTCTAACAATTTCCTTGATTTGTACCATGTGATTTATTGATTGTATTTTTGCATTGAGGGATGTTTTAATGATTATATTAATTGAAGATGTTAAATATATATATTGATGTATAAGTTAATTGTGAAACATGCATGTATAGTTGTATTGTTTAATATTAATTTTTGAATTGCCTTCCTCCATTAAGATTTTTTTTTTTTTGTTTAATTATATATTTTAAATAAACTATTTAAAATATAAGATTTGTTTGACAGATATAACTTATAAGATATTATAAGATTTTTTTTTTTTTTTTTTTTTTTTTTTTTTTTTTTTTTTTTTTTTGAAGATGTTATGCACAATATACCCTTGATTAAAAATGGTGACAACACTATCACTAAATTAATATTTAAATATTGTTTAATCATCAAACATTTATCATTTTTCATTCCTAACCCATATATTTTTTTCTCGCAAAAACTATAAATTGAACTCTTAAATGTTGCATTAAAGGTCCCACCAAAACCACAAGTTCACAAATATAATTATTTGGCGCTATAACTCCATCTCTATCTATAAATCTATCTAGAGTTCTAGCAATGGTTATTTTCGCCAACCTTATTTTGGACTTCTCACATAAACAAGGTTTTTGTTAACTTATTTCTTTATTTTATTATCACATTTTTTAGTTAGACTCGTAAACGTTTTTGAATGGTTTCTTACTAAATTTCTATACCCCTATTGGACAATATTCTTTGCAAAGGTTCAAAAGTGCTTCAAAAGTCGGTGTAAAAATGAAATATTCGAAGCATATTCCTATACCAAATTTGCTTCGAAAAATCTTGATGCACGTACAAAGTTTGTTTGGTATGTGCCTATAGTCATTTGGAGCATATGCAATGTACACCTAGATCATAGCATGTTACATTACAATCTCTTTTATGTAACACTACTACTAAGTGACCCATGGCGGATCCAAAACAACATGTACTTTTT
This sequence comes from Artemisia tridentata subsp. tridentata, assembly GCA_021014915.2. Lineage (NCBI taxonomy): Eukaryota > Viridiplantae > Streptophyta > Magnoliopsida > Asterales > Asteraceae > Artemisia > Artemisia tridentata. The sequence goes on from CP139502.1 coordinate 670,196, forward strand.
CTCGAAACGGAAACTATAAATTCTTAAAAGGTGAATCTTTTTACACTACAAATGATGCTCTATGGGTATCAGTGGGGCGGATCTAGGAATTCGGATTAGGGTGTGCACCATTTTATTTATTAGAGATATTAGTAAATTTGTTTTTTTCACACTCGATTTAGGTACGATTGTTAGTTTTTTTTTGATACAATTTAGAGTTGATTTGATTTGTCAAGTTTTATCAACTGGAATATGAATAATTAACAAATTTGGCACCAAAAAACTAAATTAATGTAAACTAAGTATTGATAGAACACATTTATTTCACATCTACAAATCTTATAAATTTACAAACCTTAGAAACGTTTAAAGACAAATTTGCAAATAAATTAACATCTCAAAGTACCACATAAATGTCAAAATGAATATTGATAGAATACTAAAGTAAAAACAAGGATCGAATGAAATTATGAAACATTTTAAATGATAAAATAGTTTATGTAAAATGGTAATTTTACGTAGATTGGGCTTTATGAGAGAAATGTATGGATGGACTGATTAGTTTAATAGTACTAGCAAACTAGTATTCTACAAAATCACATAAAACTCAATCAGTTAAATAACAAATGAACACATTCAGGTTTGGCGGATCAACATCCAAATAAACACTGTAAAAAGAATCAAAACAAATAGACATTACATAACTACGAACAAAAAGAAATCACATTTTTCACAAAATAGGTGCAAACACATTCAGGTTTCCCGGACCAACATCCAATCTCAAATGTACCAAAACAAGTATGCTCTAACACATTCATACTCCAATTTAAACAAACATAATCTCTAAAAATGTTAAGAAAAGTGTTCCACTATGTATGCTTCATGAAAATTACGCAAGTCACAACAAAATATGATAACTGCTTTTTTTGTTCGACTTGCAAAGCATTCACATTTTGATAACTGCAGAAGATATGGGCAAATACATGAAATAACAAAAGTTGCCAACTTTGTACTATGATGTAGAAGCCAAGATTCACGTTTGGGAGGTCGGGGAAACTCGTGATAAAGTTTAAACATGATCTTATTAATAGATTGGCGGAGGTGTATATGTTTTTCTAGAGAGAGAAGTCAAGAAAAACACATACACCTCCAAAGAACACTGAGAATCCCAAACCCTCCTACACAACTAGGAGGGTATTTATACAAAGATATCTTTGCCTTATTGGCAAGACTAGTCCTCGTATTTACAAACTATGCAATTCCCGACATATGACAAAACTTTAAAGCTAACAATCTCTCCCCAAGTGATGTCATACGGGAATTGCTTACAATGTTCCCTACAAGTAAAATACAATACAAAAACATGAGAAAGATCTTCAAACTTCATTACTTCGTTCAGCTTGCATAATCTTCTCAGCCGCCATTTCTTTACTTGCAGACGAGCTAAGTGAGCAAATCTAATTAGGGTTTAATTCAGAGTGCCCTGAGTGCTCTCCCCTAATTAGTGCTCTCCCCTAAACTGACAACCTCATATTTTGAATGCCCTGAGTGCCCTGCACTTCGGGGGAATATGGTATCAACATCTTTATCTCACCAAATGCATCCCAGTTATTTTTCCCATGAGAGATCAGCCTGTACATTTCTCTCCCCTGCTGGTTGCGATTTATCGGAATCAGCATACTGATGTGTACGTGAAATACAAACTGGAAGCCCTTTACCAGGAATCATATCAGCCCGTGAGAAGATGTCGATATACCCAATCTAACCTCCTGTATCAAAAACAACGGCTTCATGTAGTGACTACTGATGGAGAAAACTCACCATGACGAACTTGAGACTGAAGTAGAATAACCCAAACTTGTGACTTAAACTTGCACGATAGTGTGACTAAGAACCTATACTGAGCACTACAATGTAACTCCTTAAAGCATAGGTCGTTTCATATACCCATCCATCCTTCCTTAACTGTATATGAACATCTCTTGAATTATCCACATCTTTGTGTGACACTGAGTACTACAACGTATCTCCTTTAAGTGATAGTTAACTAGGTCTTCGTCCATCCTCCCCTTGACCTATGAAAACTAGATAACCCAATACTTAATCACTATTCCCATGAGTGCCCAAACAAGGATCTCGAAGAATCATGCATCCAACCAACCCCGATATCTTCAAGATACTAAGTACACGTACCCGAGATATTCCACTTCAACTTCAAATAAGTAATAATGAATCATCATCCTTGTAGCCACAGCTGATAATTTGACCATTGTCATCTGATTGTGAATCTTGATCAGGATCTTTTAGGCTATACGTGGTGATTTTGAGGTGCAGTCCGATAATTTCATTTGTGATTTTGGTGTGAAAAATGCCATAAAATGACATTATAATGATGCTGGAAAATTTTGAGTTTAAGAAATTTTTACACCAAAAATTCCCGAAAAATTCGAATTTTGGCCAAAAAATTTGAATTTTAGGCCAAAATTTTCACTCTTGTACCATAATTTGAATCTCGCGTAAAAATGGACCGTTAAGTCTCATGTGAAAATTAAATTTTACTCAAGTTTTCCCGCCAAAATACTCTTCAAGATACTAAGTACACGTACCCGAGATATTCCACTTCAACTTCAAATAAGTAATAATGAATCATCATCCTTGTAGCCACAGCTGATAATTTGACCATTGTCATCTGATTGTGAATCTTGATCAGGATCTTTTAGGCTATACGTGGTGATTTTGAGGTGCAGTCCGATAATTTCATTTGTGATTTTGGTGTGAAAAATGCCATAAAATGACATTATAATGATGCTGGAAAATTTTGAGTTTAAGAAATTTTTACGCCAAAAATTCCCGAAAAATTCGAATTTTGGCCAAAAAATTTGAATTTTAGGCCAAAATTTTCACTCTTGTACCAGAATTTGAATCCGCGTAAAAATGGACCGTTAAGTCTCCTGTGAAAATTAAATTTTACTCAAGTTTTCCCGCCAAAATACTATTCAAGATACTAAGTACACGTACCCGAGATATTCCACTTCAACTTCAAATAAGTAATAATGAATCATCATCCTTGTAGCCACAGCTGATAATTTGACCATTGTCATCTGATTGTGAATCTTGATCAGGATCTTTTAGGCTATACGTGGTGATTTTGAGGTGCAGTCCGATAATTTCATTTGTGATTTTGGTGTGAAAAATGCCATAAAATGACATTATAATGATGCTGGAAAATTTTGAGTTTAAGAAATTTTACGCCAAAAATTCCCGAAAAAATTCGAATTTTGGCCAAAAAATTTGAATTTTAGGCCAAAATTTTCACTCTTGTACCAGAATTTGAATCTCGCGTAAAAATGGACCGTTAAGTCTCCTGTGAAAATTAAATTTTACTCAAATTTTCCCGCCAAAATACTCTTCAAGATACTAAGTACACGTACCCGAGATATTCCACTTCAACTTCAAATAAGTAATAATGAATCATCATCCTTGTAGCCACAGCTGATAATTTGACCATTGTCATCTGATTGTGAATCTTGATCAGGATATTTTAGGCTATGCGTGGTGATTTTGAGGTGCAGTCCGATAATTTCATTTGTGATTTTGGTGTGAAAAATGCCATAAAATGACATTATAATGATGCTGGAAAAATTTGAGTTTAAGAAATTTTTACGCAAAAAATTCCTGAAAAATTCGAATTTTGGCCAAAAAATTTGAATTTTAACCCAAAATTTTCACTCTTGTACCAGAATTTGAATCACGCGTAAAAATGGATCGTTAAGTCTCCTGTGAAAATTAAATTTTACTCAAGTTTTCCCGCCAAAATACTCTTCAAGATACTAAGTACACGTACCCGAGATATTCCACTTCAACTTCAAATAAGTAATAATGAATCATCATCCTTGTAGCCACAGCTGATAATTTGACCATTGTCATCTGATTGTGAATCTTGATCAGGATCTTTTAGGCTATACGTGGTGATTTTGAGGTGCAGCCCGATAATTTCATTTGTGATTTTGGTGTGAAAAATGCCATAAAATGACATTATAATGATGCTGGAAAATTTTAAGTTTAAGAAATTTTTACGACAAAAATTCCTGAAAAATTCGAATTTTGGCCAAAAAATTTGAATTTTAGGCCAAAATTTTCACTCTTGTACCAGAATTTGAATCTCGCGTAAAAATGGACCGTTAAGTCTCCTGTGAAAATTAAATTTTACTCAAGTTTTCCCGCCAAAATACTCTTCAAGATACTAAGTACACGTACCCGAGATATTCCACTTCAACTTCAAATAAGTAATAATGAATCATCATCCTTGTAGCCACAGCTGATAATTTGACCATTGTCATCTGATTGTGAATCTTGATCAGGATCTTTTAGGCTATACGTGGTGATTTTGAGGTGCAGTCCGATAATTTCATTTGTGATTTTGGTGTGAAAAATGCCATAAAATGAAATTATAATGATGATGGAAAATTTTGAGTTTAAGAAATTTTTACGCCAAAAAATTCCCGAAAAATTCGAATTTTGGCCAAAAAATTTGAATTTTAGGCCAAAATTTTCTCTCTTGTACCAGAATTTGAATCTCGCGTAAAAATGGATCGTTAAGTCTCCTGAGAAAATTAAATTTTACTCAAGTTTTCCCGCCAAAATACTCTTCAAGATACTAAGTACACGTACCCGAGATATTCCACTTCAACTTCAAATAAGTAATAATGAATCATTATCCTTGTAGCCACAGCTGATAATTTGACCATTGTCATCTAATTGTGAATCTTGATCAGGATATTTTAGGCTATGCGTGGTGATTTTGAGGTGCAGTCCGATAATTTCATTTGTGATTTTGGTGTGAAAAATGCCATAAAATGACATTATAATGATGCTGGAAAATTTGAGTTTAAGAAATTTTTACACCAAAAATTCCTGAAAAATTCGAATTTTGGCCAAAAAATTTGAATTTTAACCCAAAATTTTCACTCTTGTACCAGAATTTGAATCACGCGTAAAAATGGATCGTTAAGTCTCCTGTGAAAATTAAATTTTACTCAAGTTTTCCCGCCAAAATACTCTTCAAGATACTAAGTACACGTACCCGAGATATTCCACTTCAACTTCAAATAAGTAATAATGAATCATCATCCTTGTAGCCACAGCTGATAATTTGACCATTGTCATCTGATTGTGAATCTTGATCAGGATCTTTTAGGCTATACGTGGTGATTTTGAGGTGCAGTCCGATAATTTCATTTGTGATTTTGGTGTGAAAAATGCCATAAAATGACATTATAATGATGCTGGAAAAATTTGAGTTTAAGAAATTTTTACGCCAAAAATTCCAGAAAAATTCGAATTTTGGCCAAAAAATTTGAATTTTAGGCCGAAATTTTCACTCTTGTACCAGAATTTGAATCTCGCGTAAAAATGGACCTTTAAGTCTCCTGTGAAAATTAAATTTTACTCAAGTTTTCCCGCCAAAATACTCTTCAAGATACTAAGTACACGTACCCGAGATATTCCACTTCAACTTCAAATAAGTAATAATGAATTATCATCCTTGTAGCCACAGCTGATAATTTGACCATTGTCATCTGATTGTGAATCTTGATCAGGATCTTTTAGGCTATACGTGGTGATTTTGAGGTGCAGTCCGATAATTTCATTTGTGATTTTGGTGTGAAAAATGCCATAAAATGACATTATAATGATGCTGGAAAAATTTGAGTTTAAGAAATTTTTACGCCAAAAATTCCCGAAAAATTCGAATTTTGGCCAAAAATTTGAATTTTAGGCCGAAATTTTCACTCTTGTACCAGAATTTGAATCTCGCGTAAAAATGGACCGTTAAGTCTCCTGTGAAAATTAAATTTTACTCAAGTTTTCCCGCCAAAATACTCTTCAAGATACTAAGTACACGTACCCGAGATATTCCACTTCAACTTCAAATAAGTAATAATGAATCATCATCCTTGTAGCCACAGCTGATAATTTGACCATTGTCATCTGATTGTGAATCTTGATCAGGATCTTTTAGGCTATACGTGGTGATTTTGAGGTGCAGTCCGATAATTTCATTTGTGATTTTGGTGTGAAAAATGCCATAAAATGACATTATAATGATGCTGGAAAAATTTGAGTTTAAGAAATTTTTACGCCAAAAATTCCCGAAAAATTCGAATTTTGGCCAAAAAATTTGAATTTTAGGCCAAAATTTTCACTCTTGTACCAGAATTTAAATCTCGCGTAAAAATGGACCGTTAAGTCTCCTGTGAAAATTAAATTTTACTCAAGTTTTCCCGCCAAAATACTCTTCAAGATACTAAGTACACGTACCCGAGATATTCCACTTCAACTTCAAATAAGTAATAATGAATCATCATCCTTGTAGCCACAGCAGATAATTTGACCATTGTCATCTGATTGTGAATCTTGATCAGGATCTTTTAGGCTATACGTGGTGATTTTGAGGTGCAGTCCGATAATTTCATTTGTGATTTTGGTGTGAAAAATGCCATAAAATGACATTATAATGATGATGGAAAATTTTGAGTTTAAGAAATTTTTACGACAAAAATTCCTGAAAAATTCGAATTTTGGCCAAAAAATTTGAATTTTAAGCCAAAATTTTCACTCTTGTACCAGAATTTGAATCTCGCGTAAAAATGGATCATTAAGTCTCCTGTGAAAATTAAATTTTACTCAAGTTTTCCCGCCAAAATACTCTTCAAGATACTAAGTACACGTACCCGAGATATTCCACTTCAACTTCAAATAAGTAATAATGAATCATCATCCTTGTAGCCACAGCTGATAATTTGACCATTGTCATCTGATTGTGAATCTTGATCAGGATCTTTTAGGCTATACGTGGTGATTTTGAGGTGCAGTCCGATAATTTCATTTGTGATTTTGGTGTGAAAAATGCCATAAAATGACATTATAATGATGCTGGAAAATTTTGAGTTTAAGAAATTTTTACGCCAAAAATTCCCGAAAAATTCGAATTTTGGCCAAAAAATTTGAATTTTAGGCCAAAATTTTCACTCTTGTACCAGAATTTGAATCTCGCGTAAAAATGGACCGTTAAGTCTCCTGTGAAAATTAAATTTTACTCAAGTTTTCCCGCCAAAATACTCTTCAAGATACTAAGTACACGTACCCGAGATATTCCACTTCAACTTCAAATAAGTAATAATGAATCATCATCCTTGTAGCCACAGCTGATAATTTGACCATTGTCATCTGATTGTGAATCTTGATCAGGATCTTTTAGGCTATACGTGGTGATTTTGAGGTGCAGTCCGATAATTTCATTTGTGATTTTGGTGTGAAAAATGCCATAAAATGACATTATAATGATGCTGGAAAAATTTGAGTTTAAGAAATTTTTACGCCAAAAATTCCCGAAAAATTCGAATTTTGGCCAAAAAATTTGAATTTTAGGCCAAAATTTTCACTCTTGTACCAGAATTTGAATCTCGCGTAAAAATGGACCGTTAAGTCTCCTGTGAAAATTAAATTTTACTCAAGTTTTCCCGCCAAAATACTCTTCAAGATACTAAGTACACGTACCCGAGATATTCCACTTCAACTTCAAATAAGTAATAATGAATCATCATCCTTGTAGCCACAGCTGATAATTTGACCATTGTCATCTGATTGTGAATCTTGATCAGGATCTTTTAGGCTATACGTGGTGATTTTGAGGTGCAGTCCGATAATTTCATTTGTGATTTTGGTGTGAAAAATGCCATAAAATGACATTATAATGATGCTGGAAAATTTTGAGTTTAAGAAATTTTTACGCCAAAAATTCCCGAAAAAATCGAATTTTGGCCAAAAAATTTGAATTTTAGGCCAAAATTTTCACTCTTGTACCAGAATTTGAATCTCGCGTAAAAATGGACCGTTAAGTCTCCTGTGAAAATTAAATTTTACTCAAGTTTTCCCGCCAAAATACTCTTCAAGATACTAAGTACACGTACCCGAGATATTCCACTTCAACTTCAAATAAGTAATAATGAATCACAATTGGGCAAAGTATCTCGGACAGAACTGCGATGGATATCTCGGACAGAACTGCGATAAGCTGCTCAGACTTCAAATGCGATAACCTCAATTGCGATAAGTCTCTGAGTTGCAACTGCGATATGGTCAAATGCGATAGAGCTAAATAGCGATGTCAACTGCGATAAGGCCAAATGCGACAACTATCGCAATTCTCATACAAGAATGCGATAAAACACTACGAATTGCGACAACTCGCTGGCAGCAATGAATTGCGATAAGATGCACTTTTACCCACTTTTGTTGACTTTTAGCTTCTAGACCATGCACTCCCCATACATGTCAGTCATGTTTCTGCCACTTTTTCACTAACTATCACTGACTTTTACACACTTCAATAATGCACTTCAATCACTTAAAATAATCAAAAACAATTCTTATACAAGAAATGTTTTGATTTCTACGATCAAAAATGAAGAACAAACCAAAATCTAGTATCCACCAACTGATTTTGAGTGTAAAACTGAAGAAAATGACAGAACCAAGTCGAATAACCTCAAAAACAAACACAACCTTTGATCTTCAACATGTGTACGATTTCAAGATAAACAAAAAAACTCACGTTTTTATGACAAAAACGCAACCTTTTTGTTGCTGTGAAAGAAAATCCGAACACAAGCAAGATAATACACACCAAAAATCACATTTGATACCTTAAAAACACCACATTAGCCACCCGGTGATTCGAAGAAAATGCCAAAAAACGCTCAACATAAAAACAATGTTACTGAATATGACGTATGACACCATATGGCACAAATATAGTTAGTTTGTCAATGGTATATGTGTACATGGCAAATTTGAAGTTCAGCCAGTCAGCAAAGAGGTTGATGGGTTTAGGTGTGTAATGGTGGGTGGGGCAAATTTTGACACGTGTCATTTTTTTTTAATTCAACCAATTAATACATTCTAAATTAAAACATCATTTTATTAATTAAAAAAAAATACAACATCATTTTATTAATTAAAAAAAAAATACATTAAATTTTATTCAAACAAACACTAAGATTAAAAACTACTCGTCGTCGTTGTTGTTTATCACATTCCGATTGATCCACGCTTCCTCGATCAAATTTTGAATGGCGTCGTTTCTTTGTCGGAAATATGGAAACCGCTCTTCCAAACCGTTTGTTGGCTTCGAAACGGTCACGTTCAACTCTAGCTCTTCGTTGGATCGGTGTGTCCCTTCTTTTAGCTCTCAATTTAGTCAACGTGATCGACGCAATAGAAACCGCTTCTTGTTCCATGTCCGAGATCTCGTCGTCGGAACTAGACTCAAGAAGGAATGAAGAGCTTGGAGAATCCATAATTTTTATAATAGTGTGTTTGAGTTGTATGTGTTTAAGTTGTTTAAAGGTGTGTTTGAGTTGTGAAAAATGGAAAAAAAAACGTTGCTATTTTATAAAAAAAAGGGGAGCGTTTCTTTTTTTTTTAATTTGAAAACTATCCGTTTGATAGTTAACGTTCCAATTTTTCTTGAAATGAACAATGGGCAAGGCGCGATTCAAATCACGCCCTTTCGTTTTTTTTGCAAATTGGCGCCCCTATGTAATGGGGGGGGGGGGGGGGGGGGGCGCGAATTGGGCGCTAAATGGGCAAATCACGCCCCATTACACACAGCCTTAGCTACAAGTTAATATATATTTTGAACTTCATTCATATAATTTGTTTCAAATTTCAAACACCAACTTCTTACCTAAACTCACTCATGACTCAATTAAAGGGAACCTTTCATCAAATGCCGCAAGCAGATTCTCACGAAGCAATACTCCCGTTTCTGGTTTTAGCTGAGGTATGGTACTAATAACCGTACCTAGTGACACATTTTTTGCAAAGAGTATACATTGAAAATATCTTCGCCAATAGTAAACTGACATCTCAGAAATCGCACTGCTCATTCGACCTAAAAAAACCGCATCATGTCCCAACTCTGAATTTATGTAGCTGATTAAACGCCCACACATTAGCTTTGCCTCAAACTCTGCCTCACTAGCCTGACGTATGAAGGCTCTCACAAGTTTGTGGCGGATAAGAACTCCATTAGTATCAGCATTTTGAGCAGAAAGTGGGGCATCGTGCTTCAATGTTATACTCAAGAAAAAATCATCATTGCAAAGTATAGCCTGTCATAAACACATACATACACTTGATTGATCTTAAGTTATTTTTGTCTAAAATATAATATTTTTATTGTAGAATATGATTATAGGAATTTTATTATCATAAAAATTGGGCTAAGTTTGTGAACGCAATGACTCGGAAGGATTTAAGATACACTTTGGGCAACTTCCACCCATTTATGTGATCTGTTTGACCCTTTAGAAGTAAAACATAGTCTGAATGGACCTATTTACCTACGAGTTGAAATTGCTACATCTATGATACAGGATTCAAAAGGGTTCACCATTCTTGTCAAAATCGGTAACCTGTTTATATATTTTTTGACAGGTCAAACGGGTAAAAAGAATAGTTAAAAATGGAACAGATTTAAACCATAGCACACCAAAGTATTTACGACCTCCTATATTATTAGTATTTTTTTTAATTAAAAAAAAACCGGAAAAAAAAAAAAAAAAAAAAAAAAAAAAAAAAAAAAAAAAACCGGATCGTTATATGAACAAATAGTTTTTCTAATCTATTTATTGACATTTTCCACCTATAGTGAGGTTACATACATTAATGACTTATGTAAATGCTTAAAAAAAATGATATCGCCAGTTTTTTTAATAAAACCTTTCCGAGCCTAGACTCAGCAGCAAGATTTCCAGCTCGGGCACATAGGCACAGAAGGTCGTTCACATGTTGGTGCTCTTCGTAATCTTCAATAGAAATTTTCTCAAAGTTCACAACCTTCAAGACAAATGACTGTCTAGCGAGATTGAAAAACCTCCTGCATCTGCAAAAAAGCAACATATGATTTTTAAAACTATAGTCTCTCATGTTTATAATAAAATCCAACAAACATTAATTGTTAAGACATGTGTAAGAAACGAGTAAAGCTAGCTAGCTACTTACGTTGAAGATAACCTTACGAGGTCAGCAGCCCCATTGCTTGACGTCACCAATAGTATCAAGATGACACTGAATATCTCACCATGTAAGTCGTAAATTGTTGTCATCTTCTATTTCAGAGTAACCACAGTGTAAATATGCCCAAAAAAAAAAAATCAAATGGAGATGATAAAATTAGCATGGAACAGGTAAAAATTGAGGTAAGATTCAGGATTTTCGATCAGCGTATACATTACCAGAACAACTTTTTATTTTATTCTCGTGACACTAAAGCACAAAAAGACTCAATATTAATTACACAAAGCTATCTTTCCACGTATAGAAAAATGATATAAAAGTTATAAACTTAATATGTAACAAGAAAAGTAGAGGAATATAAACCAAAGTAATCTTCCTCAGATATCTAATCATGCTTTGATATCTAATACATAGGAAAAAAATCAATGAACGTCTTGAAATTTTACTAGATTTGAGAAATTAGGGTTGGTAGGAACAATAATCGGCACGAGTTAGGAAATTCTTAATTTACATCTGAACGCAAGCCCAAAATTTCAAATGCCTAAACATACTTTAAATTTATCGACGACAACATGTTAGAGAAGCGAATGAATGTAACTTACTAGTCTCTTTGTTGCTTGGTTCATTCAGTTGATCCAATCGAAATTCTCAAAGAAAATTGAGATAAAATATTTTAGAAATTTGGTCTGGCTTCAGTTATATAGTGCACACTGACTGGTGGTTTTATAATTTTTTTAATTAAATTCACATTTCGACGTAACAGGTCTTCCATGCCACCAATGGCACAAAGACACATAAGCGTATAAATTGACGTGGCAATTCAGTATTCGTAAAGGTAAATTTAGCTGGTAAATTTGGTTTATATATTCCCATAAGAGTACTATTGTAATTTAGTTTTTAAGGAATCTTAGAATACTAAATATGAATTTTTCATCAATTTAGCATTGGTATAAAGCTGTGATTAGTAGACAGTGAGATATAAGCAATAATAATTTGGTTAGAGAAAAAATATTTACCACTAGTTTTATTTTTTTACCAATTACCCGACAATTATTCGATTTACATCAAGCATATTGCACAACTTTTTTTTTCTCTTTTCTAAATCAATGGAAGGAACATTGAGATTACTATCGTTTGAGTTCTCATCTTTTTTTCATCCGATTTTCGTTGGATAGTGCGCACCATGCTTGCAAAGTGTTCTTATTTCAATATTTGCTGAAGATACAGGCAAATACATGTAATCCGGTTTAGATAACAAAAACTAATCTCTAAGATAAAGTCTTCAAATTGTCACAAATTTATATGAAACCATACACAAAGTTTATAGTAACTCACAAGTCACAACCTAAGACTTGGTGAGGACTGCACACTTTCAGTTTATACTTATGACTAATAAGCACCAACCATACACAAATACGGCAATAAACAAATAGGAATAAGGACATTTTCAAAAATGTTTAACTTTTTATGTTATAAACACACCGTCAGCCAATAACCTTATAATATGCAATCCCAGACACCTTCTTATAAGAAACTTACAATTCTCGTCCTCTTTGTTAGATAATAAAGGCCCGTAAGCCCGTTGGGTTTGGCCCGTTAGTTGCTAGGTTTAGGTTAATTAGTTTTCTATTTAATGCAAGTAATCTCTGTAATTCATTGAATCTGATTAATACATTTTTAGTATTCCCTTGATTTCTACATGGTATCAGAGCCAGGTTGAATATGAAAAAGAAAAAAAAGGCCTCGATCGTTTGGATCGCGAGCTTTACCGCTTACAGTTATGTTACTCGCAAAGATACACATACGGTATGCATGATGGAAATATAATACTGTTATTATATTAAGTATTTAATTGACTTTTGGTTGGATCTTATAATGGGGTTGGATATTGATTGGTTGAAACTGTTTATTGGTTCCGTAAGAATGTTTGTTTGCGACTATACTAGCAACACAAAAAAAGTCAAGTAAGTTTTGAATTAATTAATAAAAAAATACCAGATCTCTTAGCTTTGATTGATTAAAAGATGTGGTAAAAAGGATAGTGGCTCGGTTGTGTACTTTGCGTTTTATTTTCAAGTTACAGTAGTTGTATTTATTTTGTGGTTTGGTGACTTTGGATTTATTTTGGGTACCAAGGCTATGTACTTCTATGTTCAGTTAAATTTGGTGATCAAAGTTTGATGGTTACTTCGATGTTTGATGGTTCGTTAGTATTGGTATTGGAAATTGGTTTTGTTTGGTTCCACATCTGTCTGATTTTACACGTGGTTCTGCATCCGGTTCCACCTGGTTTTATCTGAATCTGAATCTGAATCTGTCTATCTGAATCTGCATCAGTCAGCTTGAATCTCTTTGTCTGTTTGCACTCTGGGACACTCTGCTTTTATTGCTTTTTCAGTTTTAGTTTATTTTTTGTTTGGCAAACTCTCAATGTTTACCGTTGCAGCATTGCGAGTTTGAGAGGAGGTGTTAGATAATAAAGGCCCGCAAGCCCGTTGGGTTTGGCCTGTTAGTTGCTAGGTTTAGGTTAATTAGTTTTCTATTTAATGGCATGTAATCTCTGTAATTCATTGAATCTGATTAATACATTTTTCAGTATTCCCTTGATTTCTACACTCTTAATAGAAAGAAAGCTTAGGAGTGAAAAACATATGGTAAAATAAGTAATTAATATTTCATTAATTTTACTATTTTCAAAAGGGCAAACACTAACTTATGCCCTACAGAACTCACTCATGACTATAAGGGAACATTTCGTCATATGTTTCAAGCACTTTCTCATGATGGCTTACTCACAATGACATGTTGTTTCCTACATATACTTGTCAAGATCTCAAGAGCATAATGCGCCTTGGATAACAAAACACTTTTTTTATGCAGCTCACAAGAAGAAAATGTAAGATGGTATGTTTTATTGATTTGATGCCCATTACATAAAAGAGTACAAATATATATAGATCCTATACAATAGCTATTTTGGGTAAATACTAATTACCCACTCATCATCTTAATCACCATCAATCATATTAAATGTGGATAACTACAAATCATATGGATAAGTGTAAATCGTATGGCTAACACTCCCTCGTAGTTGGAGCGGGAGGACATCGGACGCTCAAACTGGAGTAGAAAACTAAACACATTAAAATAGTAACTAATTTGTTGATGAAGACATCTGACAGCAAAGAAGCACAAATCTTCAAAATCAGCAGCAAAACCGGATAAACCAATGTATCCGTACCAAATAGGATAAACCAAAGTATTCTGACCAAATAGGATAAATCAAAGTATCCCTTACCAAACAAGATAAACCAAAGTATCATGACCAAACGGGATAACCCAAAGTATCCCCTACAACTAAAACAAACGGGATAACCTAAAGTATCCCCTACACAAAAACAAAGGAAATTACAACTAAAACTCATGCACTAACATCAAAAGAAAAGATGAGAAAACGAAAGTTGGTTCTAAAACTTCAACCCCCAAAGAACCTTCCAAACAAACGGGGCGTGTTTTTCCCTAGAAAAACATAAAGATCCACCAATTTTATTTTTATTTTTATTTTTATTTTATTTATTTTTTTTAAACCAAAAATCCAAATAGCCAAATACAAACAGTAGCCTTTTTGATGTGGTTCTTTTCTTCTCAGCAAATAAAAATATAATCCACACCAATGTTTTAATTCTTATTTCTGCCTACTTAGAACTATTATGTAGAACCGTGGGGGGGTTGAATACGGTCTTTTCTGCTTCTTCGAAGTTTAAAGACTTCAAGCCTCAAAGATCAACAAGTGGTTATATGATGAACTCAAATAAGTACATTTTATTACTATCATTTATCCTATTAATTTGACTTGTTTTACTATATTATGTATAAGGATTGATACTTAATCGTTTACTTTTGTAATTCTTAGGTAAAAACAAGCATTTGGTGAAACTTGGCGATTTTGGACTAATAATGGAGCAAAACATGCATAAAGTAAAGAAGTCTACTGAAATGAAGAAGATCAAGACTAATCTGCTCCAGATGCGCCGCATCTCACTCATGACATGCGCCGCATCTCTATCAAGATATCACCAGATACGATCCAAGATACAAGAGGACATGCGCCGCATCTAATCATGGAGTTACGCCGCATCTTCTGGCGGTGTACGAATATTCCTGAATATTATAATCTTGGACCCCACGCGAAGTTAAGTCAATGCGCCGCATCTACTTATAAGATGCGCCGCATCTTCCCTCAGACAGAAACTATAAATACCCCAAGACCAGACGAATTTCGGACGTATCATATAAAAAACAGAAGACCGAAGCAGGAAAACCCTAGGACGAATTCAGTCAAGAAGGCAGCACAAGACACACCAAACGAAGATACAAGAGCTGTAAGAAGGTGCTGCATGTGTTTAATTCATTAAGTAGTTTTGTTTTATTGTGTTAGCAAACTTTAATTCATCAGGATTGATGGGCTTGTGTTATGTTATCATTCACTTCAACTCCCCTTAAAATTGCTTTTCCATCGATTAAAGTTTATATGTTGATGTCTTTGGTTACTACTTATTAGTGCATTGATCACCTCTGTGTTTATTAGTGGCTTGTGTAATGTGGCAACGGAAAGGTTGCACTCCCACGGTTATTACTAAATTGATCACTTAGGAATAACTTTTAGACATAAGTCATCATTAAGGGTTTACTCGCCGATAAGCTTAGGACCAACGAGAAAGGATTAACTACATACACTTCATATAAAGCTATCAATAAAACAAGTGACAAACTACTTAATTATAAGGACAGCCCTCTTATTGTCTCGAGTATTTATCTGTGTACGTGTGTGCTACTTGCTGATTCGTGCCTATTAGTTTATTTTATTATTTAATTGCAAACAAATCGTGCCAGTCTCTCAGGCTGAAACCCCTTGCGTTAGGATATTAAAATACTGATTAGAATAACGAGATAATACGTTCCACTCTTAGTGATCGACACTCTACTTACCATTATATTCATACTGACCGGGTACACTGCTCGTTAAGTGTGTGTGTTATTGATAAGTCGGCTAAATATAAATTTAAAACTTGAGTAGGCATTAAAACTGCTAAACCGCAACGACACATCACGCGCATCAAGTTTTTGGCGCCGCTGCCGGGGAGTGAATTGTTATTATCTGTTAATTTGATTAGTATTTTAATTAGGTTTTTCTTTTTATTAGATTAATTGCATCATTGTATTATTTTGCATATTTGTTGTATTGTGTGTTAATTGTTTTCTTTTATTTTTGTGTGTTTAGTTTTGTTTGTGTGTTTTTTGTTTTTATTTTTCGTTTTTTTTTTTTTTTTTTTTTTTTTTTTTTTTTTTTTTTTTGTTCTGCTATCGTTGTACTGTGCTAAATCAAACGATACAGCGCATCTGATCTCTCAGATACGGCGTATTGCGTTTAATTTTATAAAATACAACGTGTTTAATTAATTCGATACGACGCATCTTTTCCCCAAGATACGGCGTATCTGTTTTTAATAAGAATTTTTTTCTAAGCGATAAAGTAATACGACGCATCTGCTTTAGCAGATACGGCGTATCTGTTTTTGATAAAAATTTTTCTAAACGATAACGCCATACGACGCATCTGCTTTTGCAGATACGGCGTATCTATTATTTTAGTTAAAAACAGTTTGCGAATTATTAAACAGATACGACGCATCGATCTCTATTGATACGGCGCATTTTCTGAATCAAAAATCTTGTATTTTTAAACGTAACGAAAATACGGCGCATTAACTTTCGTTAATACGACGTATTTAATTTTAAATAAATATCGATTTTTGATTAATTAATTCGATACGGCGCATTCATAAATTCAAAAGCGGCGTATCTATTTTCTGAATAAAGTCTGATAAAATTTTAACGATTATAAGATACGGCGTATCCAACTTTTTGGATACGGCGCATCGTCTGCAGATATTAGTAACTTTAATTTTTCGTATTCCGTTTTCGTTATTAATTATCTGATATATTACTTTCTCGAGCATACCCTACTGATGCTTTTGTGATTGATTTCAGGAAGTGCATGACCAGGAGTTCGACTAAGAACTTGATTCAACCTTTCGAAGATCCTGAACGAGCCCTACATTCGCTTAAAAGGCTTTTCAACACAAGAAGCTTTGATCTTTCAAGTTCCCTCGAGCTTGATTACTTTTCTGAAGAAAAAGAGGAAGTTGAAACAGAAACAATGGGCGAAAACACTACTATGGAGGAATACATGAACAGTACCCGTGCTGATTACACTTCGGGAGTTGCCAGACCTAAGTTTGATGATAAGTCAAAATTTGAGTTGAAGGGTCAGTTTCTCAAAGAGCTAAGAGAGAATGCTTTCAGTGGGACGGAACATGAGGATGCTAATGAGCATGTTGAAAAGGTCCTGGAGATTGCAGATTTGTTTACTTCAGAAGGAGTCAATGCCGATCAACTCATGCTAAGAATCTTTCCAATCTCGCTAAAAGGAGCTGCTAACAAGTGGCTAAGGAATGAACCTGCTAGTTCAATCACTACATGGGGAGATTTGAAGAGCAAATTCCTGAAGAGATATTGTCCACCTGCTAAGACTGCTAAAAAGATGGAGGCTATCAATAGTTTCAAGCAAGAGCCTGATGAAACCCTTTATCAAGCTTGGGAACGATTTAAAGATTTATTAATAAAATGTCCTCAACACTATCTAACCCCTATGCAGGAGATAATATTGTTTTATCAAGGATTGGACGTGCCTACAAGACAGATTTTGGATGCTAAGGGAGCTGTACCTCAAATGAGTGCAACTAATGCTAGGAAAGCAATCCAAGAAGCTGCCGATCATTCTCAAAAATGGCACGATGGGACCTCTACTAGATCTAAGAGCAGCACTAATTTTGACGGGATTGCTGCTATTCAAGCTCAATTGGATAAAATTAGTAGAGAAATGAAGAAGCGTGATGAAAGAGCGTATGCTGCCCAAGTTGGATGTGAAAAGTGCGAAGGACCTCACTACACTAAAGATTGCCCGAACAGGAATGAAAGTGAGACGTTTGAAGAAGCATATTACACCCAATTTGGACAACCATTCCGACCTTCGGGGAGATTTAGGGAAGCTACACCGGGATTATATCAAAGGAACAACTTCAATCCCGCTTATCAAGAAAGGAGGCAGACTTTAGATGATACTTTAAAGCAAATTATGGCCGATGCTGCTAAAAGACATGAAGAGAATACTGCTATGATCAAAGAAATCCGAGCTTCAACGGACACTACTACAAGAAATCAAGGAGCTTCGATCAAAGCATTGGAACAACAAATTGGTCAAATGAGCAAAGTTCTTCAAGAAAGGGGATATGGAAGTTTACCGAGCTCAACTGAAACCAACCCGAGAGATCATGTCAAGGCCATAAACACCACTGAAGAAGTCACTCCTAATATACCTAGAAGATCGATGAATGGTAATGATGGTGCAAGACCCGAATTTTTCTTTAATTCTTCAATCAGCTTAAGGAGACTACTAAAAGAGAAGACAAAGATTGAAGAAGAGATCAAGGCAACAATGAAAGAAGAGAGCCCTGCAACCGACTCAAATGCCTTGCCTCATAAAGAAAGAGACCCAGGAAGTTTTACTCTACCTTGTTCTATTAATAATATATCTTTCAATAATGTGTTAGCTGACTTAGGAGCTAGTGTTAGTGTTATGCCTCTTAAGACATTCGCTACCCTAGGACTAGGAAAATTAGCACCAACTAAGTTACTTATTGAATTAGCTGATAAAACGGTAAAACGACCTGAAGGGATTGCTAATAATGTGCTAGTTAAGATTGAGCAGTTTATTTTTCCCGTAGACTTTGTTATACTAGACATGCCCGAGGATGTTAAGATTCCTTTAATCCTCGGAAGACCTTTCTTGTCTACTGCCCATGCTAAGATTGATGTGTTTAAAAGAAAATTTTCATTAAGGGTAGGGAATAATAAACTAGTCTATAAGTGCCAAGATCCGGTTAAAAGCATAATTAGAGGTGTTTATGTGCTAGGATTAAGAGAGCGTATGGACCTCGATCTTGAAGCTAGACTTATGGGAGAAACATTGATTCAAAACAACTCAACTAATCCTAATCATGAGAACTTTGAGGAATTCATTGACCTTAATGTACCTACCGAACTTAGACGCAATGTTGTTAATGATTCTGATGATGAGTGGTATGATTGTGTAGTAATTAATAAACGTAGGAGAATAGTTGAGAAAACGAATTTGAATTATGATGTGTTTATTGAACTACCACCCCACCTTGCTTATTTGTGCCTATATGATAATAAGAATTTCCCGTCTATCATTTTGTCATCTCTGCCCGAAAGGGACAGGACTTTGTTTATGCAGATATTAAAGAGGAACGGCGTGGAAATTAAGGACGAGCAAGGATTGTTCAATATTACTGAATTGGCGATGAAGGAGCGCGATGTTTCCGACTCCTTCAATGATCGATATTAAAGAGCTGAACGTGAGTCTAACTTGAAGACTCTGGAATAAAGACAAGTGCTGGCCGGGAGACAACCCGGATTTATCTTTTATTATTCTGTTTGTGTCGAGTCAGTCAGGCCCGCACGAGGATACGGCGCATCTCCATCCTGAGATGCGACGCATCTCCTGCAATGGTCATATCTTATTTTAATTTTCTGCATTTTTATTTCCGACTTTAAAACTATTTATCAGTTTATTTTCAATGCGGCGCATCCCTGGTTAAGGATGCGGCGCATCTTTTATTCGGATCCGTATTTATTCCAGGCTCGATACGGCGTATCTTCTTCCATAAGATACGGCGCATCGACTGACCTGATGATTTTCAGTTTTAATTTTTAAGTTTTATTTTTATCTAACTACTAATGTATTATGCAAGTTTGAACCTTTCTTATCTTAGGTGTGTTTTAAAGTGTTGGTGGTATTATAGTTTCCTGGATTTCCTGTGGATACATCAAGTATGAAGCTTTAACGTTCTAATCCACAAGAAGATGATTTTTGCTCTTATACTAATGGAGGATCATACCGAGCAAATCTCAGGGGAGTTTTTCTTTTCTAATTCTTTTATTTTCCAGTTTTTACCTTTTATACAAACAACGAGGACGTTGTTTAACTTAAGTGGGGGGATTGGAGAATTAGAACACTTAACACTTACTTGTCCTAAACTTTTTCAAAAATTATGCTTAAAATGTGCTTAATATATCAAACTTAAAAATTTTTAGCATGTTTTTGTTTAAGATCTAAGTTGCATAGCTGCACACATGACGTTATTTTCAAAAATTGTGATTTTCCAAAATTCACAAATCTATGAGTGTGCCGGTGACTTGTAAACTTTAGAACTTGGCTTGTATACTATTCGAGACCACCATAATGAGTATTATTTATATAATTGGAATGACTTGTCTAAATTGGTAAATTTCTAGGATTACACCCAAATAGCCTTATATGTTATGTGTTATTAGCTAACTACACTGGTTAGTTAACCCCCGTATAAACCCTTTTGTTACTCTCATTTTTAGAGTAAGATACCCCTAGAAAAACACTTAGAGCCATTCCTTTCGTTTCTTACACCTATGTTTAAAATGTTTCGTTACACCCTTACACCTTAGCCTACCCTGTAGATTAGAATCCGTGGTTGGTTAATTGCTATAGGCAAAGTGTGTTTCCTTACATTACCTGTGTTCGCGTGCGTAATTCATTATCTATGGTTAGGTCGGGAAATTGCACAATGCAATTGGAGTGAAAGTAAATATTGTATATCTTTGAGTCTATTTTTCGTGTGTTTACTACTTTCACTATTACTGTTATTTCTGAAAGTTATGAAAAGTATGAAAAAAATTATCCGGAAAGAAAGTTATAGTGATGTGGTGAAATTTTACACATCTATGTTTATATTTCAAGTTTAAAAAAAAAAAAAAAAAAAAAAAAAAAAAAAAATTGAAAAAATGAGAAGAGAAAAAGAAAAAGAAAAAGAGTTGGAAGTTAGTTTTAACCAACTTATGTAAAGTTATGTAAGTGGTCGATATCACCACTATTTGTTGTACTATATCTATGGATTGAATGGGAATTGGCAGTTACGGGAACGCCAATTAAGGTTTATTCTTTGATTAAGATCTTGTTGAGTATAATTCGTGTCTACCTAAAGCGTGTGTTTCAAGTGTTAAAGCGTGAGTTATTCGATGATATGAGTCTTATTCATGGGATGGTTGGGATAGTGATTAACCACACTTAGGATTTTAATTTATTTGTTTTGTTTATTTTTCATTTTACACCAATTTATATCCCAAATATTATCCATACCCTTTATTATTCTTTATCCAACCGAACCTTTGATTTATTGAGATTAGGGATTTGAGCAATCTTAAGTATCGTAGTCGTGGATTCGGCTATGTATTTATGATTTTGTCGCCCTTTTTGATATATTATTATTGGTGAAGTTTGGACCTATCTTTAGCCTATTCGAGTTAAGGATTTGAGCAATTGCAAGTATCGTGTTCGTGGATTCGATCATGTATTTGTGATTTTGTCGCCTTTTCTGGAATTTGAGATCGATAGTGAAAGAAAATAATTAACCCTTAAGCCTACAAACCCTTTTTACCGCTTTAGACTTGTTATTCCTTAGCTTTAGTGGTGGAGATGTGTATACTTGCCAAGCTTATGATAGAATATTCGTCGCGACTGGACAGTTAAACGATTAGATTTGCTTTTATCGAATATTTTATTTTACTTCTAATTCGTTAAGTGTTTAGTTGTGTGATTATAAATTAAACGAATACATGCTTGATATAAAAATAAATCCTAACATCTTTTAGGATACATTTTCATAAGAGAAATTCTAAGGTTTACTTGGGGACAAGTAAAGTTCAAGTGGGGGGATATTTGATGAACTCAAATAAGTACATTTTATTACTATCATTTATCCTATTAATTTGACTTGTTTTACTATATTATGTATGAGGATTGATACTTAATCGTTTACTTTTGTAATTCTTAGGTAAAAACAAGCATTTGGTGAAACTTGGCGATTTTGGACTAATAATGGAGCAAAACATGCATAAAGTAAAGAAGTCTACTGAAATGAAGAAGATCAAGACTAATCTGCTCCAGATGCGCCGCATCTCACTCATGACATGCGCCGCATCTCTATCAAGATATCACCAGATACGATCCAAGATACAAGAGGACATGCGCCGCATCTAATCATGGAGTTACGCCGCATCTTCTGGCGGTGTACGAATATTCCTGAATATTATAATCTTGGACCCCACGCGAAGTTAAGTCAATGCGCCGCATCTACTTATAAGATGCGCCGCATCTTCCCTCAGACAGAAACTATAAATACCCCAAGACCAGACGAATTTCGGACGTATCATATAAAAAAACAGAAGACCGAAGCAGGAAAACCCTAGGACGAATTCAGTCAAGAAGGCAGCACAAGACACACCAAACGAAGATACAAGAGCTGTAAGAAGGTGCTGCATGTGTTTAATTCATTAAGTAGTTTTGTTTTATTGTGTTAGCAAACTTTAATTCATCAGGATTGATGGGCTTGTGTTATGTTATCATTCACTTCAACTCCCCTTAAAATTGCTTTCCCATCGATTAAAGTTTATATGTTGATGTCTTTGGTTACTACTTATTAGTGCATTGATCACCTCTGTGTTTATTAGTGGCTTGTGTAATGTGGCAACGGAAAGGTTGCACTCCCACGGTTATTACTAAATTGATCACTTAGGAATAACTTTTAGACATAAGTCATCATTAAGGGTTTACTCGCCGATAAGCTTAGGACCAACGAGAAAGGATTAACTACATACACTTCATATAAAGCTATCAATAAAACAAGTGACAAACTACTTAATTATAAGGACAGCCCTCTTATTGTCTCGAGTATTTATCTGTGTACGTGTGTGCTACTTGCTGATTCGTGCCTATTAGTTTATTTTATTATTTAATTGCAAACAAATCGTGCCAGTCTCTCAGGCTGAAACCCCCTTGCGTTAGGATATTAAAATACTGATTAGAATAACGAGATAATACGTTCCACTCTTAGTGATCGACACTCTACTTACCATTATATTCATACTGACCGGGTACACTGCTCGTTAAGTGTGTGTGTTATTGATAAGTCGGCTAAATATAAATTTAAAACTTGAGTAGGCATTAAAACTGCTAAACCGCAACGACACATCACGCGCATCATTATACAACAATAACCACAACCACAAGCACAACCAATGTATATAAAGCAAGTAAATGAAACCACGATATATACTGGTTCGGGATTGGGGTTTATACCATCCGTACGTCCAGTTGTGAATCCACGACACGATACTATTCACTAAGTATAATCCTTTCGGTGGACTACAAACCGTTACAACTTCACTCCACCGATATGCACAAAGATCGGTGCTCACTAAGAAGAGCTACTCCCAATGGTATTCCGCCCTCGGAAACCACCTAAAAGAATCTCGTGATCCAACTTCCCACAAAAAACACAAAGACCACTAAGACCACAAAGACTTCCCACTGGAAGTATAAAACCCCAACTAGATCTCCCACGATCTAGGCTTGGTCACCTCGACACAAGACTTCCCTTACAACCAAATCGAATAAGAATGTTTGATTGTTTAATCAATCCCTAACCTAACCTAAAGACTCGATTCTAGTAGAAAGGGTATAGATAAGAAGACCCTCGATACAATCAAAAGAGTGGATTAGGTTCTTGTGATTCTTCCCTTGCAAGGAGATGTTTTCTTTCAAAGATGTTATGTGATAGATTAAGAACACAAGATGTAGACTTAGAGGGTAGAGAGAACAGAAATTAGAGAGAAATAATGTTTGGCAAGGGGTGAGGAATACAATAGGCAAGGTGGGGTATTTACAGGCCAAAATTCCAAGAGGTGAAAAAAGAATCCGAGGCTGGCGGGCTGGTTGGCATGTCGGAGCGCCAGCAGCGCGCCAGGAACATTGTTCCCCTTTTTTTGGGATTTTGGTCTTTTAAATATCAGACCTTGCTAAACCCCCAATTGTACTTCACACTTTTGACCTTTCCATTATTCATCCTCAAGGTCAACCAACTCAAATAGCCATTTGATAAAAATATTTTGTGAAGTATTTAAAAGAATGTTTAAGGTGTAAAAGAGAGAAAGATAAAAGGGATAATTGGATAGGGGTAGAATAGGTATTCCTCATATGGCATAGAAAAGAGAGAAAGAATATGCCATGGAATATTTATTTGCTTGGAAAGGAAGTGTGTATGTTAGAGTAGAGAGAGAGGGAAGATTTGAATTTGAAATTCAAATGTTGTGTGAGAGGGAAGTGAGAGAGTAAGTTTAGGTTAGAAAGAAACCATGGTTAGGTTAAGTGAGTTGGCATGGTTAAGAGAAAGAATATGCCAAGAATATTCGAAATGGATAGGAGGGAAGAGCTTGTGCATTTGAAATTCAAATGTTGGATAAGGTTAGAAGATAACCATGGTTAGGATAGGTGAGTTGGTATGGTTAGGTTAGAAGGGAATATGCCAAGAATATTCCATTTCTTAGAGAAGAGGGTTAAGTGATGAGATGGGGTGAGATGGAATGAGTTGGCTTGATGTGATGGGGAGGAGCCTAAGGTTTGAATTTCAAATTTTAATTTTAAATGTGAGGGGAGAGAAGAGATAAGGTTGAGATGAGTTGGCATGGATGTGATGGGGAGAGAATAGAATATGCCAAAGGAATAAAGAATATGCTAAAGGGATATTCCTTATCTTGGAGAGGAAGTGTGGATGTTGGAGGGAGGATTTTGAAATTTAAATTTCAAAATATAGTTGTTAGAAGAATGAGGTGTGTGTGGGTTGGCATTGATGTGATGGATTGGAGCCTTGAGGTTTGGAGATTCAAATTTGAATTGTGAGAGTATATAATTAAGGAAGGTTGTATGTGAGAGAGGTGAGTTGTATTGAAGTGAAAGTGATGTGATGGGGAGCCTTTGGCTTGGATTCAAATTTGAATGGTGGATAAGGATGTGAGTTGGCAAAGTGTGTAAGGGAAGGAAGGGTTGTGTGTATGTGTGTGAGATTTGAATTTGAAATAGAGAGGAAGTGTGTGAGTGTGTATGGGAAGTTTTGTGAATTCAAATTCAAAATATAGAGGAAGAGGGAATGTGGTGATGTGTTTGAATATTGGTGATTGGATGAAAATGTTGGAGAGATAATGTGAGAATGTAGGGGGACAAAAAGTACAATCAAGTACATGGAATGGAAGGGAATATTTAGAGAATGTTGGGGATAAGATTTGGAAGGATTTTGAAATGGTTTAAAGGTTTATTTGGTAAAGGTGTTGTTTGGTAATAAAGAAATAATCAAAGGATTGATTATGAGATAATCATATTATCATTTAAGAAAGGAAAGAATAGACAATGATGATTATGAAATGTGTTTTAGAGATAAAAATCAAAGGTTACCCATAAGTCCGAATAACTCAACGTCAAGAATTCACAATATCATAACTCGTGATTAACCACCTCTTTGACGTAATCAATAATTATCTTGATGCAAACAAGCTAAGTGCTTTGCATCATAGTAAAGCATATCCCATAGCGGGAAAGGGTGCATTTACGCAAAGGAACCTTTGACTTTTTTTGACCAATAAGGGAGTAAACCCATTACGTGATTAAAGAATACGTAAACACGGATATGGTCATATGAATACTTTCACTTGATGTCAAATGAAAGATATGAGTTTCCTAGGTTTAGAAAAGCCTTGGCTAGAGGCGTTTGATAAAATACTTGAGTTGACGTTTTGTAAAAAATGGGAGGTTGAGATTTTGGATCACTCTAATTCTAAAACTCGTTTCGAGTGTTCCTAATGAAGCACATAACATATACATACCTGTATTGAAAGATCCACATTTGTCGGGTAAGGGGAAAGCTGACTTTCAAAATTTGTCCCGACCTTAACAGAAGGCTGGCGCGTCGGAGCACTGGCAGCGCGCCAGGCCCAGTTATTGGGTCGGGATGATTTTGGCTATCGTTTGTATTAAGACCCATGAATCGTGTTTTAACACCTTCTGGAGGTCGAGGTTGACTAAAATAGAAGAGATTCATGTTAGGTTTAGTGAGAGAGTAGAGAGAAGGTGGATAAAGTTGAAAATCGGATTTTATTGCTATGGATAAGATTTTTACAGCCACACCCCACAAGTGAAGACTTGTGGGGTATTTAAATGCCTAACAAGACAACTTTGCTAATATTACATTTTCAGTCCTTGCATTATATGCAATCTAGTTGTCTACTTCCAATTCACGTAAATATCGCCCAGCTTCATTTCTAACAATCTCCCTCCAGCTGGAGATATACGTGAATTGGTTACAATGATTCCTAACAAGTAAATAATAATGATGAGTACAATGCTGAAGTAGAGCAGTTTCCTCTAAGGATGTCTTCGCAGCTCTTGATCTTCTCGTATATTTCTTAGCTTGCTTGAATTACTTGTCGGGTCACTGTAATGATCTAATTGGGTTATTACTCCCTCCCAATTAGTAAGACATTTTCTTTACATGCTCCCTCCCAAAATGACAACCCGTTTGATATAGCCTTGATGCTTGTAGAAGAAGTTTCTCTTAATTCTGCCCAAATTGTCTTCAGTCTCTTGCACAGCGGAAAATGGATTATAGACTGATGACTTGTAACTTCTTCACAGGTTTGTTTGGGGAGCATCATATCGACATCTTCAGCTCACATAGAATGCTTCCAGTTCTTCAATAAACAGCCCCGATGTACACATTTCTCCTTCCAGGATGATGACGATCTTTCGGACTCATCCTACATATGTGTACATAGACATATCAACTAGAAGCAACATACAAATCAATACCCCATGAGTGGATGTCGATAACTATTCTCTCTACAGTTCTCTTCAGATCAATCTCTTCTCAGACCTCTTGTATCAAAGCAACGGCTTTTTGTAGTGACTGCTGATGGAGAAACCCACTATGACGAACTTGAGACTGTAGTAAAATAACCCAGACTTGTGACTTAAACTTGCACGAACGTGTGACTAAGAACCTGTACTGAGCACTACAACGTAACTCCTTATAGCATAGGTCGTTTCATATACCCATCCATCCTTCCTTAACTGTATATGAACCTCTCTTGAATTATCCACATCTTTGTGTGACACTGAGTACTACAACGTATCTCCTTTAAGTGATAGTTAACTAGGTCTTCGTCCATCCTCCCCTTGACCTATGAAAACTAGATAACCCAAGACTTAATCACTATTCTATAAATGCTCAAACAAGGATCTCGAAGAATCATGCATCCAACCAACCCCGATATCTTCAAGATACTGAGTACACGTACCCGTGATATTCCACTTCAACTTCAAGTAAGTAATAATGAATCATCCTTGTAGTCACAGTTGAGAATTTAGCCATTGTCATTTGATTGCGATTCATGATCAGGATCTTTTCGGCTATACGTGGTGATGTTGAAGGTGTAGGCCAAAAATATTATTTGTGATTTTGGTGTTTTGTTGTTGGTGATTGTTGAAGTTGCAGTTTATATAAACGAAACAAATTTAAATAAATTTACAAAATTTGATTAGAGTATAATTAAGACAAAGTCAAAAGTTTACACGTTCGACAAAGGTTATGTAAATTACAATTTAGATAAAATGATAATTTCTATAGAAATTTCAATTTGACCAAAATTTATACAAATTATGGCAAAATGTCAATTTAGATAGAAATATATCCAATTTATATAAATTGGTAATTTATATAAAATCTAACACTCTTATACAAGAGGGTAGATATCCGTTTGTCGAAGTATTTTCCACTCTTATACAAGAGTTAAAATACCGAGTTCACTTTTGAGTTGACGAAATTACGTTCGAATCAAATCCTTAAAAGTTATTTAACTTTGAAATCGTTTCACAGAAGTACAAGGGCCAAAACTGCCAAATCTGAAAGTTCTTTAAGGCTGCTGGAAAGTACAGGGACTGAAATTGACAAATCTGAAAACTGCTGAAAATCCTTCTTTGTCCGATATCGCAGAAGTCTTCTTTGTCCGATATCGCAATTGGTAGAAGATCTCGAACAAAGCTTGAATTGCGATATCTGATGCCAACTGCGATACTTCTATCTGAGTTCAATTGCGATCAATTGCGATAATTTTGTCAGAAGATGAATTGCGATAATTTCAGAAAATGTGCCAATTGCGATAAAAGGTGAACTGCGATAGAAACTGAAGGAAGCCTGAATTGCGATAATAATGCCCAAATGCGATAAAACGCTGAATTTTCACGAAATGCGATAAAACGCGCTGTTTGAGGCCAACTTCGATAAAAACGGCTTTTCAACCACTTTTTGTCCTTTTGCCTTGCCCACTCTTTCCACTGACTTCTTACACTCCCATGTGACTTTTCTTCCAACTTTTCACTAACAAGTTTTAAGTGAAGAACTAGTAAACTTTACAGCCCACTTCGATAGAACACCAAACAAACACAACCTTTGATCTTCACATGTGTACGATTTCAAGATAAAAAACACAAACAGCCACGATTTTTGAAGAACAAAAACATGACAGTTTGGTATTTAAAGAACAAAGATCGAACATAAAAACTTCAAAACTGCTACTGATGAACAGTAACGAGTTATAACACACCAAAAATCACATATTTTACCTCAAACACACCACGATTCGCCCCCGGTTAGCTCTTGATACCAATTATTAAGACCCATGAATCGTGTTTTAACATCTTCTGGAGGTCGAGGTTGACTAAAATAGAAGAGATTCATGTTAGGTTTAGTGAGAGAGTAGAGAGAAGGTGGAGAAAGTTGAAAACCGGATTTTATTGCTATGGATAAGGTTTTTACAGCCACACCCCACAAGTGAAGACTTGTGGGGTATTTAAATGCCTAACAAGACAACTTTGCTAATATTACATTTTCAGTCCTTGCATTATATGCAATCTAGTTGTCTACTTCCAATTCACGTAAATATCGCCCAGCTTCATTTCTAACAGTTTGTGATTTTATGTGTTTCAAAAATTTATTTGTCATCATTTAAACATAAGGAGACCTAATTAATGTTGTCCCAACATATTAGACCCCACAAGGGAACCCAATATTTGATTCTTGTTTCCTTCTCTGTTTGCTTCGAAATACCAGGTCCCACGAAGGAACCGAATATTTTTTTATAGAGAGGGATGAAGTATATACGATGGAGATAAGGATATACGCGCTCCGGACAGCCGGCCAAAGCCGACGGCCGAAAAAATTAAAGTGGCGGCTGAAGAGTTTAGGTTTAGGGTTAGAGATGTAAATCGTATGGCTAACAGAAAATAGTAGAATGTTTGCATTTCTTTTAAATCATAGAAGTAACATGGAAAGAAAGAGAACAACAAACTAGAACGATAAAGACTAGAAGTGTTGGACTTGAAAAGCTTTCCCATTCTGATAACAGACGAAGATATGAGAAAATACATTTTGATATTTGGACCACATGCATAACAAGCTTATCACAAGCTGAATGAAGGCTTATAAATAACAAAGCCAAATTAATAATATTTTAAACTTCATTTATATAATTTGTTTCAAATTGCAAACACCAACTAAAACTTTAAATTCACTCATGACTCAAACGGAACATTTCATCATATGCTGCAAGCAGATTCTCACATAGCATTTCTCCCGTTTCTGGTTTTAGCTAGGGCATGTCAACATTAACGGTATCCAATGGCACAAGTTTTGACAGGATATTTTGTTCCAACCTTCTTTGGATATAGTAAAAGGACATCTCAGAAATCGCAATGCTTATTCGACTTGCAAAAACCGCATCATGTCCCAACACTGACTCTATGTAGCTGAGTAACCAACTTATTAAATTTGTACCAAGCTCTGCATCACTAGCATGACGTATGAACGCTCTCACAAGTTTGTGGCGGATAAGAACTCCATTATTAGTATCAGCATTCTGGTTAGAAAGTGGGGCATCGTGCTTCAATGTTATATTCTGGAAAAAAGCATCATGGTGAAATATAGCCTGTCGTAAACACACACAAACACTTGATTATATTTAATATTTTTATTTAATGTTTGTGTTAGACATGATCGCAGAAGTTATGTTGCTTTAAAATTTGGTCTAAGTTTGCATATTCAGTGACTCAGAAGGATTTATGCTTAACCATTTCATTTTTAGCATCACTTTGGGCAACTTTCGATTATTTTATTTTTAGTTAAATTTTGACCCCTTAGAGATAAAACATAGTCCAGATCGACCAATTTAAAGAGTTCACCTTTCATGTCAAAATGGGTATCCTGTTTTATTAGACGGGTCAAACGGTTGAAAAAAAGAAGTTAAAAATGAAACAGATTGAACCCATAGTATAATTTGTATTTATCAAACAAATCAGATCGTTATTTTAATAAATAGATTGTACAAATCTATTCACTATATATTATTGTATCTAAATTCAAAAGAACTGCTGGTGGGTCAATGGTTATAACCCAACCTGTATTGAGCCGTTACCCAACATTTATATAACCTTTCCTAGCCCAGACTCAGTTTCTTTTATTTAACCTTTCCGAGCCTAGACTAGACACTTGAAAACTTTAAGAAAATTAAATGTCCAGTTTCTTTTACATAACCTTTCTGAGTCTAGACTCAGCAGCAAGATTTCCAGCTCGGGCACATAGGCAAAGAAGGTCGTTCACATGATGATGCTTCTTGTAATCTTCCATAGAAATGTTATTAAAGTTCACAACCTTCAAGATAAATGGCTGCCTAGCAAGATCTAGAAACCTACTGCATCTGCAAAAATGCAACATATGATTTTAATAACTATAGTACTCTCATGGTTGTACGCATTTAAATACACTTTGGGCATTTTTTTGATCCATTTGAATCATTCTCATTTCATCTTTAGTCTGTTGAGTTTACGAATTTGGCCCCAGGCCTGGACCAAACATGGTCTGCTTAATAAGATCCGACGAGCAACAGTAAGCGAGTGGCCCAACAACCTAAAGGTTGTGGGTTCAGGTCTCGTTTGAGACATATGTGATACAAAAATTGTGAGATAGGTGGTGTAGGTTGTAAAATAGTTGCCGTTCACAACTAGGAGGGTGGGATGTCTCATTTTTGTAAGTATAAATACCCCTCCTAGTCACAACTAGGAGGGTGGGATGTCTCATTTTTGTATCATCAAGGTGTGTGTGTCTTTCCCTTTCTCTCTCTAGAAAGCACACACATCTTCCCATTCTTTAATCTAATATACCATGTTTACTCTTTACTTTGAGCTTCCCCGACCCCCCGAACCACATAAATCACTAATGTTATCGGTCCTACAATAGCAGATTTCTAATTTAAATATAGCAGATTTCTAATTTACATCTGAACTCAAGCCCGAAATAGCAAATTCCTAGACATTCTTTCAATTTATCAAAGACAATGGGTAAAAGAAGAGAAGAAATGTAACTTTCTTAGTGTTGTCCTCTCTTTCAGTTGATCCCAAGCGGAATTCTCAAAGAAGACTAAGATAAAACATTTTACAGTTTAGCTTAGCTCCATTTATATAGTGCACACTGAGTGGTGGTTCTGTAAAAATTTAATTAATTTCACATGTCGACGTAACAGGTCTTCGGTACCACCAATGGCACAAAGACACGTAGCATATAAATTGACGTGGCAATTCAGCATTAGTAAAGGTAAAATTAGTTGTTAAATTTGGTTTATTCCCATAAGACTACTGTAATTTAGCTTTTAAGGAATCTTAGATTACTAAATATAAATTAGACATCAATTTAGCATTGGTATAAAGCTGCTACTACTCGACACTGAAAACTAAAGCAGTAATAATGCGGGTAAAGAAAAAATATTTACCCCTAGTGTTATATTTTTAACAATTACCCAAAAAAATTCAATTTACATCAAGCAAATTTCAGCGTTCTTTAATCTCTTCTAAATCAATGGAAGGAACATAGAAAGTAAGAAATAAAAAACAAAACGATAAGACTAGTAGCCATTGAGATCAATACAATATGAGTTCGCATCTTTTTTTCATCCGAGTTTTGTTGGACAGTGCGTGGTGCCCATGCTTGCTAAGTGTTCCTATTTTTATATTTGGTGATGATATGGGAAAACAATTTAATTCCTTTTATAATCTCACATTACTAAAAACATACATACTTGACCCAATGTCTTGTCATCAAACAACACAAACAAGTTTAGAAAACAAAATCTGAAAACCGAATAGAAAGGGCTTTACATATCTAAAACCATGCTACAGGTTATTAGTATCTCAAAAGGGATTTAGTCATAGAATAGCAATGTACTTTTTAAAGTGTATCATTTTAGTACGTGTACTTTTTTAAAGTTGTAGAATAGCAATGTACTTTCATAAGTGTTCCAATTTGGTACGTGACGATGATGTGTCATACCCGAAAGTCTGACACGTGGCACCATTTATAGCGTGACACTTCATCGTCACGTACCAAATTGAAACACTTATGAAAGTACATTGCTATTCTACAACTTTAAAAAAGTATTTGCAGCGTATACTTATGACTTACAAGCACTTGAGAATAAGCACCAACACATGCTTATTAAAAAGTGCTTATTTCATCAAACATAAGCAAATACGCCAATAAGCAGATCGAAATTGGAACACTTTCAAATAGAATTCTATTAAACACCTACAATTCTCGCGCTCTGAACAAAAAGAAAGCTTATGCATGACAAACATAAGCAAGAAAGAGTCCTTTACTATTTCCTCATCAACAAGTTTTATAAACCTAGGCTAATTTATGTTTAAATTTAGTTAGATACCCTGTACACTTAATAGGCCCAAGAGTATAACTAAACATGCACATACATTGATAGTGTATTAAGTAGTTTAAATAGGTAAGATTTATGAAGGATATACAGGTTACCATAAAGATATACTTATATTACTTGTTTGAAGTCCCAAGAGGACACACAACAACATCCAAAACTCAAAAGGGAGTCGAGGGGATGAGTTTATCATATAAGATAAGCACACCTTCACGAGGTGCTAAACTATGTGGTCGCATATCCCCAGCCAAGAAGAGGTCATTCTGAGCGCACACTAAACATTTAGCTTTGCCACTCGTGATTGCAAGTATTTTAAATCTTGTGTTCTCATACAAGCACATATCAAAAATAGCTTGAAATGTAATATGCGCATGGTACTCTTCAAATCTAGCATTTGAGATCATGTATATGTGCAAAGGGAAGAATATCTTAGAAATGTCTTTAGAGCTGCCATGACGGATGAATGATCTCACAAGTCTGCGGTGTTGTAAGGGCCCACTAACAATTGACCAGTTTTCATCACGGGTGGGATGGCTGTTTAAGAAAATCATTAGCCAACACCAATGATCGCCATGCAAAAGACCCTATTAAAAATTCATCGAACACAGTTAAATCATCATTAGTCACTTGATTAAACAAAGTTAAATGATCCAAAATGTTGCACGAGAAACTTCCATTCCTTTCATGCTAATATGTGTTAGTTTGCGTTATAATTTATTAGTATCAAGTCAAACGTGTAAAACAAAGCAAAAAGTAACTAAAAAGAAAACATGTCAAAGAAGTCGAACAATACAAAAGTTTCAAAAATTGTACTCAAGTGTTTACAACCAATGGAGCGGGTCGCATGAGTATGGTAAAAGGGTCAAACTGGTTCGGGTTGAAGTGGGTCGACTTTTAGTACAGTCAAAATGGCTTAGGTTGAAGTGGGTCGATTTTACAATAATAATTTTAGTCGATCCCTTCATAGGTAAAAAAGGGATCAAATTTCCACCTCTACAACCAACCAAAACTTATCCTTAGAAAAAAGGAAAAAAAAAAAAAAAAAAAAAAAAAAGTAATTATTATATTAGAAAACGGTTACCTTTCCGAAACTGGACTCAGCAATTTGATTTCCGTATCTGGCACATAAGAAAAGGATGTCCTTTGGATGACGATGCTTTCTGTAATCAAGGGTACAAGTAGAACCTTGAAAATTTAGCAGCTTTAACACAGACACTTGTTTAGCAACCTTCTTAAACTCCTTGCAGCTGCATAAATTTTGCAATAAAATCACATATTGAAGCAATTCATGTAACATTCTGAAACAAAAGTATAAGAAGTGATTTACGTTGCCGATATCCATGCAAGGTCTCTGGCTCCATTAGCTCCATTAGCATAGGTTGCGACAATGACCATGATCATAGTCAAGATGTCAACGGGCAAGCTCGTTATTTCCACCATCTTCTTTGCTTTTGTAATGGAAAACATGTGATACAGATGTCATTCATTATAAAGTTTCTTGAATAAAAATTAAAATGTTACCAAGATTTGAAGTAGCATTTATTAGTACAAACAAAATTCCCTTATAAATTCTTTAAAACTTCTGCAGATACTAAATGAAAGACTAACTATACGATTGAAAAAGCTTATACAAGCAATGAAGTATTGTTACTTACAGTTGACCCCAATCAGAAATCTCAAAGCAAAAGCACAGAAAAGTTTATATAAATCCTTCGGGTGTAAGATAGATATATATAGCCTCCAGAGCTCCACCTACATTATATAATTTGAGCAGTGATTAAATACACAAATTAATTCAATTCACATTTTTCAACAAAATGACGTAACAGGTCTTCAATACAAACAATTTCACAAAGACACGCATATATCTGTATTATTTAATTCGGATACGTAGTAAAATGGAACTCATTTACGGCATTCATTACATTAACTCGGAAATTCAGGATGTATAAAGGTAAATTTAGTCGGTGAGGTAGTGTATCTATCTGCTTTCCAAGAAGTATACCATATAATCTTTAATTACTAAACACGACATTTAAATAAGTGCCTAAGTGATTAAGATTTATAAAAGTGTGAGCTAAACTAAGTGTGTAGATAACAAAAACTTTTTTTTTTACTATTAGTTACAAACTTCTATGATTCTATCAATTACCTAAGAATTACAGAGTTCACAAGAATAAAATAGCCAAGTATTTGCATTTCCTTTAAACGATAGAAGTAACATGGAAAGAAAAAGAACAACAAACTAAAATGATATAGACTAGTAGTGCGTGATTGAGATCACTATCATATGAAATCACATCTTTACTCATCTGCTTTTTGTTGGTCTTGCAAAGGGTTCTCATTTCGTTAACTGAATAAGACATGGGCAAACACATGAAATACCAAAAGTATCCAGCTTTGTACTTTGATGTGAAGAAAATGGTTAAAAAACGCTCACCATAAAAACACAAGTATCTACTGAATATGACACTATAGTCGCACATATGGGCAACAAATGTAGAAGTAGACTATATAGGTGTCACAAGTTCATTACAAGCTGAAAGAAAGCTTCTGCATAACAAACAAATGCCACTAATATATATATTCTAGACTTCATTCATATAATTTGTTTCAAATTGCAAACACCAACTTCTTCCCTAAACTCATGGCTCTAAGGGAACATTTCATCATATGCTGCAAGCAGATTCTCACAGCAATACTCCCGTTTCTGGTTTTAGCCGAGGCATGGTACTATTACCCATACCCAGGGGCACATTTCTTTCAAAGTAAGATGATATTCGTTCAATATATCTTTTCATATAGTAACATGACATCTTGTGGAGTGTACTGCTCATCCAACTTGCAGAAACCACATCATATCCCAACACTGAGTTTATGTAGCTGATTAAACGGCTACACATTAACTTTCTATCAAACTCTGCCTCACTAGCATGACGTACGAATGCTCTCACAAGTTTGTGGCGGATAAGAACTCCATTAGTATCAGCATTTTGAGTAGAAAGTGGGGCATTGTGCTTCAATGTTACACTCAAGAAAAAATCATCATAGTTAAGTATAGCCTGTCATAAACACACACATACGCATGATTTGTATCTGTTGGATTGATCTTAAACTACTTTTGTCTATAGTTGAATAAAGTTTGGGCAACTTTTGACCCATTTAATTTTTAGCTAATTTTTCTTTTGATTTGATCTGTTTGACCCCTTAGAAATAAAACATAGTCAGGATCGACCAATTTATCTATGAGTTGAAATTATTACATATATAATACAGGATTCAAAGGGTTCACCATGTTAACTTATGGCTCATATTTGGATAGCACTACAAGTTGCTAAGATTCATTGAATTTACACGTAGGGAATCTTATCAAAGATATGCAAGATTTACAAGATAAGCAACTTGGGAAGATTTGCTAGTTGATAGAAACTTGATTTGCAACTTGACTTGCATCTTTGAAGCCTATAAATAGATGCATTTCACTTTGAGTTTAGTACACCAAAATAACACACAAGCATTCTTGTTGTGTATTAGTTAGTTCTCTCTTTGTTCTAGTTTGTAATATGTTTCTATTATAAGAAATATATAAGTTTGTTGGTGTTTCATTCTTGGGTTTCTTTGGGTATACTTGTAGTGTTGATTCATTCACACTTATACCTAGTCGGTGGGATATTATCGCGGTTATTCCACAGCAAGTGGTATCAAGAGCCGAGGTTATTCTTAGTATGCTCTGTGGTTGCAATTAAATTTGATCCTCCACATCAGAAAAGAATTCCGTTGGTTTTTTGGTTGAAGCTATTGAAAATTAATTTGTACACGAAATGGTGGATGACATAGTTGACAAACCTTCCACATCGGTGGATCCAACATCTCCAAGTTGGGCTAGACCAGTCTTGACGAATGCAAGATTGGCGGTGGAGGTTTTTGATGGCACAGGTCATTTCGGTATGTGGCAAAGTGAGGTTCTAGACGTTCTTTTTCAGCAAGGTCTAGACATTGCCATTGAAGAAAGTAAACCAGAGGATGTAGAAGAGAGGAATTGGTTAACCATCAATCGGTTAGCTTGTGGTACGGTTCGTTCATGTCTTTCGAGAGAGCAACGATATGCTTTCTCAAAAGAATCATCCGCCTATAAACTGTGGGTGGCGTTGGAAGAGAAATTTCTGAAGAAAAATTGTCAGAATAAGCTCTTTATGAAGAAGCGACTCTTTCGCTTCACTTATGTACCAGGTACCACGATGAATGATCACATTACCAGTTTTAACCAATTGGTAACCGATTTTATGAATATGAATGAGGTGTTCAAAGACCAGGATCTAGCATTAATACTGTTGGGATCGCTTCCAGAAGAGTACGAGTTGCTTGAAACAACTCTACTTAATGGGAAGGATGATGCGTCTCTTAGTGAAGTTTGTGCTGCTTTGTATAGTAAAGAACTGAGAAGGAAGGACAAGTAGATTAGTTCTAGTGGAGACACAGAGGTTTTGCTAGTTAGAGGTCGTTCGCAGAAGAGGGGCACCGATAAGAGATGGAGATCCAAGTCGCGGCAAAGACTAAGCAAAGATGAATGTGCCTTTTGTCATGAAAAAGGCCATTGGAAGAGAGATTCTCCAAAGTTGAAAACCAAGGACAATCATTACAAAGGGAAAGCTGTAGCAGAGGCGAATGTCACCAAGTGTGATGATGAAGAATCAGATCTCTCACTTGCAACATCGTCAACGAAGAATGCTTCTGATGTATGGCTATTAGATTCCGCATGTAGCCATCATATTAAACCGCATCAAGAGTGGTTTAGTAATTTTGAAGAACATGAGGAAGTTGTTTATACGGCAGACGAAACTCCCCTCACTACTCATGGAATTGGTTCCGTTCGATTGCAGAATGAAGACGGAACAATTGTGACCTTGAAAGGTGTTCGTTATTCGCCAAAGTTGAAAAAGAATCTCATTTCCGTCGGTACCTTAGAATCTAAAGGATTCGAAGTAAGAGCCAAGGATGGGGTTATGAAGATCGTCTCTAGTGTACTTGTAGTAATGAAGGGTATTCGTAAAATAAACAGCACGTATCACTACAAGGGTAGAACTGTTGTTGGAACTGTAGCAGCTATTACTGATGGTGATAGAAATTCAGAAGCTGTGAAGCTATGGCATATGCGCTTAGGACATGCAGGAGAAAAATCCTTGAATTTGCTCATAAAGCAAGGATTATTGAAAGGAGTGAGTTCCTGTAAATTGGATCTCTGTGAGCATTGCATCAATGGGAAGACGAAAAGGGTGAAATTTGGGACAGCTATCCACAAGACACAAGGTATCTTGGATTATGTCCACTCTGACGTATGGGGTCCCTCAAAGACAAAATCTTTAGGAGGGAGACACTACTATGTGACCTTTGTTGATGACTTTTCCCGAAGAGTTTGGGTGTACACGTTGAAGACAAAGGATGAAGTGCTAGGAGTGTTCATCAAGTGGAAAAAGATGATGGAGACTCAGACGTGCAGAAAGATCAAACATCTCCGAACAGATAATGGTGGAGAGTATAGAAATGATCAGTTCACAAAATTTTGTGATGACGAAGGCATCGTCAGACACTTTAGTGTCAGACATACACCACAACAGAATGGGGTGGCAGAACGCATGAACCGAACCTTGCTGGAGAAAGTTCGGTGTATGTTATCTAATGCTGGGTTGGGTAAAGAATTTTGGGCTAAAGTTGTGACGTATGCGTGTCACCTTATTAATCGTTTGCCATCTACTGCTATTGATGGGAAAACACCATTTGAGAAATGGTATGGAAAACCTGCTACAGATTATGATTCCTTGCATGTGTTTGGTTCCGCTGCATATTATCATGTGAAGGAATCAAAGTTAGATCCTAGAGCAAAGAAAGCATTATTCATGGGGATCACCTCTGGAATCAAAGGCTATCGTCTATGGTGTCCAGAGACGAAAAAGACGATCTTTATCAGGGATGTCACCTTTAATGAATCTACCATGTTGAAGAAGGTGAATGCTAAGCAGTTAGATGGAACTCCTAAAAAGGTGGAGTTTAAAAGAATAATTGTACCAGATGATAGAGATGATTCTCCTGTGGTAGAAGGAGGTTATGAAGAAGAGGAGGTTCAAACCGAAGAACCTCCACAGCAACAACATGAATCAATTGCTACCAGCAAGAGAAGGAAAAAAAAAAAAAAAAAAAAAAAAGGCCTGCTCGCCTTAATGATATGGTGGCTTGTGCATCTTCAATTGCAGCTGATGATGTTCCTACTACTTACTCTGAAGCGGTTCGAGACTCAGAGAGCGAGAAGTGGAGGATTGCCATGAGCGAAGAAATGCAGTCTCTTCGGAAGAATCAGACATGGGAGTTGACCAACCTCCCAAAAGGGAAGAAGGCAATTGGATGCAAATGGGTGTATGAAAAGAAAGAAGGATTTCCTAGCCAAGATGATGTTCGCTACAAAGCAAGATTGGTAGCTAAAGGTTACGCTCAGAAAGAGGGAATTGATTACAATGAAGTTTTTTCTCCAGTGGTAAAGCATTCCTCTATTAGAATTTTGTTGGCTTTGGTAGCACTGTTGGACTTGGAACTAGTTCAGATGGATGTGAAGACTGCATTTCTAAATGGAGACTTGGAAGAGGAAATCTATATGGTTCAGCCAAAAGGATTCAAAGTTGCTGGAAAAGAGCATGAAGTGTGTAAGCTTCATAAATCATTGTATGGGTTGAAGCAATCTCCAAGGCAGTGGTACAAACGATTTGATAAGTTTATGATGGAGTCGAAGTACACAAGAAGCAAATACGACCATTGTGTCTATTTGAAAAAGCTACAAGATGGGTCCTTCGTATATCTTCTTCTATATGATCAAGTAACTCATATTGATCAAGTAACTCATATTGACTTATCTAGGGCCATGCTTCTTTCTAATTAAGGTTCTAGTTCCATAGTCTATAAGGTAAGGGCTTATTTAAAGTTCACTTGCACTATAGGTATTTCCATCACGCACCCTAGAATAACTTGGTAGTTCACTACATGAATCAATGTAGTTTGTTTCAGTGCTTTTACATCTATGGAACATGGAAGTATGGAACATGAATGTAAAACATCCAAAAGAACAGGAATTTTTTTAGACCGAAACATACTAATGAACGTAACTTACATCTTTTTGCATCTTCTTTTTGTGGCAAACGGCACCCATGCTTGCTTCACATTTACTTATCTTGAACATCTGCAAGCACAAGTTTGAAATTCCAAAACAGTCAACTTCTGTATTAAGCTATGTAGAAAATTAAGAGGAAAAGATGAATGAAAGAAAGAAAAGCAATATGAAGGAACGCCTAACAGGGTAAAAATGATACTGTTGCATAATCCCTTTTCTTTTGAACTCTCAGCTGCTTAACAAACTCTGATGGGAGGATATTTCGATCCTCTCTATACCTTATATATAGATGAATCCAGAAATTTGAACTTTTTGACTGAGCATTACCTTTTTCTATGCTTCTGAATTCAACCAAAAGCTTCGAATTTCTTACCTTAAATTGGTCCATTTAACTACACATGAACTTAAACTAGGCCGCTAACCTCTTAGACAAAAGTCTAAGTTTTGTACTAGAATCCACAATCTATTAGTATTAATTAGCATAATGTGCAAATCAACAACAGCAACAACTCCTCAAGCTTGTGCATAAACAACATGTGTATACAGTTTGTTGAAATTGTGTAATTGGCTTGAGTGTTTCTCAAACCCTCAAAACGCCTAATCATGTAGATTGTAATTTCGTTTTCCTAGCTCCTTGCTAGGCTTTAATTCAATTGCTGTTCAAAAAGATAGTAGCAACTTACTAGTAACAAGCAAGCAAAACAATAACCACAACTAATAACAAAAACAAGCACAAAATAATAATAATATAACAGTTATTACAAGACAAGTTGAAGTTGACGAAAAACGACATTTTAAATATAGTAAATGGCAAGCAATTAAAATAAAAACGAGTGCGCTACTTCGTTCTTATATTGCTGGAAGACATTCAGAAGATGTTTCTGTTGTAGTCGTTTTTGTTTGAACATTCAGAGTGGCATGCAAGCCTATACTCTGATCATAAACCTTTCTCCATAACAAATCCAGCTTGACTTCAGATCGATCAGGGCATGGTATGATAGTCTCGAGTTGGTTTGATTCCATACTTTTCGTATTCCAACCCTTTTGTCCTACAAATTAAACACCTCTACAGATATGTAATATAATGCCATGTTTTCATCAGACCAACAAGGCTCGCGTGGTGGTCGTTTCTTCTTCTTCTAGTTTTCATTTACGCCCTATATCATCGTCCTTCTTCTCACTTTCCTAACCTCCTTCGATCGACGACATCTCACAACCAAGTATTGCTAATTAGGGTTTGCATGGAGGTGGACTTGTATATTTATATGTTGATTCTTGATGAATATGTATCTATGGTCTAACTTAACAGAGTAGTAATGATATATAAAAACTTCTTAATGGACCTAAAAGTAAGTCTAGTCCATTTGCTTTTGGACAAATTTCATATACACGTACACTTTCTTCTCATATTATTTGCTAAATCATGTTGCTACATGTATGATGTATCAACCTAGTTCTTAGGTTTTGTTGGGCCAAAGATTTGACGCAATTGTCTCAGGCAATATTTGAACATAAAACAACCTGAGTTACTCACCAAAATATTTGACCCTGTTAGCATTTAAATTATATGTTGAAGTGATGGTCATTTATCTTTTATTAACTTTGTAATTGTGTGTCGATTCTATGTAATAGAATAGCATAGAAGGGCTTATGGTTGAGCTAAGCTAATATGTTATTAGTTAAGGTCCATGTAATGTCTTAAATGTCCAAGTCCAACAAGAGCCCAACCAAAGCCCATGGAAGCCTTTTAGGGCAACACTTCTTACCTATAAATACATACTCCCACCTCATAAGTTAGTGTGCAATAGAGGGTAAGGTGGGAGTGTGTGTGCCTTTTGTATTTCTCTCTTTCTTATTCTTAATCTAATAGACACCGTTCCTTTTATTCTCTCTACTGCCACCACATCTTATCTCCATCTTTCTTATTCTATTATCTTATTCTTCATTTCTTCTATTGTTCTTTAATATATTCGACATATCATATTCTGCCACTAGTTCCATTTCTCTTATTATTCTTATTCTTATATATTGAGTTGGTTGATAAAGTGTAGATTTTTGGTTATAACAAGTGGTAACAGACCCAATTGTTTATTACAATATTTGAACATAAAATAACCTCAGTTACTTACTAGAATTAGTGAATAATTTACTCACGGATGAGAATCAGTGAGTATGTTACTCCCTTGATGAGAATGAGTAAGTTATTTACGGATGAGAATTAGTGAGCAAACTTACTCCCTCCAGGGAGTGTCATGTGTTGTAAAAAAAGGGCTAGCTTTACTTTTAGTATAAAGTGATGGTCATTCATCTTAATTAGAACTTTGTGACAAATGGGCTTGTATTAGTTTTAATATCATGTGTAAAAGACCAATCCATGGTCATAAGCCCACAAGCCCACTCAAAGCCTTTAGGGCAAAAAGGCTTGAAGTATTTAAAGCTCACATTGTATCATTTGTGAGTGTGGTTCAACTGTGAGTGTTGTATGTGTTTAATAGAAAAGTCTTTAACATCCATATCTATCTTATATCATACGATCCAACACATCCATTGTCCCATCTCATCTCTTGTGTTTAACGCCAAATATAAGTGTGATAAAGAGTGATTATCGACTACAACAAGTGGTATCAACAGCCGGTCAACGAGGTAGGAAGTTCTTTGAGTTCGGTTCTTGTTGAAAAACACATTTGTGTTGCGTTTTTTTCTGGAAAACGTGGCCTATTGTGTTCTTTTGGCTACTGTACGAAAGTCACAAGAACATAAAGGAGTATTTTTGTTTGATCTTAGAAAATAAAACATCCATTGTCATTCTTTCTTTTTTATAGAAAAGTGACAATTTGTGTTTTACTTTCTTTTCGATCCATACAAAAATCAAGTGCTAAGTTTGTGGTTATTTTATGTTCTAAAGACTTGGTTTGGAAGATTTTTGGGTTTGTTCTTGGTTCACAGATCGAGCATTTTCAAGAAAGATTTAGTTGTTGTGTTTTTTGAATATTTTAATTGGAATATCTTGATATTATTGGTCAAGTTGTTGAAAAGTGTCAGGAGGTGGTGAAAAGGTGTAAGGTATCACGTGGGCTCAAGTACTCAAAAGTCAAAAAGTGGGAAAAAGCTTAAAAGTTTCGGAATTGCTCAGATCTATCGCAATTGCTTCAATCTCTCGCAATTGCTGTTGCTCTGTCGCAATTACTGCTGCTCTTTCGCAATTGTTGCTGTTCTTTCGCAATTGGGCAGTCTCGCAATTCAAACCTTTATCGCAATTGGGGGCTGTCTCGCAATTGGGGGCTGTTTCGCAATTCAAGTGCAGTCTCGCAATTGGTGGTGTTCTATCGAAATTGGTCTCGCAATTCCACTATAGTCACGCAATTGATGCAATTTTGAGAGTTGGCAACTTCAGTCCTTGTACTTTTAGCTGCCTTAAGAGATCTTTCGGATTTGACACTTTTGGCCCTCGCAATTGTGATTAAAGACTTCAAAGTTAAATAACTTTTAAGGATTTGATTCGAACGTAATTTCGTCAACTCGAAAGTGAACTCGGTATTTTTACTCTTGTATAAGAGTGTAAAATACTTCGACAAACGGTTATCTACTTTCTTGTATAAGATTGTTAGATGTTATATAAATTACAAATTTATATAAAATAAGATACATTTTCTATCTAAATTGACATTTTGCCTTAATTTGGTCAAATTGAAATTTCTATAGAAAATGTCGTGTTTATCTAAATTGTAATTTACATATCCTTTTGTCGAATTTGTAAACTTTTGACTTTGGCTTAATTATACTTGAATCAAGTTTCATAACGTTATTTAATTTGTTACAATTTCAACGATCATCACCAACAAGCCAAAACATCAACAACCAAGCTTAACCGTCAACAACCTCAACTCCTATTTCGTTGCAACGATCCTGAATCAACTTTGTCACACACCGCAAGAAAATGGAATCGAGTTCTCAAGAGGGACAAATGTCTCAGGTTATGCAAGACTTTATTCGCTCAAATGAACGATGTCTCATACACTTTAAACCAATCAAGAGTCTATGTACAAGACTCACAGAGGCAAAAATATCTATAGTGGACACATATCCTTTTGATCGAATGTTTGCTAGATTCTTCGAACCTAAAATGGATTATCGCACATTCAAAAAGGAACTATTGCATAACATATTTCGTATAGAGAACCAAATTGAACGAGGATATGAGTGCAATGAAGCATACCAAGCACTCAAGACGCATTTTAAATGTTTTTTCGACTTAGATTTCAGAGTAGTCGAAAGACATCCTGGTTTTGATTCTAATATCCAAACTTGGAGTGGATGCGTCGCAAGTGACCTGAAAGCTGAAACGTTTAGAAATGTGTGGAAAACTAGAAGGGAGGTTGAATAGTTTTATGTCCTTTTAAATTTTATTGTGAAAACTTTGTTTACTTTTTAAAACTTAGATTTGAATTTATGTGATCTCAACTTCTTGAACAATATGAACAATATGTA
This sequence comes from Artemisia tridentata subsp. tridentata, assembly GCA_021014915.2. Taxonomy (NCBI): domain Eukaryota; kingdom Viridiplantae; phylum Streptophyta; class Magnoliopsida; order Asterales; family Asteraceae; genus Artemisia; species Artemisia tridentata. The sequence goes on from CP139502.1 coordinate 714,735, forward strand.
TATAAGTAAATATAAATATGTAATGCAAGTAAGGTAATAAAATGAAATTAAAGCTAGAGATGGAAAGATCTAACCGAGAGACAAGAGATTTATAGTGGTTCGGCTACAAGGACACCTTCCTTGCCCTACTCCACTCCCCGAGCACCTAACTCGAGAGTTTTCTTCACTATGTCAACAAGCTCCCTTATGGCGGAGAAAACCTTACACAACTTTAGCTTACACCGGCTTAACGACACAAAGCTAGATGTCGAGTTCTAATCGTAGCTAGAACCAATCTCACAACTTAAACACGACTTAATCACACCTTCTTCTTCACGACTTCTTCACGACTTCTTCACGACACTTCACGACTTCTTCACTACTTCTTCACGACACTTCACGACTAAGCACAACCTATGTTCACTACTTACTTCTTCACACCTTCACTACTTACACACCAACACAACTTCTCTACTTACACACTAACCTATCCCAAACAATTATACACACAACTATCTAACAACAATACACAACTTATATACAAATATATATGATGACACAAACAACTTAGGTATCTAAGTTGCAATACTTCTTCTAGTTGTTGAAGGAGTATTCTTCTCTTGCACTTGAATGGAGGAAGCTTGGATCACTTAGAAACCAAGCTTAGGATTATATGATCAAAGGGTTTTTGAAGATATGAAATGTGATTTAAAACAGAAAGTTTCAGTGTGCAAAAGGTGAGTAAAAGTCCAGGAGAAGGCTGGTATTTATAGGAGAAAAATTGGACAGCTGGAGGTCTACTAGAGCGGGGGCGGTCCCCTTAATTATTAAGGGGGCCGCCTAGCAAAATTAAGGGGGCCGCCCCTACTGGACGTTGGCCAATTTTGTCCTTTTGTGGGGAAGGTTTTTCTGGAACATTTTAACTGATTTTGGTTAAAAATTTGAATTCATATTTTTATAAAAGATTAAACATTTTTATTTAATACCAAAAATGTTTTTCAAAAATATATAAAATGTTTTTGATGTTTTATAAAAAATCTAGTTATTAAGAAAATGTTCCTTTGATCATATAATGCATTAAGCATTAGTTCATTCATACCTTAAGTGATTTGAGTTGTAGAAATAGATATTTACAACTAAATACTTGTTTACGTCATAATTTTCCGATTAATGATTTTACATTTTGTGATTATCAAAACGTAGAGATATCGAAAAATATTAATAACGTGTTTAGGCATTATTTATATCAACAATCTCCCCTTTTTGATGATTACAAAATCTAAACTCATTAAATCTAAAAATTAGTTTTTAGACAAGTATTTAGTGAGTTTACATCTATTTCTCCCCCTTTTTGTAGAATCAAAAAGGTTAAGCCGACAAGTTTTAGAATCAAATTTGTCGGGACAAGAACTCCCCCTTGATGTTTACTCCCCCTCGTTCGAGGGCACCAAGGAGACGAGCTATGGAAATCTTGGCTGCAAAAACAAGTTAGGAGACACAAGATACATATACATAGCAAAAATATTTAGAACAACCAACTAATACATTCAAGATGATCATATAATATATGAATCATCATTACATTACATAAAATACTTGAAACATAATGATTACAACAAAACTAGAAATACTAATGGTCCTCATATTGCCAAAGAGAGCGATTGGACTTGCTTGCGACACAAAAGAGTGAGGGAGTTTATTTTGAGGCGGAAAGCATGTGGATGGGTTTTAGTTATGTGATGGTGAGGGAAATGGAGCGGATCCATTGAGGTTATATCGTTGTAGTGGAGGAATGGGATGAGGACGAGTGAGTAGATATTCGATCCAAGAAATATCTTCACTTAAGTGGAGGATTTGTTTTTGAAGGAAGATGCAACAAGGGCAATAGTGGGTGTGGTTTGTAACTTGATCCAAGTTAAGAGAGTGTGGTAGGCAATTTGAGTAAGGTGAGGATGGAGGTTGTCCCTTGTTGCGTTGTGTGAGGTGCATAGCAAGGAGATCATTAAGATCATGGATTTGGTTAATCTCTTCATGAAGCTTTTGCCTTTCATGAATGGGGATTTGGTTATTTGGTGGAAATGGATGGTATTGGAGAAGACATGATGGGATGATTGAATGTGGTGAGATATGGGGTTATTTATAGTGGAGGATTTGTGTTGTTTAGGAATGGATAGGCTTGTTGGGTGATTAGGACAAAATGTGTTTGTGAATTTGGGGAAGTATAGGATCAAATGGGCTAAAAAGCAGAAAAAGATTCTCTGAACCCGTCCAGCAGATGGCCGGTCCCCTTAATTATGGGCGGTCCCCTTAATAATTAAGGGGGCCGCCTTATGAATTAAGGGGGCCGCCCATCTGGTACCTTTCTGGGTTCCAGAAATGGGTTTTTCTGCAGAAATAGGTGAGAATGGCTATGTTTTGAGCTTTTGGTTTTAGGCAAGTCCCACTCTTTGAGGCAATAGAGAAACATATTAAGCATGCATGGCATATAAGACAAATAAATAAGCAAGCAATAATAAATATCTAGCAATTAAGAGAATTAAGGAACCTAATCATCTAAGGCAAGGGTAATGAAACAAAGGCACTAGAAACTAATGGGGAATAGGTGATGGAACAATTGTGGGGATGTGATTAATAAGCTTGTTCTAGTGTGTGCCTATATGCAACAAATGTGGAGATGTGATTGTTTCGACTCCTAAATGAAAAAAATTTCCTAAGAAACAATCCAAGGTCTCCTTGATTTGATTTTGCTCAATATATGAATATCAAAGATGTATATATTAGATTATATACTTTGACAATTCATGTGAGATCTTTATGCATGAAAAAAAAAATGTTTTTAGCATTATTCAACAATGTAAGAAAAATGTGTTTTCCTAGATGTGATAATGATTTGTAGAAAATAGATTGGGTTTTGTTTATAAATATGTTTATGCAAAGAAATATCCCAATCTTTTATTTTATGCAAAACAGATTCCTAGACTCAGATGGGAGGAAACAGAAAAAAAAATTTATAGTCAAATGGCCGGTCCCCTTAATGACAAGCCGGTCCCCTTAATAATTAAGGGGACCGCCTTTATAACATTAAGGGGTCCGCCCATCTGGAAAAAAATTACCAAAAATGCAGAAAATTCAGTCAATTTGTTCCATCATTCCTAGGCCTAAACGTAAGTGGTTAAAGAGTTCACGCTTAAGGGGCTTAGTGAATATGTCTGCTAAGTTATCTTCCCTTGCAACCTTTTCTATAGATATGTTTCCTTTTTGAACGTTATCGCGGAGGAAGTGGTGGCGTATTTCTATATGTTTAGTCCTAGAGTGTTGAACGGGATTCTTACTTAAATCTATAGCACCTTTATTATCACACATAATTGGGACGTCATCTAACCTAATGCCATAATCTACGAGAGCTTGTTTCATCCATAGTGCTTGTTGACATGCCTTTCCAGCGCTTACATATTCGGCTTCTGTGGTAGAAATAGCAAGAGTGGTTTGCTTCTTCGAGAACCAAGATGTTAGACAACATCCCATTAACGTTCAAATTCCGCTAGTGCTTTTTCTATCCACGTAGTCTCCCGCATGATCCGAATCCGCATAGACGATGGTTTCTATGCCCGATCCCTTAGGATACCATAATCCTAAGTGTATAGTACCTTTAATGTATCGGAAGATACGCTTAACCGCTTCTAGGTGAGAGGTTTTGGGATCCTCTTGAAAGCGAGCACAAAGGCAGACACTAAACATGATATCCGGTCTACTTGCCGTTAAGTATAGTAAACTACCTATCATTCCTCTATACTTAGTGTTTTCTACGGACTCACCATCTTCATCTCTTGTGAGTTTTACTTCCGTAGACATTGGTGTCTTCATGGGCTTGGCGTCTTCTAATCCAAATTTCTTAAGCATTTCCTTAATGTACTTAGATTGATTAAAAAATATTCCATCTTCTAATTGTTTTATTTGTAATCCTAGGAAGAAATTAAGTTCACCCATCATACTCATCTCAAACTCATCATGCATGATTTTGGCGAATTCATCACACATATCCTGACAAGTCGATCCGAATATAATGTCGTCGACATATATTTGGACAATGATGAGATTTGGGCTTTTCTTTTTCGTGAAAAGAGTGTTATCTACCATTCCCATGGAATAATCATGTTTAATAAGAAATGCCTTTAATCGATCATACCAAGCCTTGGGAGCTTGTTTGAGTCCATATAAAGCTTTCTTGAGTTTATAAACATAATCAGGTTTTGCGAAGTCAATGAATCCTGGAGGTTGTGCCACGTATACCTCCTCATTGATAAAACCGTTAAGGAATGCACTTTTCACGTCCATTTGAAATAACTTAAAATCTAGGGCGCATGCATAGGCAAGTAGTATTCTTATAGATTCTAATCTAGCTACGGGGGCATAAGTTTTGTCATAATCTATTCCTTCTTGTTGATTATATCCTTGGGCAACTAACCTAGCCTTGTGTCCTAGTAACCATTCCATTTTCATCTAACTTATTTCTATAAACCCACTTAGTTCCTATGATGGTCATGTTCATGGGATTTGGGACATGTTCCCAAACGTCATTAGTCTTAAATTGATTTAGTTCTTCTTGCATAGCCATAACCCAACTTTCATCTTTTAATGCCTCATTTATATTTTTAGGTTCTATAGTTGATAGGAAACAAAAGAAGTTATTTTTATCTTGAGCTTGTGATCTAAGGGTTCTTTGATTTAAGTTTCCTATTATATTATCTAACGGGTGTGATTTAGATTCCTTAACATTTACTATTTCATCTTCACCTAATATTATATCTTCATTATCATCACCTAAGGGTTTAATTTTACTAACCCCAATAGCTTCTTCTTCAACTAGGTCATCATCTTCTAGGGGCAATGTCTTAGGTGGTGGTGGAGTTTCATCAAATGTTACATTTAAGGACTCTTCTACTTTCATAGTGTGTTTGTAAAGTATTATGTATGCTTTACTATTTTGTGAATACCCTAGAAAGATTCCTTCGTACGACTTAGGATCAAACTTAGTAAGGTAATCTTTTGTATTGAGAACAAAATATTTGCTCCCGAATACCCTAAAGTAATTTAGATTAGGTTTTCTACCTCTTAATAACTCATATGGGGTTTTTCCTAATATTCTCCTAATTGAGACTCTATTTAGTATATATGTTGATGTATCTACGGCATGGCACCAAAATTTTTGTGGGATAGATTGTTCATTTAGCATTGTTCTACTCATTTCTTGTAATGTTCGATTCTTTCTTTCTACTACCCCATTTGATTGTGGAGTGCGAGGAGCGGAGAAATTGTGAGATATCCCATTTAAATCACAATATTTTCCGAATTGCACTTCATTATCAAATTCCCGACCATGGTCCGTCCTAATTGATACTATAGAACATCCTAATTTATTTTGAATCATTTTACTAAATATTTCAAATTTATTAAAGGCTTCGGTTTTATCACTTAAAAAACTAGTCCACGTGTATCGTGAATAGTCATCTACAATTACTAAGGTATAAAGATTACCTCCGTAACTCCGCACAGCGGTTGGACCAAAAAGGTCCATGTGTAATAATTCTAGGCATCTAGTAGTGGAGACTATATTCTTAGCTTTGTGACTAGCATGTGCTTGCTTTCCTATTTTACATGCATCGCAAAAGTGTTGGTCATATCTTAGGTTAGGCAAGTTTCTAACTAATTCTTTAGAGGTTAGGGATTGTATTTGTTGCATATTTGCGTGACCTAATCTTCTATGTCACAATGTAGAGTTTTCATCTAAGGTTGCTAGACATATTTTATCTTCCGGTTTATTTCCTAGTTTCATAACATATACACCACCTTTCCTAACTCCTCTACCTATGACCTTTCCGTCCTTAACTATTTCGCTATCTTTACTTGTAAAAGTAACCCTACACTTATTATCGCATATTTGTCCTATACTAAGCAAGTTATATGTTAAGTTATCTACATGCTCAACATTTTCAATAGTTAGGGAGTCTTGAGAGATCGTACCTTTGCCAATGATTTTTCCACGAAAATCACTACCGAAAATAACGTTACCTCCGTTGTATGCCTTGTAGGAGGAGAATAGCTTCCGGTTTCCCGTCATGTGCTTCGAGCATTCGCTATCCTTAATCCATTCGTCGGGCTCCAAATTTATTCCTAGAAATATTTCATCGGTGGCTTGAGCTACAAGGCACTTTTCGTCTTTTGCTTTGTCCGCTTCATCTTTGTCGCTATCGCTCCATGTTCCACTAACAAATGCGCTTTCGTAATCATAACCCGGTGGCTTTGGACATTCGCCAATGAGATGGTTTTGACTTCCACATCTAAAGCACTTTCTTTTCCCGTAGTTATCATTTCTATTTCTTTGTAGCGATCTTCTTTCATCTCGTGGTTGTCTCGTGAATCTTCCTTGTCTCTTGAAGAATTTATTGAATTCTCTAACGGCCATTGCATATTCTTCGTCTTCACTCTCGTCACTTGAATCATCGTCATCACTAAGTTCCTTTTTGGCTTTTAGCGCGAGAGACTTGATTTGATCTTTCTTGCTCTTGACCGTTTCCGAGTCCCTTTTTATAATTTCTTCATGAACCTTTAAGTTGCCAATAAGCTCATCAAGTGATAATGTCATCAAGTTCTTTGATTCTTCAATTGCCGTGACCTTCGCGCGCCATTTTGGATGTAATGCCCTAAGAAATTTCCTTACACAATTTTTGCTAGAAAAAGTCTCATCAAGTGCTTTTAAACTTGTGATGATTGTGTTAAATTTAGCAAATGCATTATCAATAGATTCCTCTTCAGGAATTGTAAATTGTTCATATTGTTGCACAAGAAGATCTATTTTATTATCTTTGACTTGACTATTACCTTGGTGAGTGATTAGTAAAGAATCCCAAATCCCTTTTGCGGTTTGACACATAAAAATTCTTTCATATTCTTTGCGTGGTAACGCATTATAAATAACCATTTTAGCTTCATTATTTTTTGCTAGTTTCTTTTTTAAATCATCATTTTGTTTTTCAAAAGGTACAATTTCATCTATTTTAGTTATGATATTATATTGAATAGGGGGAAAATCACCATAGGTAATAACATGCCAAAGATCAAGATCCTTTGATTTCACATAAGTTTCGAATCTATTTTTCCAATAAAGAAAACCATCACTTTCAAATAGTGGTGGTCTTTGCATAGATTGCCCTTCTAAATATTTTAAAGATTCCATAGATCGTTTCAAGTTTTAAAATACAGTTAATTTTAAAAATCTTGTTTGACGTGGCTCTTGATACCAATTGTGGAAAACTAGAAGGGGGGTTGAATAGTTTTATGTCCTTTTAAATTTTATTGTGAAAACTTTGTTTACTTTTTAAAACTTAGATTTGAATTTATGTGATCTCAACTTCTTGAACAATATGAACAATATGTATATAAGTAAATATAAATATGTAATGCAAGTAAGGTAATAAAATGAAATTAAAGCTAGAGATGGAAAGATCTAACCGAGAGACAAGAGATTTATAGTGGTTCGGCTACAAGGACACCTTCCTTGCCCTACTCCACTCCCCGAGCACCTAACTCGAGAGTTTTCTTCACTATGTCAACAAGCTCCCTTATGGCGGAGAAAACCTTACACAACTTTAGCTTACACCGGCTTAACGACACAAAGCTAGATGTCGAGTTCTAATCGTAGCTAGAACCAATCTCACAACTTAAACACGACTTAATCACACCTTCTTCTTCACGACTTCTTCACGACACTTCACGACTTCTTCACTACTTCTTCACGACACTTCACGACTAAGCACAACCTATGTTCACTACTACTTCTTCACACCTTCACTACTTACACACCAACACAACTTCTCTACTTACACACTAACCTATCCCAAACAATTATACACACAACTATCTAACAACAATACACAACTTATATACAAATATATATGATGACACAAACAACTTAGGTATCTAAGTTGCAATACTTCTTCTAGTTGTTGAAGGAGTATTCTTCTCTTGCACTTGAATGGAGGAAGCTTGGATCACTTAGAAACCAAAGCTTAGGATTATATGATCAAAGGGTTTTTGAAGATATGAAATGTGATTTAAAACAGAAAGTTTCAGTGTGCAAAAGGTGAGTAAAAGTCCAGGAGAAGGCTGGTATTTATAGGAGAAAAATTGGACAGCTGGAGGTCTACTAGAGCGGGGGCGGTCCCCTTAATTATTAAGGGGGCCGCCTAGGAAAATTAAGGGGGCCGCCCCTACTGGACGTTGGCCAATTTTGTCCTTTTGTGGGGAAGGTTTTTCTGGAACATTTTAACTGATTTTGGTTAAAAATTTGAATTCATATTTTTATAAAAGATTAAACATTTTTATTTAATACCAAAAATGTTTTTCAAAAATATATAAAATGTTTTTGATGTTTTATAAAAAATCTAGTTATTAAGAAAATGTTCCTTTGATCATATAATGCATTAAGCATTAGTTCATTCATACCTTAAGTGATTTGAGTTGTAGAAATAGATATTTACAACTAAATACTTGTTTACGTCATAATTTTCCGATTAATGATTTTACATTTTGTGATTATCAAAACGTAGAGATATCGAAAAATATTAATAACGTGTTTAGGCATTATTTATATCAACAAAATGAGTTTCGTTGGAGAATAGACTTGTTGGAATCGCAGCTTAATCATAGATCACTTCATCTGAGAGAAGTGTGGGAAGAGAAGCATGTGATTGAACGGGAAAGAATTGAAATGGAGAAGCTGAAGTAGGAAAGAGAGCAGATTGAAAAAGAAGTGCTATTAAATGAAACAGAGGTGAATGAGAAAGAGGCAAACAAAGAAGAAGAAAAGGTCGATGAGGGTACAACATCTGATGCTAGCTTGGTCTTCACGGAAACAGACACATCTTCAGAACAACATGTTGAAAGCAGCACTCCAAGATACGATTCGGATGCTGAGGGTTCACACAGGAATGAAGTTGTTTGGGATACTGAAGCTGACCACATCAGACTTTCATCCGACATTGCAATAGCGGCTACGGTACAACATTCAAACGATCATGCTAATGTTGATTTGTTCGAGAATATGTTTGTTCATGACAAGACACATCCTGCACATCCTGAGTCCATCAGTGACACATATGTGGAGCAAAGGTTTGATAGTAATATCACTCCCACAACCCCAGATATGGATCCTAATGGAGGTGAGCCTGCCCAGGATGGATCTTCTCATGATCAAGATCATGCCATATTTGCTTCTTTAATCGATAATTTCAAACGTGAACTTGAAAAATGCAAAGAGGACAATCGTAAAGCTAAGCAATCGAATGCCTCATTGTCCAAAGAGCTTGAGGGATTTAAAGGAATGAAAAAAGATTTTGAGAAAATAACACATTACAAAGACGTTCAAATCTCAGAACTTAAATCTCAAGCTCAGAAATTAAATGAAGATATTCTCAAACGAAATAAAGAACTTGAAGTTGAGTGTCGCGCGGCCCTTTCACGTGAAAAACTTTCCATTAAAAATCTGAATGCAAATATGGGCCCCGCCAACAGAAAGATCGAAGCTCTTTTAAAAGAAAACGTTGAATTAAAAATGAGATACTCAATGCTTCAGGAAACCACTTCAAATTTTAAGATTGTTAATACAAAACTTGAATATGAAAATCAAGAGGTTTTAAAACGTGCAAACAATCTTGAAGAAAAACTTCGAAAAACAGACCAAAGTGCTCAAACTCTTCAAATGATGATTCCTAAAGCTGAGAAAGTCCATAAGGGAAAATCAGGAATTGGTTTTGAAAATACAGATCAGGTGGAACATAAATTTTTGCCGACTGATGCTCTGTTCATATCAGAAGAAGATGAAAAATTGGCAGAGGAAAAACGCTTAAAAGTCAAAAAAAACAAAAAGCCCACTCTCGTACGAAGGCTTTGTGTATGGTTGTATACAATTGTCAGAAATACCAAAACCACCTTTCAAAAGAAAAGAAACAAATGTGAAAAGATTTTTCAAAGAAGTTCAACTTGCTACTTATGATGCTAAGTTATGGCAAAATAAAGCAAGGAAACAATTTTGTAATCTTAAAAATCACATTGATCACACGTTAAAGGTCATTTGGTCGAAACAACAATACACCGATTGTGACTACAGTCGTATCATGTTATCAGACTCTTGGCTAAAAAGTGAAGTCTGTAAGTTACTAAAAGATGAGATTGAACCTCTTGTAAAAAATATCAATTTCAGTTTTGAACACTTTGAAAAATTTCTTGTCACTGAAATGAGAGAAGATTTAAAGTACATCTATTCTCTTGAAGATGAATTTAATGCAAAATGCTTAAATCTTGATATTCAAAAAGAATTTTTCACAAATCAAATTGAGTCATTCAAATCGGTGTCTGTCAGCCTTGAGCATGAGAATGTGGATTCTGAACATACATATTTTTTGAAATCTGAAAATCTTTGTTTCAAAAGAAAAATCAATGAACTTTCAAAAGAAGTAGCTGAAGTCAAAGAAGAATTGTCAAAAAGAATTGCTTCTTCTGAAAACTCTTCGACATCAGTGCTTAAAGAAAAGGAAAAGATTTTTGAAGAAAATTGTGATGATGTCAATATCAAGTTTGATTTGGATGAACTTGATACAAAAACATTGAATTGGAACATGCTGTGGCATCATTACAAAAAGAAAATGAGCATTTGAAACAGACTTACAAAAACCTGTTTGATTCAATCAAACGTTCACGGGTTCAGACTCAAAAATCAATCATGAAACAAAAAGAGACTGAAGTTTTGAAGTCTCAAATGTCTGAATCCGCTGATGAAAAGTTTGCAAAGGTTTTGCAAAAGGATGAGTCTCAAATCAAAAATGTTTCCTATCCAAATCCCCTGTTTGATTCTAGTTCTTCAGATTTTGAAACGGAAAATGCAAATCATGCGCTTCAAACAAAAGTGCTTGAGCTTGAAACACTTTTAGCTCAACGAACAAACGATCTTGAGGATGCAAAAACTGATCTTTTCAACAAAACGAACAAATTCGAAACATATTTTGAAAGACTTGAAAAAGAAAATATTGTTTTCGAACGAAAATTGGCTCGTAAAACGGATGATTCAAAAGCCGAAAAAGATCATTTTTTGAAACAAATTGCTTCTTTGGAATCTAAATTAGCATCCCAAGATCTTTTTCAAAAAGAATACAGTGATTTGCGAACATCATACAATGCCTTAAAAACAAAGTTTGATGATCTTAACCGTTCAAAAGGCAAATCTCCTGTTTCAAATCTTTCAACACCCAAAGAGGGTAGTGTTTCAAAGAAGGTTTACACGGGTGAATCTTCAAAACCATTTTTGAAAAAGGTTTCTCAATTTACAACCTATTCTTTGCAAAAAGGATGGAAATTTTCGAAGAAACCAAGAGTTTATGAAACACTTACTCCTCAAAAGCTTTCAAGGTCAAATCATTCTCATGAAGAGAATACAGTTTTTCAAACTCCACAATCTCGCTTTACACGGGTAAGGCAAGTGTGGAGACCAAAGCAAAGTCCTTCAAACTCTGAAAAACTTCCGCTGCAACACAAGGACTCTGTTTTGAAAAAGGATTTTAAATCTCCGTTGATTCCGCGAGTGTTATTTCCTGATGAAAAACCAGTTTTCAGTCCTCGTTGGAATTCAACTTCTTTGAATCAGATTGACACAACTTACAAATGGATTGCAAAACATGCTAAACCTGTTGGTGCAGTGCTCAAATGGGTTCCAAAATTTGTTGTCTAATCTGGTCAAAATGGCTTTTGTTCAAATCAGTTCAAAACCCGCGCTTCATTTAATGGCTTTCGTATACTTCAGTACGAAACCCGAGCTTAACCCAATGGCTTCTAATCACATCAGATTAGGACCCGAGCTTCAAAGAAAGGAAAGTGACTCATCAAAAATTTCGAGCACTTATCCTAAAATCTAAATGGCTTATAAGTATTTCAGCTTACAACCCGGGCTTCAACGTTTTGGCTTATGTACACATAACAGTGCATAACCCGTTTTTCAAAGAAAGGACCATATTGTACAATTTATGGCAACAATCCTAAAAGAAAAGAAGTTTTCATGCAATGTTTATTCAAACTTCTTAATCTTAAGCAAAATTTTACTCAAAAATTCTCAAAAGGTTTTTCAAAACTTTTCAAAAAATTTGCTTAAGATTTTCAAACCTTTACTCCCCACTTGATCCAATGTTTTCAAAAAACATTTCAAAACAATGCAAGTTTTGAGGGGGAGTATTCCAAAACAAAATTTTGTTCCAAAAAGTTCATGCAAAATCGTTTCTCCCTATTAGCTTTCCAAAAACAATGATTTTAATCAAACGGTATCAAAAATACCATTGAAATGCTATTTTTGAGGGGGAGAAATGTGATTAAAATGTGATCGTGAGTCGAGCTCTACAAAAAGACTCAGAAAATACCATCGAATTGACGAAGCTTAAATGTCAGTAATCGAAAAGACTAGTCCAGGACGGGTAATAATTTCAAGCTGAATTTATTCAGTGATGCAAGCGTGTCTCGCAAAGGACTTGTCTGAGTAGAATGTACCAATTCGAGAGATGATCATTGAATATGACCGGGACGGGTAATAATTTCAAACTAGTCTAACTAGTGATGTAAGCGTGTCTCGCGAAGGTCATGTTCATTAAAATTCAATCATTTCAAAATGTGCGAACTCTACCCAACATGTGCAAATTATTTCAAAAATGCATGAGCACATGTGAAGGGGGAGTGTTTCATAAATGTAAAACTCTCGAAGTGCTATCTAAAATGTGTTTGTTCATGAACACTTTGAGAGATTTTCACAAAATGGTTTTATGGCATGCGATCAACAAATCTAGGATAATCATGGAGTAATAAGGTGATTATGGTTAGGTAATGTCTAATGATCCGCCAGAACCGGAGGGATCTACCCAAGGACAATTCCAATAGATTAGAATTAGAAGTCCTTAGGTATGATTGAAAAAATGAGCAAAATGAGAAAGGAGAAAGAAGGGGTTGAAAAATGAAAAAGAAAAGTTTAATGATAGGGTGAAAAGAAATAGCCCTCCATGAAAACTTAGGAAAGAAACCGGGTCAATACATATGCTATCGGTACTCACTAAGGTGATACTGATATTGAAGACAAGACGTCATGGACCCAGTGACGCGGTGCACAAACCCCTCCTAGCCACTCAGATATCTCTTAAAAGATATTTGTTTCATTTCTTACGGAGATCAATGCATAATCTATCGACCTCTCACTCCGAGATGTGTTGATATTGAAAAGGTGGCACTCTGCTCCATGCCTCCGACGACTAAAACCAAAACGCACATAATTGAGTCTAGAGCCATGAGATTCATCAAAGATCTCTTAGGAACACTTCCAATAAAATACACTTGTGTTCGCCAAAAAGAACATAAGTTGTAAGTGTCATAATGAGATAGATATGGGCTTGTATTAGTTTTAATATCATGTGTAAAAGACCAATCCATGGTCATAAGCCCACAAGCCCACTCAAAGCCTTTAGGGCAAAAAGGCTTGAAGTATTTAAAGCTCACATTGTATCATTTGTGAGTGTGGTTCAAAGTGTTGTATGTGTTTAATAGAAAAGTCTTTAACATCCATATCTATCTTATATCATACGATCCAACACATCCATTGTCCCATCTCATCTCTTGTGTTTAACGCCAAATATAAGTGTGATAAAGAGTGATTATCGACTACAACACAGTGTTGTAAAAAAAGGGCTACAAGGCCGATGAATCGCCGCCTAGGCGCTACTAGGCCACCAACCTTTCCGATTTGTGTATATCGGTCAACCGTGGTCAATAGCGGTCAACGATGGTCAAACTTGCCCGAAACTTGCAAATCTTGCCAGAAATAACCAAAACTCATCATAAACTAGTTTTAATCACTTATAGTCGTTGTTTATATTTATTACAAAATGTTTTTTTTTTTTTTTTTTTTTTTTTTTTTTTTTTTTTTTTTTTTTTTCGAGAATACCCAAAACTCGCCGGAAATATCCAAACTTGCCAAGAATGCTAATCCGATTAATCCCGCCTAAACCGATTACAAGCAAATTGGTCAACCGCCCGACTAGCGATTCGCAATTTTTGCAACCTTGAGGATTGTTGTATAAAGTTCAATCAACAGCAACAAGCTTCAAGGACGCCGACACTGATGCGGTATCAGTGAGTAAAGTACCTGAGCTATAAACAGCATATGAGTCAGTGAGGTCCGACAAAGTCTCACTGACTCGCAATACTCTAAACATGAAATATAGGCGAAAACTTACTAAAAGCAACTATAAGGAAGTCAAACAACTACAAGGAGTTTGTTTAAAAGTAGGAACATTTGTCAGCATTATTCTTAAAGTAAGGTTTATCTTATTCCAATAATAGAATCATTAAATGAAAAGTGTACTTCTACATTAAATACTTGACACGTATTAAGAACCTCACATGTCACCGTCGTATATACATTTATATACCATGGTAAAGCTTCCTGGAAAATCTAAAGATGATCTAACAACAATTATACATCTAATTTAAGAAAGAAAAAAAATCATACACAAGAAACTGATTCGTAGCATTTTTAGATCTAAGAAACTCGGACTCGGACCATAAAACTACCTCTAAGAAACTTCAATTTTTTCAAGGAGGCATGGTGAGATGCCGAAAAAACGATTATGCCAATGTAGATAACCCCCCTTTAGACAATATAAGAGGATTGGATATTGTATCTAGCATAAATGGGCTCGACCCTATTGTATAGATGGACCGTGGCCATTAAGGTTAGTTTAACTTAATAAGTTGATCAAAACTTTCCGCTTTGTCAATTATTAAATGACTAAGTTTTCCTTCACTTACTAGTCTTTGTTGAACTTATTTTGTTGTTGATTGATCAAGTAACTCATATCGACTTATCTAGGGTCATGCTTCTTTCTAATTAAGGTTCTAGTTCCATAGTCTATACAAGGTAAGGGCTTTATTTAAAGTTCACTTGCACTACAAGCGTTTCCATCACGCACCCTAGAATCATTCGGCAGTTCACAACAAGAAAATTTCAGTTTATTTCATTGCTTTTACATCTATGCAATGTTGCAAAAATCGGCCGAATCGGCCGATTAATCGGTAATCGGCCTTATACCTTGTTGATTTTTGAAAATCGGTGGAAAAAATCGGCCTAGGCAATCGGCCACTAATCAGTCAAAATTCGGCCGAATCGGTCAAAAATCGGCCTAATCGGTCAACTTTAAAAAAATAATAATTTAGGCATTCTACTTAATTTGGGGATCGTTTATTTCACTTATAACGCACAATCTCATCATCAGAATTAGAGCCTTTTATTGAGGTTTGAAAAGATAGTAGGCTTGGAATCACTTAAGATCTTTAGTTTGGTCTCCAGAAATACACAAAACTTGCAGGAAATGCCAATCCGATTAATCACCGATTAATCCCGACTTGACCGATTAATCGCTGCAAGGTGGTCGACCGCCCGACTACCGATTCACGATTTTTGCAACATTGCATCTATGAAACATGGAAGATGAATGTAAAACATCCAAAAGAATAGGATTTTTTAGACCAAAACATACTAATGAACTTACATCTTTTTGCATCCTCTGTTTGTGGCAACAGGCACCCAATGCTTGCTTCACATTAACTTATCTTGAAAATCTAGAAACACGTGTTTGAAATTCCAAAACAGTCAACTTTTGTATTCAGCTATGAAGAATATTAAGACGAAAAGATGAATGAAAGAAAGAAAAGCAATATGAAGGAACGTAAAACAGGTTAAGAAATGATACCTTTGCATAATCCCTTTTCTTTAACAAACTCTGATGGGAAGATATTTCAACCCTCTCTGCACTTTAGATATAGATAAATCCAGAAATTTGAATTTTTTGTCTGAGCATTATCTGACTTTGTGCTTCTGATTTCAACCAAAAGCTTCGAATTTCTTACCTTAAATTGGTCATTTTCAATACACATGAACTCAAACCATGCCACTAACCTCTTAATCAACTGTTCAATTAATGTAATACATAACATTTCCTTTGGTTGGTATTACCTTTGAAATACATTATGGGTGTAACAATTCGGGGATCTAACACATTTTCTAACCAATCTAAATATGATAAAATAATCATACCGAGGCAAATCATATGTAGAAATATCAATTTCAAGATAAATAAGAAAATGGAGTTCTTAAGGTCTCTGAAGAACTTGATATTGATTAGAGTAATGCCAATAAATGTACCAACCGTTATTCGAATTTGACTCCCACTTGTGTATATCTGGATAAGAATCTTTTAATAAACAGACTTGATAACTATTTTAAAATTAGGTTATTCATTACATTTTAACAAATTACTTGATCACTATTTTAAGTTGTATCCAACAGACAAGTGTTGCCACATATACTAATCAGATGCCCATATGTTCTTAAAAAGAAACATAACATACTCAAACAAGTAAAAGCTTCTAAATAACAACACACATACAAGTTACTACTGAAAGACTTTTATTTATATATGTTAGTTGAAGTCCCGAAACTCGAAAACAAGAGCCTTAGGGGGGAGTTGATCAAATAAAACGATCACATTGTCTCGATTACTCGCATTACCACAACACATATTGTCAATAGCTTTAATAATAGCTATCGAAAGATCCTTATTAAATCTAACATAGCGGACCACATAGCTGATCAATTTGTAATGCATATTTATAATATCTTCACAGCTTCCATAAAGGATAAAAGATCTCACAAGTTTATGTGAATATAGAAGTCCAGAAGTTGATATATAGTCACGGATGACCCGTGTATCCCCTGGCATGTCCCCGAACCAATCTTCATCATATAGGAGAGCCTAAAAAAGTCATTATATAACAAACATGTCAAACATCTAAAAATGAGAAGTTTTAGCTATGATGGTGTTTGATATTGCTAGAAATAAGCATATAGTAGACAAGCAGGTACTATCCAAAGCTCCAAACACTCTAACTTGTTGTCTATGTAGAGAAATGCAATAAGCAGATAAACCAGTAGCAATCACAAATATCCTAAGTTGATTTGTTAAACCATTGGAACATGATTCATACTTTGAGAATAGCTTTGTAATCATTGAAATTATTACTGGTTTATAAGATTCTGAAAAATGAGGGAAAAAAAGGAGTCAAGCAGACCCGTTTTACCCGGCACAAAACTGTACACATCTGACCCAAACCCTTTACAACCCGCATATATTGCCAATAAAATTTGCCCATTTTATAAAAGATTGATAGCTTTTGTAATTATAAGTTCAGGATTCTCATTTATGAAGTTCCAAGAAAGAATAACAAATGTTGGTGCTTCACCCCAATCTGATCCATCCAGCTTTGACCAGCCCTTAAATTCTACCCATTTAACTTTAACCCAAACACCCATGTCATACCACATGATATATACATCATAAAAGTAAACCGGGGTATGTCAAAAACTCCCAAGATTTATCCTTGTGAAATGTGAAATGTAATCATAAAGGATAAAAGATCTCACAAGTTTACGCGAATATAGAAGTCCAGAAGATGATTTATAGTCACCGATCTCCCAATATTCATCATTTAGGAGAGCCTAAAAAAAGTCATTATATAAAAAGCATGTCAAACATCTAAAAATGAGAAGTTTTAGCTATGATAGTGTTTGATATTGCTAGATATAAGCATATAGTAGATAAGCAGGTACTATCCAAAGTTCCAAATAATCCAACTTGTTGTCTAAGTTGAGAAATGAAATAAGCAGATAAACCAGTAAAATAAGCAATTCACAAATATCCTAAGTTGATTTGTTAAAACCATTGGAACATTATTCATATTTTAATAATAGCTTTGTAGTCATTGATATTATTACTGGTTTATAAGATTCTAAAAAGGGAGAAAATATCAATTCACAAAACTGTACACATCTGACTCAAACCCTTTACAACCCGCATATATTGCCAATAAAATTCGCCCATTTTATAAAAGATTGATAGCTTTCGTAATTATAAGTTCAGGATTCTCATTTATGAAGTTCCAAGAAAGATAACAAATGTTGGTGGTTCATCCCAATCTGGCCCATCCCGTTTTGACCAGCCCTTAAGTTCTACCCATTTAACCCAAACGCCCATGTCATACCACATGACATATATATCATAAAGTAAACCGGGGTATGTCAAAAACTACCAAGATTTATCCTTGTGAAATGTAATTAATCACGAAACTGTCCCTGCAGAGACAATTTTGGATAGATAAAGAACAATATGAGTTTAAGAATGGATACCTTTCCCAGAATAAGTGCAGCAATCGGATTTTGAGCTAGGGCACATTGTAAAATGAGATCATTCCGACCATGATACTTTGTGTAGTCAAAGTTGGAAGTCAAACGATGTAAATTGACCACGCTTAAGACATGTGGTCGTTCAATCAGGATCTTGAAATACTCGCATCTGCACAAAGTTTGTAATGAAATTACAGATTAAAGCACATTAGAAAGAGAAATTACAAATCTAGCCTTTATTGAGTGGGTTATATAAAAATGTCCTACCCTTTAATAAACTTATTTAGCCCCATAAAAAAATGATTTCAGCAAAACTTTTGCATAATTTCGCAAGAAGAGAAGCGACAAATTCGCAGAAAATCCGAAGATTTCAGCAAAAATATGTTTTAAGTGATGTTTTGGTGGTTTAATAACGGGTTTAATAACGGGTTATTTTGTATATATATATGAAAATTAGAAGAATTTTGTTATATAACAGACTTAAAAAGGGTTAGATTAGTAATTTTCCCATATAAGAAATAAATAAGCAGAGAATACTTACGTTACACATAACCTTGCGAGGTCTCCAGCACCATCAGATGACTTAGCTACCAGTAATATGATCATATTCAGAATGTCAACTGGTAATTCCGTGATAGGAAGTGGCGTCTTCTGCAAAAATGACAAAACATTTACAGCTAGAAACAATCATTCTAATCTCAAACAGAAGATAAAAGACACAACATATTAAAAATCATTCTCCCGTTTTCGTTCTTTTACTTATATTTGATGGGCTAAATTGGTCACTTAAGCAGTGGATTACAGAAATAAACAATCAAAATGATGATGTGACAATTAACATACTTCAATTTTGTCCCGTTTTGGTATTTATACTTTCATCAGGTAGGCTAATTTGGTAATTTCTTTTAAGGGACACGTCAGCAAAAGAATAACACATCAGCATATATTATTTTACAATATTACGACTTCAGATATTTGATCAACTAAACCGGTCACTCCGACACTATTACCAAAACGACATTGAAAAAAATAAGTTGCTGAATATTTACTTGAACCCTAGATTTATACAAATTGGAACCACAAATTTACCTGAGGAGATAGTAAATTTAAAATGAGACGGCCAACATGCCAAAACAACTCCAATATGTTTCTGAATATGCTAATGGAAACCATCTTTCTCAAAATGAAAGCAAAAAGACACAAAACGTTTTATATTTTTTAGAACTTGTGAATTCACATACATATGTCTAGTCCTTTTATATGCATAACAAACTGATAGGAACACATTTAAATTGATATATGGAATTAATGGTAACATAACCAACTCTTTAATACTACTAATTCCACGAAAGAAGACAACTATAATATTTATTGTTTATAAGAAAAAACAAGAAGCTTACGTTTCTATGAGTTATCCATTTCGGATTGGTGACGGTAGATTTTGGGGCAATTACATATATACCCATTAAAACTTGCATATTTATTTAATATATTTATTCAAAACATGCTTAAACACTATTGTACATTATGCATTAAAAACTTATATTTTGGAGAAATATGGAAATACACAAGTTTCATTGGGTATATATGCAATCCCCCCTTAGATTTTTTCGGTGAGTAGGTGCATCTATTCAATTCCATGAAGACCAATAATCAGCTTTTCAAGTTACATAGAGTGTACGGAATTTTTAAAAAAAAAATGTATCTACAAGAACACACGGGCAAGTGAGGTACTCCGTCCAGTTTTTATACTTATATTGCTATCTAAAAACTTGGGAGTAACACAGACCAAACCGAGCCTTTAAAACTAATGCCACAAAAGAAGATATGTACGATATTTAATTCATACAAAGAAAAAATAACTCACATACGACAAACATCAATAAACTCACATTAAGCATTAACTGTTAACTTAGGTAAGGTATACGTCACTATAATTACTCATTTCAACTATTCCTTTTCAAATAAGTTAAAGAGGGTGAGACGAAATCAGATATATTTTCCTTTTTTTTTTTTCTTTTTTTTTTTTATACCTTGGTTTCCGACTCGACATTGCGAGCCGACTAATCCCAGGGCGACTAATAGCCCGGAGTCGTCGCAGGTGAACCTCCGTGGCCAATGGGGGATTAATTTTCTCCCCAGGGTTCGAACCCAAGACCTCTTGGCACTTTCGTCCTAAGAGTCTAAGCCCTTACCACTGGGTCACCCCCATTGGTTGAAATCAGATATCTTCGGACCAATTATGGTACGATTGATCATTCCACACTTTTTTGTTCAGATTTTTTTGACCTTTTATAAGCAACTAGCGTAAATAAAGCCTATTATATAATAAATAAAAGTTAACTAATATCATATACATTTCTATGACTTTTGACCAGTTTGACTCCTTTCCTTAGCTAATTTTGAAATTTTACCACTTTAACCCGTTAGCTATAAAATATACCCAGAATCAACCCAATCTAATTAAACTGCTCGAAATTTTCAAATCTACTCATAACAATTTCCTTGAGTCAGGGAAGGACGAATTCTACAAAAGCGAATTTTACAATTTGCTGCAAGTTTTTTTTACCAGATTTGGCTTAAATGAAACCAAGTTGAGATTCGACTAGCCTTAGTTAAACCTTTTCAATACTTATCCTACGCATATATCAGAACGAATATTAGAAGTAAGCGATGAATACTTACATAGCAGACAACCTTCAGCTAAAAAAACGTGACACTCTTTGATTAACCCAACTTATCACTATAAGAACTCAGAAATGCCATCCTTTAGCTCTCCAATATTTCCGTGCATTTTCATCACGCCGGCTTTTCTTAACCTTCAAAAACAGTTTATAAGCCATCTCGACTTTATTTGCAGCCAACAATTTATTATTCAACTTAGCGCTAATAAGCCTACTAGGACAAAACCCTTTCTCCAAACACTCCTCCATAACAATCACGCCTTTTTCAAGTTGACCATTATTACAAAGCCCGTTAATTATATGCTCATAAACTTCAACATCAGAAACATAACCATCTTGTTCCATCTCATCCCATACGTTCAAAAGCATACCACATTTACCAAAACGCGACAATCGCATAAGCAATGTTTTGTAAGCAGTTACTGATATAGTACACTTCGCGTCTTTTGCTTTTTTGTAAATCATCATAGCAGCATGTGGTGGGCCAAAACTACATAGAGTATCGATAATCGACGTTACTACCCCTGTAGTAACCGTAACCCCCCGACCTAGCATTTCGTCAAACATTTCAATAGCATCGGCTACCCTTCTAGCTTTAAGAAACGCAAAAATTATATGCACATAAGTATCCATATTCGGTTCACAATCGTTACTCAACATATCGTTATAGTATTTCAAACATTCGTCAATTTCACCAATCGAAATGTAATTAAAAATCATCGCATTATAAACAACAACATTCACCTCACATGTTCTCGTTTCTTTCAAATTTTCAAAAATCTTAACCGCGTCGTTTATCCGGCCACCTCTACCTAAACCTTCGATCACGTAACTAAAACTCAAACTATCGGGATCAAATCCATCTTCCACCATTTCGCTCAACACCCTCTCGACCTCACTAACCCGACCCAACTTACACCACCCACGGATAACAATCCCATACATGTCACCGTCAAACTCAACTTTCGTGTTGACACAGGATTAGTTGACTTTCGTGTTTTTGAGTGTGTGTCAGTGTGTGTTTTGAAATTGGGGAAAGTGAGAGTGAAGGAACATGATGATCGGAAGTTAGTTATGTCAACGGTCAACGGTGGTTATACCGGTCAACGCTGGTTATAACGGTCAACTGTTTTGGGTGGTTGTTGACGATGGTGATGTTCAGGTTGATGGGATGGAAGTGGGAGTTTATAATTTACACTTTGCACCCTGAGTTTGTCTATGTTAACAATATCAATAATAAAACTCGGTCAGTGACGGAATCAAGGTCGGTCTCGGGATCCCGAAATACTCATGAATTTTTGAGTCGTATTGTTAATTTTGTTAAGAAAAACTTTGATTTTTTTAAGATGTGAAATCGTGTTTGTGGTATTCTTTAGTTTATTTAAGTGCACTTGGTCACGTCGTGTTCCAGTTTCGTCCCTGAAGTAAAGCCCGCTAAATAGATCTATCATACCTCTACCTAGGGCTGAGCTTTATCGACCCCGGAGCGGACCGAAATAAGAAACCGGACCGACTAGACCGGAGCGAATCTAACGTATTTCGGTCCAGTCCTCGGTCCACCATTTTCCTCATTTTCGGTCCTCGGTCAGGTCCGCTCCGGTTCGGTCTTACGTACAACCGACCACTATATTTTGTTGGACTGGATCGGACCGACTAGACTGAACATAACCGAACATATAATATTAACAACAAGGATGTCTACTCGCTCGTTGCGACACATTCTGAACTATATTGTTTGACAATGATATATGTTTGCATTCGAGTGTGTTTGATTTTATGTATTCTTTTTGTTAATAAAGAAAAAGTGTTGGCTCATATCTTCTACATTAACTGTTTACATTTACACGTTGTTTAGTCGAATACAAAATCTCATCTCGTAACATACTAAAAGTTTAGTCACTTAACTGGAGTATTTGAAAATAAGGTTAAATTATTGGGGAAACTATTAAAAAATGTATCGAACTTTACGTGAATATCGGTTTTGTGTAGCCAACTAAAATTTTTTAGAAAAAGTATATCTAACTTCCAACAATACATCTATTTATGCATTATTTCACCTGCCCAGCAGGTAAAACGCCACGTCAGCAGGTTTTTTTTTTTTTCCCCCACATGTACCCTACCAACCGAATTTACATAAATGGTCCCTCTCGTTACATTAAATTGCAAAAAACGTCCTAAATCATAATTTTTTTAGAAAAATAAACTTTTTTTTTCGGAAATAATTTTTTTTATAAAAATTACTTTTTTTTCCGAAATATTTTTTTTTTTCGAAAAAAATTTTTCCAAAAATTTTTTTTTTGAAAATAATTTTTAAAAAAAGAAAAAAATTATTTTCGGAAAAAAAAATTTTGGAAAAATTAAATTTTATTTTTATAAAGATTTTTTTTCGGAAAATTTTAAAAAATAAATATTTTTCGGAAAAAAAAAATTTCGGAAAAAATTATTTTTTGGAAAAATAATTTTTTTTTATAAATTTTTTTTTTCAGAAAATTTAAAAAAAATAAATATTTTTCGGAGAAAAAAAATTTTCGGAAAAAAAATATTTTAGGAAAAATAATTTTTTTTTTTTATAAAAATATTTTTTTTCGGAATATTTAAAAAAATAAATATTTTTCGGAAAAAAAATAATTTTTTCGGAAAAAAAATTATTTTTTGGAAAAATAAATTTTTTTTTTATAAAAAAATGATTTTGGACCTTGGACGCAATTTAGCGTAACGACAGGGACTATTTATGTAATTTACTGTTAGGACCTTGGACGCAATTTAGCGTAACGACAGGGACTATTTATGTAATTTACTGTTAGGACCTTGGCTGCAATTTGCAAAAAAAGGAAGGGTAAAAAGGTCATTTCAAAAAAAAAATTGTGTTTATCCCCTTTAAAAAACCTGCAACCTGCTGTGCAGGTCACATGTTACATAAATAGATGCATTGTTGGAAGTTAACTACACTTTTCCTAAAAAAATTTAGTTTGCTACACAAAACCGATATTCACATAAAGTTCGATACATTTTTTAATAGTTTCCCCTAAATTATTTGAGGAAAATTTTTCTACATACTAAACTTTTTTAATATACTAAACACACTTTCATTTTATTTTTATTTTTTAATTTAAATATCTCATGAACAGTTAATCGTTAGTCAAAACAAATTATACAGTCACGACCAGCATTTAATTATCTTTCTATAGATGTGCACTTTAATATACGTTCGACAAACTTTTTTTCTCGTGTTTTTTTTCACGTTTTTTCATCTTTTTTCTTCGTTTTTGAAAATGCATGAAAAATCACATGGGATAAAACCATAATTTGAATATCACATGTGATGATATTAGTATTAAATCACATATGATATGTAATAAAATCATATGTGATTTAACACTAATATTACATGTGATTTTATTAGTTTATTCAAATTAGTGTTTAATCACATGTGATTTCTTCATGTAAGCTTCAACAACGTAAAATATGGAAAAAAAAAATGTCGAAAGTATATCAAAGTGTCTATCTATAGATGGATAATTAAATGCTCGCCGTGATCGTATATTTTTTTCACTTAACGATTAATAGCTAGAGGAGTGGCAGCCCAGTTAGTATCTCGGCTCCCCTCTAATTTCTTGTAGATCCTATGAGTTTCTAATAAAGTGATGTTTTAAATATGTTATGACATGTTGTACTTTTAGCTTCTTTACTTGTATTGATGAATTTTAAGAAAATTAACGAATGAAGAGGTATTCCTCCATTATAAGATAGTAAAATTATTTAATTATTCAATTACTGCTCATTTATGGTAAATAACTGTAAATTGTTATATAGATTGGAGACCGGACTGAACCGAGAAACTGGACCGACCATATTTCGGTCCGGTTCGGTCCTCATCCTCCCATTTTTTTATATTCGGTTTTATATTGAGTTCGATCTTACCCACAATCAACGGCCCAGACTAACCCGAACATGGACCGAGAATTTAGGTCAGGTCCCGTTTTGATCGGTCCAGTTTTCGAACTGTGATCTGCCCTAGTTGACGTCAACAACAACAAAACCGTAACTATCGCCTCACTATCCAAACCACCTCTACTCAAAACCTTACTAACTACCTCCCTAAAATCACTCTCCGAACTAACCGAAACGATATCTTTAACCGCGGCTGTTCCGATAACTTTCTGAACAAGCACACCTCTTAACCTATCCTTATGTGATAGTAATGATAATAAGCTCGTTGACTTTTGAGTTGACTTTTGCGTTGACACAGGATTAGTTGACTTTTGTGTTTTTGAGTTTGTGTCAGTGTGTGTTTTGAAATTGGGGAAAGTGAGAGTGAAGGAACATGATGATCGGAAGTTAGTTATGTCAATGGTCAATGGTGGTTATAACGGTCAACGTTGGTTATAACGGTCAACGGTTTTCGGTGGTTGTTGACGATGGTGATGTTCAGGTTGATGGGATGGAAGTGGGAGTTTATAATTTACACTATGCACCCTGAGTTTGTCTATGTTAACAATATCAATAATAAAACTCGGTCAGTGACGGAATCAAGGTCGGTCTCGGGGATCCCGAAATACTCATGAATTTTTGTGTCGTATTATTAATTTTGTTAAGAAAAACTTTGATTTTTTTAAGATGTGAAATCGTGTTTGTGGTATTCTTTAGTTTATTTAAGTGCACTTGGTCACATCGTGTTCCGGTTTCGTCCCTGAAGTAAAGCCCGCTAAATAGATCTATCATACCTCTACCTAGGGCTGAGCTTTATCGACCCCGGAGCGGACCGAAATAAGAAACCGGACCGACTAGACCGGAGCGAATCGAACGTATTTCAGTCCAGTCTTCGGTCCACCATTTTCCTCATTTTCGGTCCTCGGTCAGGTCCGCTCCGGTTCGGTCTTACGTACAACCAACCACTATATTTTGTTGGACTGGATCGGACTGACTAGACTGAACATAACCGAACATATAATATTAACAACAAGGATGTCTACTCGCTCGTTGCGACACATTCTGAACTATATTGTTTGACAATGATATATGTTTGCATTCGAGTGTGTTTGATTTTATGTATTCTTTTTGTTAATAAAGAAAAAGTATTGGCTCATATCTTCTACATTAACTGTTTACATTTACACGTTGTTTAGTCGAATACAAAATCTCATCTCGTAACATACTAAAAGTTTAGTCACTTAACTGGAGTATTTGAAGTTAAGGTTAAATTATTTGAGGAAAATTTTTCTACATACTAAACTTTTTTAATATACTAAGGGATCAATCTCTTCTCTTCATCTTCATTTAATCTAATGGATGAGATTTAATCCAACATTTTAAAAAATCCACTTTCATTTTATTTTTATTTTTTTAATTTTTAATTTAAATATCTCATGAACCGTTAATCGTTAGTCGAAACAAATTATACAGTCACGACCAGCATTTAATTATCTTTCTATAGATGTGCACTTTGATATACGTTCGACAATCTTTTTTTCTCGTGTTTTTTTTCACGTTTTTTCGTCTTTTTTCTTCGTTTTTGAAAATGCATGAAAAATCACATGGGATAAAACCATAATTTAAATATCACATGTGATAATATTAGTATTAAATCACATATGATATGTAATAAAATCATATGTGATTTAACACTAATATCACATGTGATTTTATTAGTATATTCAAATTAGTGTTTAATCACATGTGATTTTTTCATGTAAGCTTCAACAACGTAAAATATGGAGAAAAAAAAAATTGTCAAAAGTATATCAAAGTGTCTATCTATAAAAAGATAATTAAATGCTCGTCGTGATCGTATATTTTTTTCACTTAACGATTAACATTTTAAAAGATATTATTATTTAAAAAAAATGAAAGTTAGTTTTTTAAAACGTTGAGTTTAATCTCATCTATTAGATCAAATGGAGATGAAAAGTGAGGATTGATCCCTTTATATGTGAAAAAATTTTGGTATGTAAATGATCTTAAATCAAATTATTTTTACTCGTAAAACTAATTAACTTAGTTAAAATCATTTTATCGAGTCTCGTCGAATACACAAATCTAAGAAGAAAAAAAAGAAAAGAAAAAAGAAAAGAAAAACCTCATTAACATCTTAAACTATGACTTTAAACATCCATCGTAACATTAAACAACTTTAATCTAACTCAAAAGAACAATAATAAGATAGGTAACATTACATTTAAAATGTAATTTGTACTTATCTAACTATCTAATAATGATGGAATGACTACTATTAATACCTACACATGTTACTAAAGTTAGCAAAAAATTTGATTTAGGTTACTATACTTTTTTTTTGTTGAATTAGGTTACCCATGTATACGGTTTGTTGAATTAGGTTACCCATGTAACAAAATGGTCCTTGTCGTTAGTCGGGCGTCACGGAATTAGTCCCTAGACCACTATTTTGGTTAGTTTGACCGTTTTTCGTCACAGAATTAGTCTCTAGACCACTATATCGGTTAGTTTGACCGTTTTTTCTTACGTTTTCGTTAGTTTTCTTACGTTTTCGCCTATTTATTTCTAAATTATTTTTTTTAGAAATTAATATTTTTTCGAAATTAATTTTTTTATAAAAAATAATTTTTTTCGAAATTAATTTTTTTATAAAAAATAATTTTTTTCGAAATAATTTTTTTTATAAATTAATTTTTTTTCGAAATTAATTTTTTTTTCGAAATTAATTTTTTTCGAAATTAATTTTTTTTAGAAATTAATTTTTTTTCGAAATTAATTTTTTTCGAAATTAATTTTTTTTCAAAATTAATTTTTTTAGAAATTAATTTTTTTTTCAAAATTAATTTTTTTCGAATTCAAAATTAATTTTTTTCGAAATTTAATTTATTTCGAAATTAATTTTTTTTTTAAATAATTTCGAAATAAATTAATTTCGAAAAAAAAAATTAATTTTGAAAAAAATTATTTTTTATAAAAAAAATTAATTTCGAAAAAAAATTAATTTCGAAAAAAATAATTTCAAAAAAAAAAATAGTTTAGAAAAAAAATTAATTTCGAAAAAAAATTAACCGAAATACGGTCTAGGGACTAATTCCGTGACGAAAAACGGTCAAACTAACCGAAATAGTGGTCTAGGGACTAATTCCGTGACGCCCGACTAACGACAAGGACCATTTTGTACTTAAAATCTAACGAATGTTGACGCAAGTAACCTAATTCAACAAATCCGTATACATGGGTAACCTAATTCAACAAACCGTATACATGGGTAACCTAATTTAACAAAAAAAAAGTATAGTAACCTAAATCAAATTTTTTGCTAACTTTAGTAACATGTGTAGGTATTAACCCTTCTAAAGCTATAAGTACAATAATCAATACTACTTATAGAAACTTCCCTAATATTTACAACTAATGAATTGTACAAATTAATACATACAATTAATACACCCCATCACCAATATTTACAACTACCTAAGCTCAATGTACAAGTACAATGTGATAAAACTTTTGCTTCCACTCAGCCTGCCTTCTTACTTCAATTCATCCAGCTTGCCTCCTTTCTACCTCTTGCCCCGTTTTTCCATCCGACCTGCCTTTTTCACATATTGTATGACAAAAAAGATTCGTGTA
This sequence comes from Artemisia tridentata subsp. tridentata, assembly GCA_021014915.2. Lineage (NCBI taxonomy): Eukaryota > Viridiplantae > Streptophyta > Magnoliopsida > Asterales > Asteraceae > Artemisia > Artemisia tridentata. The sequence goes on from CP139502.1 coordinate 743,304, forward strand.
AAAAAAAATGCTTACATTCAAAACACAATTCATGTAAAAAAAGATTGTATGACAAAAAACCAGAGATATTATAAAAAACCTGAGATATATAATATTTTTTGTATAAATCTGAGATTGTAAAATTTATGTGAAAATCAGTTACTATTCTCATAGTTCCTGATTTACAGCCAATTACCTTACATATCTTAATATACTCTATTATAAAAACCCACTTAATCAAACATCTTAAGCATCATTTCACCCAATAAGTTAGATTACTGCTACTAGAAACAAAGACAAACCCATAAACTCTTACCAGCAAGAAAATGAATGCAGTAAACCCAATAAATGTTGCACCAGTGGTGAACCTTCCATTCAACATTCCAGATGATACCAAGGTATAGTGGACTGTGTCAACGCGGGTGAGGCTCAACCTAACAGAGTCGGACAACGCGTTGTGTTACCCGCATCTTTCATCGGAGGACCGCGTGACATGCGACGACGTTTTTTAGATGCAATGACGATAGTCCAAGATGACGGAAAACTTGACATATTTCTTACCATGACGTGTAACCCAAATTGGCCTGAAATTCAGAAAGAGTTATTTCCGGGTCAGAAAGCACAAGACCGACCAGACCTTATAGCAAGAGTGTTTCGTGCGAAACTGGAGGATCTTAAGGAACGCCTATTCAAATACGATCTTCTCGGCGTTGTTAAGTCCTACGTTTATGTCATCGAGTTTCAAAAGCGTGGCTTGCCGCATGCACATTTTCTCTTAATAATGGAATCAGAACACAAGATGCGAAGTCCAGACCATTATGACAAGATTGTATGCGCCGAAATTCCAGATCCGGAAATACACCCTCAAATGCACGAGTTAGTTGTAAAGCACATGATGCACGGTCCTTGCGGTCATTTACGGCCATTGAGTCCTTGTATGCAGGGCGACCCTAAAAATGTCGTTTCAACTATCCTCAACAATTCAACGAAGAAACAAAACAATCAAAAGACTCATATCCTTTGTATCGTAGGCGAAACAACGGAAGAGTGGTTACTGTACGAAATAACACCCTTGATAATCGATGGGTGGTTCCGTATAACCCAAAGCTCCTAATGATGTTCAACTGCCACATAAACGTTGAGGCATGCTCGAGCATTGTTTCGGTAAAATATATCTTCAAGTACGTTGATGTGTTTTTTTAGGTCTATAATAAACTACCAAGTTTTAAATTTATATATTGCCGAACTAACCTATAGACTCTAAACACTCACGAGCAGTGTACCCGATCAATGTAGATAGTTTTTAGGTAAGCAAGGGTCGTTCACTAGGAGCGAAGCTAAGATGATCTAAAGGTATTCTAATTACTAAACTAACTAACCTAGAAAGCAAATAAATATTTTTGGGGTTTCAGCCTGAGAGGCTATCACGATTTTGTGTGTTTAATTAAACTAAATACGAGAAAATAAATATTAAACTAATTAAAAGGAAATGTGAATTCAATGATAGAAGAACATGCTAGCCAAGTCTAATCCATCTTATAGTTATATATGTGCTAATGTCTACTTGTTTTACTTCATTCAAAAGTTAAGGCGAAGATCCAATCACTAAATCCTGTCACGATTTAATAACTTGCTATACGGAGCGGGAAATTGGCCAAGATCATAGTGACCTATCTAGCATCAATACCAACTTATTGCATAATCACCATCTAACCTAGTTTGGCATTACGCGCTACTAGTCCTAATAGTGGCATAAGGCACGGTTCCGATGTGTTCCATCTAAGCCCGTCTATATAGGATTCGGATTACTACACTTATGATTCAATTAAAGTAACCACAGTTTCAGATAGTTAAATTACACCAATTAAACCAATAAGATCATAACTTAGTTACATAGACTTCTACTAGTGATAAGCAATAAACGAGTTTTTAACGATAAGCACCCAATCCAATAACAAAGCAAACATGTAATCAAGAACACAAATAAACTAAATAGACTTCATAAACTTGGCTAACACCTAAGGGTGTTAGCCCATAATCTCAGTAACAATACACAATGTTTGAATCATAGCATAAAAGATAGAAATCATAATGAAAACTACACGCTAACCGAATGATTAAACAAAGTAAATTGGCTTGAGATGTTCTTCGTGGATGGAATGGATCTTCAATATAGTCTTCTGCTGTTTTGGGATGTTTACAGACGTCTGGGAATGATCCCGAGGGTCCCCAATGATGCCCTAATTCGTTAATGAGTTCGGTATTTATAGATTCTGAAATCTGGGTCGATACGGCGCATCTATAGAGTTAGATGCGCCGCATCTATAAGTAAACGTACCCTCCAAGTCTGAAACTGACCCAATACGGCGCATCTAAAGACCAGATGCGCCTCATCTCCCAATACGGCGCATCTAAAGACCAGATGCGCCTCATCTCCCAATACGGCGCATCTAAAGACCAGATGCGCCGCATCTCCTTCAGATACAGGTAGATCTCCTTTTTCTCTTTTCGTGGCCGCTTGAATCACCTAAAACGGAGTCCGGATGAAGATTTTATGGCCAAAATACGAAAGCATCTTCAAGTGTCGACTTGTAATCTTGACTTCTTCATTAAGCTTCTAATCTCCACTTGATTCCTTGGTAAGGGTTGTGTTTGGCTGATACGGCGCATCGGATTGGTCCGATGCGGCGTATCTGGAGTAGAACAAGTTGGTTCTTCTTCGTTGACCAAAGTTTCATATGCGACGCATGATAAAATCAGATGCGGCGCATGCTTCAAAGTCAGGCAATGGTCTTTAATCTCTTCAACTCAGCAGACTTTTCCAACTTGATTCATTTTGCTCCAATTTCCGTCCGAAATCATTAACCTTCACCTAATGCTTGTTTATAACTGAGAATTACAAAAGTAAACGATTAAGTATCAATTCTCATACAAAATGATATAAAACAAGTCAATAACATAGGATAAATGATGCTAATAATATGTCGTTATTTGATGTCATCATACGTCTATAAGGGTCATGACAAACAAGTCGTCCACATCAATCCAGAGGCAGAAGGTGTCGTAACTAACGAGATAACGAGATTCCAGGATGCACGTTATGTGTCTCCCCCTGAAGCAATATGGAGGATTTTTGGTTTCTCTTTATCTCACATGCAACCTTACTTCATGGCATTGCAGATTCATCTCCCTAACCAGCAAATGGTTAGGTTTAGAGATGATGAGTCGATGACAGCTATCGTCGATAGGGAGAGAGATAAAAGATCGATGTTGACAGCCTTTTTCGAGAAGAACAAAACGGACGTGAGTGCGAGGAAATATCTGTACCGAGATTTTCCAAAGCATTACACATGGAATTTTAGTTCACGGAAATGGAATAATCGGAAAATAGGATCAATGAGAGGGCGATTGGTTTCCGCTAACCCCGCTGAAGGAGAGCGGTTCTACCTTCGTGTACTTCTTACACATGTTCCTGGGCCTACGGGTTGGGATGATCTCTACACTGCCAACGGGGTACTGCACACGAAATTTCGAAGAGATGCTCTTGAAAGAGGGTTAATACAATCTGACAACCTATTAACAAAAACACTTGCTGAGGCCTCACTGAAAGACTTTCCACCTGCTCTCCGGAGGCTATTCGACACTCTATTGATTTTCTGTGAGCCGGGAGATGTTCGTAAGTTATTGAATGACCATTATGACTCGCTTTCCGAAGATTTTAATCATCGATATCAAAATGCACATCTTGTGCGCAATATGGTCCTCAAAGACATCAACGTTTATATGCAATCTATGGGTAAGAGTGTTGATGATTTTGATCTTCCTGAGCTAAACCCTGATCCCAGCATGCAATCTGGAGGTTTTCGAGAAGTGGAAGAGGAGTACTCCATTATTGTGGAAGAAGAACACCTTCGTGCCCGCGAGACTTTAAACCCCGACCAACAAGCCACATATAATGAGATTATGCGGCACGTAGATGATGATACTCCCGGTGTGTTCTTTATAGATGGACCGGGGGGAACTGGAAAGACGTATCTTTACAAGGTGACCGGATCTAAACACACACGTTGTGTTGGGGATACTTTGAGTATATACTTGATAGCACGCGGAATTTATTACCAAGTACTTAGAAGAATATAAGTTCGTGTTTGGTGATTGATTAAGTAAAACAATAAGAACACAAAACGATATCAACCAAACTTATCACTTCCATATATCGAACGATTACAATAATGAACGTGAATAATCTTAGGTATTCGATGTATTCGATATGAATGATATGTGTATATCTGTATATCAAACCCTAATCTAAGGATCTCCTTTTATAATGTAAAGAGTCCTTTTCACGTTAAACATCTAACCGTATCATTCTATACAAATAAGATATTTACCATATCTTTTCTATAATTATCTTCACACGATTTCACCTTGATCTCTTAAGCAGTCCTAACTGTTCTTCCTTCAGCAGTTCTAACTGCTCTTCCATCAGCCGTCTAAACTATTCTTGCATCAACAGTCTTAACTGTTCTTGTATACTTCAACCATACAAACTGCTTAAGTTTAATTCCCAACAATCCTCCCCTAAACTTATGATTTAGATGCAAATCAATAAGTTTCTTGAATTAAACTTCTGATTTCGTTGATGGGGTGGATTCTTTCAAACACTTAACTTTAATCACGAAACACTTTGGGAATTATCTTCACATATCATACTCTTTTGGTCAACTCTTCAAACATTACCAAAATTAATTTAATTCCATCAAGGAATTAATTCCTTATACCAACCCAAAGTTAATTCTGCATATCAACCACGCATTGAATGCCATTAAACCTTCATTAACTCACATATCTACACAAAGTCTTCTTCAACACAAATCTTTAACGTCTTCAATCACAATGTCTTCTTCACCAAACATCATAGAAATCTCATCTGATTCTTCTTCTGACTCTGAAGATTCAGGTTGGAACAACTATTTTCCACCAAATTATTCTTCAACTTCAAGAGTTAATCTTTCAAAGAAAAAGACTAAAATATCCTCATCTGAAGAAATTTCCTCCGATGAACTTCCTCCTTATGTGGATGATTCATCCTCCTCTTCGACTGACTCGTCTGACTCTTCTGACGATGATGAACTTCAAAAACTATCAAACTTACTCACAAAAGAATTTGAGAAAGCAGCATCATCAGTAAAGATCCCTGTTCCAAAGAAGAAAAACTCTGTTCCAAAGAAGAAGCCTGAGAAGAAGCAAGTTCCATCTCCAAGATCAGTAATACTGGCACTTCCCTGCAAAAAGGTGTCTGAACTCATGGGTAGCAGAGGAGCCCGCAGCAAAACCATGCCGGATATCACTGGAAAAGGAAAAGGAAAGCTTGAGTAGTTGTGTTGACTTTTGTGTTGTGTAGGTTGTTTTGTTGGTTTTGTTGGTTTTTCCTGTGTGAAGCTTTTGTAATGAATCATCTTCAATGAATAAACTTTAAGCACTTCTTTATAATTCAACTCTGACTTCTTAATTCCTCCCCTGAATATAATCATCAATTATCTTTAACAGCAACTAGAACAAACTTTAATTCCTCCCCTGTTTGAAAGAATCCTCGCCATCAGATGAACTAGAACATAAGTTATCCAAGCTCAGCATCCAATAAGACCATTTGTACAAGTTACCATCAATTCAGTTGTTTTAGTTTCAAACTGCTCTCAAAACTTCCAGATGTATTACCTTCTGAGAGAGGTGTATCACAGAGCATAAACTCAGTAGGAACTAAGTTTTTAACAATCAGTACAAACTGGTGAAGCCAGCAGTTCAGACTGTTAACTCCAGCAGTACTAACTGTTAGCAAAAAGTTTTCAGAGATAAAATCAATTGTAATTTTAATGTGGATTCGAAAACATTTTTGTCTACTTATAGTTTTTAGCAAACTATCAGCTATGAACGGATTTGACTTGTCTTTACCAATAGCCGTTTGCTATGGACTAGCCAACTCTTCACACTTAGATTTGGTGAGTTGATAACCAACCAGTTTTTGGTAAACTGTCAACCATAAATGGATTTGAGTAGTCTTTACCAGAAACCGTTTGATCTGGACTAGTTGATTCTTATGTTGATTAGACATGGTGAATCAATTACCATTTGTTGTGTGACAAGCATTCACACTTGACAATCCAAACCACCATACTTTTTAAAGCACAATCCAAAGCAAAAAGCTTTTCTTAACCTGAAATGTTAGTCCAAAACCAAAGAAAACACAATACATAATATTCTCTTTTAACAGTTATTCCATTTGACTAACAAATTCACAAGCAGTCTTAAAAACATTCAAGCAGTCTCAACTATACAAATAGCACAATTAACAGTACACAATCCAAAAACATTTACACATTAATCTTTTGAAGGATTAAGCATTCCAATACCTATTACCAAGTACTGAAATCTGCTTACATCAAAACCTTTTGTTAAGAGATCATCAAAGTTGTTATCAGTGTGTATTTTAACAACTTGTATTAACTTCTTTTCAGCACAGTCACTTATAAAATGATGTCTAATTTCAATATGTTTAGTTTTTGAATGTTGAACTGGATTCTTAATGATACACATTGTACTGTTATTGTCTATATGTATAATTGTGTTTAAGAAATTGTACCCATAATCAAGCATCTGGCTTTGAATCCATAGAACTTGAGCACAACAACTTGCAGCCGCCACATATTCTGCTTCAGTAGTAGATATAGCTGTTGGGTCTAAAATGCTGCTGATTCGAGAAACATAACTCTGCTGGATAGTTATGTGACTCTGCTGATTAGTACATTAACTCTGTTGTTTTGATAACTCTGCTGTTTGAGATAATAGGCATAGTGTAACTCTGCTGCTAGCTCACGAAGACTCTGCTGCTAGAAGATTTACTCTGCTGCTTATTAGATATGTATAGTATGTTAAGGATAAGTATAGAAAAGATATGTAAGATATTTTTCTTGTATAGAAAGTCTTGTAAACCGACTAGGACTCCTTACGCTATAAAAGGAGGATCTAGGGTTAGGGTTAGATATCGATTATCTTAGCATACGTATTGTTTACACTTCAAGGTTTCTGTAACCCTATTGCTATTGAGCAATCGTTATTAATATAATTGAAGTGTTGTTTGATAATTCGTTTGTGTTTATTCTTCTTAAGATCAAATATTAGTTTCCGCATAATATTTGATATACAACTCAAGATCAGTTTCTATACCAATTACCTTAGATTTATCTAAAGTAATTAATAAGATCGTGAAGCTCAACTGGGATCAACAAGTGGTATCAGAGCTTGTGATCTAGAAACTGGTACCAAGAAGAATTTTTGAATACAAGATTCGCTAATCATCACAGTAAGCAATGGATTCCGACTCTACACACATGGTTACTGCATCAAGGGTTCCCATGCTCAAGACTGGAGAGTATGAGATCTGGAAGATGAGGATTCAACAGTACATGCGAATGGTTGATTACTCACTTTGGGAAGTTGTTCAGCATGGCGATAGTGTGCAAACCAAGACTGCTGCTGGATCAGTCTTGACTCTCAAGACTAGTGAGGAGAAAGCGCAGAGACGACTGGAGGTCAAGGCTCACAGTATTCTCATGATGGGAATACCCAATGATTATCAATTGAGTTTTACTCATATTGAGTCTGCTAAGGAGTTATGGGAAGCAGTCGAACTTCGATTTGGTGGTAATGAAGCTACCAAGAAATCAAGAAAGAATCTACTTAAGCATCAGTTTGAGACTTTCACTGCTTTAAGTTCTGAGAGCATTGAGGGAACTTATGATCGACTTCATAAGCTATCCAGTCAGATGGCTCTTTTGAAGATTGAGCCATCACAAGAAGATGTCAATCTTAAGTTTCTGAGAAGTCTATCGTCTGAATGGAACACTCATACAGTGGTTTGGAGACATAAGGAAGATTTTGATTCTATGACATTGGATGATCTGTACAACAACTTGAAGGTGTATGAATCAGAAGTTAAAGGATTGTCAAGCTCATCCTCTACCACAAATAATCTTGCCTTTGTTTCCTCAAGCAACAAGACTTCTGGTAGTCATCAAGAACAGCACTCTGCTGCTGGTACTTTTGCTCCTGCTGTTGGTTCACATGTCTCTGCTGCTGACTCTGCTAACCCCAACACCATCAGTGATGCTGCGATTTGTGCTTATTTGGCTGAACTTACTACAAGTACTTCAGTCATGCCTCAAGATCTGGATGAACTTGATCCTGATGATGTTGAGGAGATTGATATGCAATGGCAGTTTGCAATGTTAACAATGAGGGCAAGAAGGTTTCTTAAGCGAACTGGAAAAGAGATGAAGTTCAGAAGGAACAAGAGTGTGGGATTTGACAAGTCAAAGGCAGAATGTTTTAACTGTAGAAAGAAGGGACACTTTGCAAGGGAATGCAAAGCACCAAAAAGAAGCAATGAGAATTTCAAGAAGTCTGCTGATGAAGAGCCAAATTCTACTACTGCCATGGTATCATGTGATGGGTTAGGTGATTATGACTGGAGTGATCATGCTGAGGATGGTCCAAATTGTGCATTGATAGCTGAAGAGGAACCTGAAGTACAGCATTTTGCTCTCATGGCCTATTCTTCTTCTGGATCAGACTCTGAGGTATCCAATGATTCAACTTGTTCTTTTAAATCTTGTTCTGATAAAATTGAGATACTTAAGTCTAGCTATGGAAACCTTAAGAAGGAAAATGAAACACTTAAGCTAGATAATCTTAGTTATGCATATGGTTTAAAGAACTTAGAAGAGAAGCTAGAATTTTATAAAAAGGCTGAAATTGAATATCTTGATCAGATCACTATCCTGAAAAATGAGCTTATCAAGAAAGATGATGAGATTAAGGTTCTTTTGGAAAAAGTAGAAGAGGCTGAACAGGCTAGAGATTCAGCTAAGAATGAGACTGAAAAACATGTTGTTAGGATAGAAAAACAACAATTTGCAACTGACATTCTCAGTAAACCATTAGGAAAACACTTTAATGGTATAGGATATAATGCTGTTGCTCACCCTACGAAACTTAGTGCTAATGCCCCTCCTACTAGGACATTAACTTTCATATCTGAGTCTGGAGCTAAACCTGTAGGTGAAACTAGTAAACCTGTAGTTGAAACTAGTGAAGAAGAAATAGAGTCACCTAAGGTTGAGGTAAAGAAGTATGAACAAGCACCCCTGATTGAAGATTGGGTATCTGACAGTGATGATGATGAAGTAGAATCTGATTCAACCTCTAAGAACAAAAAGGAAGAAATTCCTACTGTTGTTGAATCAAAAGTACCTAGGGCTAAAAAGGTTGAGTTTGTTAAGCCTAGGTTTGGTAAAGGTATCTCTAGGAAGATGGCTGAGTTTGACAAAACACCTAGAGTATATCCTAAGAGAACTAATAACTTGCCTAGGGGAAACCAGAGAAATTGGAACAACCTAGTTTCACAAAAATTAGGTACTGATTTTCAATTACTTAAGAAGGCATGTTATTGTTGTGGTAGTTTTGAACATCTACAAGATGAGTGCTATAAGAAACCAGCTTGGAACCAATACTCAAGGGTGAACCATAGAAACTTTGCTAGAAAGACTCACCCTCACCCCAAAAGAAACATGGTTCCTAGGGAAGTTTTGATGAGAGATGGTGCTTCTAGAGTTATCTCTCCTATTGCACCAACAGTGCCCATTAAGAAGGATATAGTTGATTCTGTTGTTAAGGCAAACTCTGCTGTTAAGGCAGACTCTGCTGTTTTGCCTAAAGTTATTACTGATACTGTTGTGGGCAATCATTTTTATGCTGTTAAAGCCTCAGCTTGCTGGGTCTGGAAACCTAAAGTTAAAGTTTTGGATCATGTTCTCAGACACAGCAGTGCACCAATGCAGTTGAAGAAATTTGACTACTTTGATGCACAAGGTAGATCCAAGTCAGTAATGGCTTGGGTCCCTAAGAGAAACTAATTCTCTTACTTTTTGTGCAGGGCAATCTACAAAAGGAGCTAAAGGATAAATGCATTTTTGATAGTGGATGCTCTTCACACATGACTGGAGACCAAAGCAATTTGGAGAACTTTGAAGCTTTGGATGGTGGATATGTTGCCTTTGGGAATGACCCTAAAGGAGGAAAGATTGTTGGTAAAGGAATAATCAGAACTGGAAAATTGGATTTTGAAAAAGTGTATTTGGTGAATGGCTTAAAGTTCAATCTTTTTAGTGTCTCACAAATGTGTGACAGAAAGAATTTTGTTCTTTTTACAGACACTGAATGTCTTGTCTTATCTCCCGACTTTAAGATACCTGATGATAAATTAGTACTTCTTAAAGTCCCTAGAAATGACAACATATACAGTGTGGACATAAAGAACATTATTCCCAAAAGAGATTTAACTTGTCTGTTTGCCAAAGCCACTATTGATGAATCCAAACTATGGCACAGAAGGCTTGGACATCTGAACTACAAGGCTATCAACAAGTTGGTGAAAGGGAACTTGGTCAGAGGATTACCTTCAAAGGTTTTTGAGAATCCTGAAGTATGTGTTGCTTGTCAAATGGGAAAGCAACATAGAGCATCTTGTAAGTCCAAATTGGTGAATTCTATAACTGAACCTTTGTTTATGTTACACATGGACCTATTTGGACCCACTTATGTGAATAGTTTGAATAAAAAGATGTATGGCTTAGTGGTCACTGATGATTTTAGTAGGTTTACTTGGGTATTCTTTTTAGCAACTAAGAATGAGACAGCTGGCATTCTTAAGGCTTTTGTTACACGGATAGAAAACCTATTTAATCACAAGGTTAAGATCATCAGATGTGACAATGGAACTGAATTTAAGAATCAAGTAATGCATCAGTTCTGTGAGGAAAAAGGGATAACTAGACAATTTAGTGTGGCTAGAACTCCTCAGCAAAATGGTGTGGCTGAGAGGAGAAATAGAACATTAATTGAAGCTGCTAGGACTATGTTGTCAGAGTCTAAGTTATCCACTATCTTTTGGGCTGAAGCAGTCAACACTGCTTGTTATGTGCAAAATAGAACTAAGATAGTTAAACCTCACAATAAGACCCCTTATGAGTTATTGCATGGTAGGAAACCACTGATTGATTTTTTTAGACCATTTGGGTGTCCTGTCACTATCTTAAACACCATTGACCACTTAGGCAAATTTAGTGAGAAAGCAGACATAGGTTACTTTGTTGGATACTCTACTGAAAGTAAGGCTTTTAGGGTTTTCAATCAAAGAACTGGGCATGTGGTGGAAAATTTGCATGTTAGAATTAGAGAAACCACACCTAATGTTGATGGAAAGGGTCCTGAGTGGATGTTTGATATTGATTCTTTAACCAAGAGTATGAATTATCAACCAGTCATTGCAGGTACTACTAACATGTCTGCAGGTACACAAACTAACCCTAATGCAGGTACACAAGCAATGATGGATGGATCTGCAGAGGAGTTTGTTTTGATTGAAAGGAGCACGTTTGATCAGTACTTCACTCCAACAGATAAAGAGAAAAAGAGTTCAGATGGTGATGCTGTTCAAAAGGAAATTCCAAAGGTTAATGTAGAAGGTGATGCTGAACCTTCTCATGATGATAAGGATAGGAATAAAGAGTCAGAAGTTGATGGGCAACAAGGGAATACACATAGCAGCAGTTCTTTCAACTCTGCTGCCAGGCCAAAACACTCTGCTGTTAGGCCAAAACACTCTGCTGTTAGGTTTGGTAACTCTGCTGCTATGCCAAAGGACTCTACTGATAAAGATGGTGATTCTGATGATGATTCTTCTGATGAGATGCCCGAATTACAAGAAGTATATGTGGATACTGATGATGAAGTTGTTGATGTTTTTGGTGCTGAAGGTGATTTATCAAATTTGGAGACTGATATACCTGTTAGTCCCACTCCTACAACCAGAATCCACAAGAATCACCCAAAGGAGCAAATAATTGGTGATGTTCACTCTGCTGTTCAGACTAGAAGTAAATCAAAAGGGTTGAGTGATTTGCTTGATCAAGGATTGTTTGCTCAAACACTTAAGAAGAGAAATAGCCACAAGGATTTACAGAATTGCATGTTTGCCTGTTTCTTATCTCAAGAAGAACCCAAAACCATTCACAAGGCTATGAAAGATGAAAGTTGGGTTGAAGCTATGCAAGAGGAGTTGCTGCAGTTCAAGCTTCAAGAGGTCTGGACATTAGTTGATTTGCCTAATGGAAAAAGGGCAATTGGTACAAAATGGGTGTTCAGATGTAAAAGAGATGAAAGAGGTATTGTTGTCAGAAACAAGGCTAGATTGGTGGCTCAGGGATACACTCAGGAAGAAGGAATTGACTATGATGAGGTATTTGCCCCAGTTGCAAGACTAGAGGCTATCAGACTTTTCTTGGCATATGCCTCATACAAGAATTTTCCTGTGTATCAAATGGATGTGAAAAGTGCTTTCTTGTATGGAAAGATACCTGAAGAGGTTTATGTGATGCAACCACCTGGGTTTGAAGATCCTAAGTATCCTGATAGGGTCTACAAGGTGAAGAAAGCACTGTATGGACTACATCAAGCTCCTAGAGCTTGGTATGACACCTTATCCCAGTATTTGTTGAACAATGGTTTTTGCAGAGGAACCATTGATAAAACATTGTTCATTAAGAAAGACAAAAAGGATATCCTACTTGTTCAGGTTTATGTAGATGAAATCATTTTTGGGTCTACAAATAAGGTGTTATGTGAAGGATTTGAGAAGCTTATGCACAGCAGGTTTGAGATGAGTTCTATGGGAGAACTGACTTTCTTTTTAGGACTTCAAGTTAAGCAGAAGTCTGATGGGATTTTTATTAGCCAAGACAAGTATGTGGCTGATATGTTAAAGAAATTTGGTTTCAAAGATGTGAAGGCAGCTAAGACACCAATGGATAAAAACAAACCTTTGCTCAAGGATGAAGATGGGGTAGAGGTTGATGTACATATTTATAGGTCAATGATTGGTTCATTGATGTATCTGACTGCTTCAAGGCCAGATATCATGTTTTCTGTGTGTGCTTGTGCTAGATTTCAAGTGTCCCCAAAAGTTTCTCACTTGGAAGTAGTCAAAAGAATTTTTAGGTACATAAAGGGTCAACCAAAATTGGGTCTTTGGTATCCTAATAATTCACCATTTGACTTGATAGCATACTCAGATAGTGACTATGCTGGTGCTACTATGGATAGAAAGTCAACCACTGGAGGCTGTCAGTATCTTGGACATAGACTGATCTCTTGGCAATGTAAGAAACAAACAGTGGTGGCTAATTCAACAACTGAAGCAGAATATGTTGCTGCTTCTAGCTGCTGTGGACAAGTGCTCTGGATTCAGAACCAATTGCTGGATTATGGGTACAATTTCATGAACACAAAAATTTTTATTGACAACAACAGCACAATGTGTATTATCAAAAATCCTGTTTTTCATTCTAAAACAAAACACATAGAGATAAGACATCATTTTATTAGAGATTGTTATGAGAAAAAGTTAATTCAAGTGGTTAAAATACATACTGACAATAATGTTGCTGATTTACTTACAAAAAGTTTTGATGTAAGTAGATTTCAATTTTTAGTTGCTAGTATTGGTATGATCAATCTTTAAATCTTTAAACATCTTATCTCTGTATGTTTTTGTAAAATTTTGTAAGGATTTGTGCTGTTGATTAGTCATTATCTGGTGTTTAGTCAAAGTCTGCTGTTTAGTTGTTTATTGCTATGTCTACTCTGCTGCTATTATGGAATATTCTTGCTTGTGTTTGTTGTTTGCTACTAACCTTTTGCAGATACACATACATACACAATCAAGTAAAGCATGAAAAGAGGAAGTTCATTGATCATAAAGGCATAAGTACATCATACAGTTTCCATACATTCATGCTATTCAAAAGAAAGATCAAAAGACATCAAGATACAAAGTTTCACAACCTAAATCCTAGCAAAGTCAGGCATGACCTTGCTGCGAGGTCCTCGAGTACCCATGGCTTCAAATACTCTTGGACAAGGGAGTGCAAGTACTACTGGTCGTGGTGGTGGACTCTGCTGTTGGCTTGTTGAGGGAGCTGATTTCTTTTGCTGCTTCTTCTTCCTTGGAACAGGGGGTTTCTGCTCAACCGTACTTGGCTTTGGATGAGGCAGGTGGACACTCTTTGCAAAGGCGGCGGCGGCATTCTCCATTTGCTTCTGCAGTTCAGCGGTTAAAGGATGCTGTGGAGGATCGATTTTTGTTTTTCCTTCATCATCAGAATCTTCAAAGGAGGATGGTGTTGATGGAAGTGGGTCGGAATATTCCTCTTCGACAACCGCTTTGCCTTTTGGTTTTGCTGAAGATGAACTTGGAAGATAACCTTGAGGAAAGTAACTTGCCCATCCCTCTGAATCGTCTGATGATGAATCGGATGATATGTCGATGATTGGAGCTTTTGATGAACTCATGATTTTTTGATTTTGAGTTAGGGTTTGTGAATTGGGATTTGCTAAAGAGATTAAGGGCTTTTTGGATTTCAATGTGGGGTTGGTATTGTATTTAAGGAAGTAATTTTGAAGATTTTGGGAATGTTGACTTTTGGTCAACACTTTCATCACTCTGCTGATGAGTTTGAAAGTTGAAGGGTCAAACTGAAACTTTTGGCGCGTTCTTAAACCTAATTAGATCAAAACGGTCTCATAAGCCAATTTGATCTCATTAACTTGAAATTGCTCAAAACTACATTTGATTCTCACCCAAGAACACTAATTTATTTCATTACACCCAAAACCCCCAAATCATAATGGCTCGACGCACGTTTCCAGAAGAACATAATCAAATTGCATTTCTGAGTAAGGTTTCTGCTGCTGCTGGATTTCATGAGGTTATGGATTTTCTAAGTGCTTCTAGATTAAGGTATGCGTTAACAGCTGATCCTACCATTTATAAATCTCATATGAAACAATTTTGGTCAACTGTTAAGTTGGATATACTAGATGGTGAGGAAAGATTGATAGGTAGTGTGGATGGGGAGAATATTGTAGTTAGTGAAACAACCCTTAAGAGATGTCTTCGTTTATCAGGCATACCTACACCTCCTACCCTTACCCCAGAACTAGTTATGACTGAGCTTGAGAACATAGGATATGAGAGACCTGAGGCTGGTGGAACATTTTTGAAAGGTCGTCTTTGTCCCCATTGGAAGTTCTTGATACATACTCTACAACACTGGCTTTAGTGTGTATGGCAACAGGGCAACCCTTTGATTTTTCTTCTATGATATTTGAGGGTATGAAGAAGTTTATTAAGAAGAAATTCTATTTGTATCCAAGGTTTCTACAACTTGTTATCAACTCTCAGCTAAGAGAACCCTTGAGGCATACAAATGTTGAGCCCTGTAGTAGAATGGCAATCAAGATGTTTGCTTTTCTAAAGAAGAATGGGAAAGGATTTTCTGGTACTATAACTCCCCTAACTGCGCACATCTTGAATATAGTGGCTGCAGTGAATGAGGATGAAGAGGCTGGTACACCCACAGCTTCCCATCACACATCCTCATCAACAAGTTTGAATGAATCAGTGTCACATGAAACCCAAAACACCCAATCACCTAGGACTTCACCACATGAGAACATTGTGCTACCTCAGGCCAATGTTAGTATGGATGCAGATGAGGCTGATACAGGTGTTGGAGGTATCATGATGGAAGAGGCTGGCACTACTGTTTCCAACTTAGTAGTTGAACAGGACAGTGCTAACATTATTAAGACCTCAACCATGGCAACATCTTTTGTAGAAGGTTCTCAGGAACCTGATACAACTGATGGTAACCCCAGCCAAATGGCTTCTATGGGGGGGCTCAGATGTTCAACCTAGGGTTGAGACTGAGTTTGTGTCCCAAGATTCACCTCTCGGAGAAGTTAACACATCTCGAAGTGATGAGGACAGAGATGATACTATTGAATTGATGGACACTGATGTACATATTGACATTGCAAATGATACACCTCTCGGACCAGGTTACACAGGTCGAAGTGTTGATGCTAGTATTGAACATGACACTGAGGATTTGACGGTTAAAACACCAGTACATACTGCCAATTCCAATGATCAACCTCTCGGGTCAGGTTACACAGACCGAAGTTGTGAGGATATCATGAAACAATTAAAAGAATTGACGGATAACTGTACAAAATTGTCAAAGGAGGTCCTTGGTCTTCGAAAGGAGTTAAAGACAGTCAAAGCTACTCAAGGTGCTGAAATTAGAAGGCTTAAAATAAGGATTACTCATCTTGAGGGGAGGCTAAAGAAGAGTTCCAAACCAAGTTTGGAAGAGGATGCTTCCAAACAGGGGAGGAATGATCAGGAGACTGTAGTGAATGATCAGGATCAGGAAGTTGTAAAAGGTTCAAGGGAGGTTGAAAAGGACTCTGTTGAAAATGTTGGTGATAAGAGTGACAAGGTTGACTCTGCTGGTGCAGAACACTCTGCTGATGGGTTAAATGTTTCTGCTGATGATACTGAGAAGAGTGCAGGAGTAAAGGACTCTGCTGATTCAGATGATGAACAGATGACTTTAGCTCAAGTACTGCTGAACATGAACAAAGGAACTAAAAACACCCACACCATCACAACAACAAGCTGCTGAATCTGCTGAAGAGCTTGAAAGAATGCAAAAGTTGGCTGATGAACAAGCTCAGATTGCACAGGATGAAGAATATGCAAGAAGTGTTGCAGCTGATGAAGAAAGAAATCAGTTTGAACTTATGGAAAGCTCTACATTTAAAGAAGTTAATCAAGAAGAATTAAATGAACAATTGCAGTATTTCATTGATTCTGATATGATTGTAAGAGGTGAAGCTAGGTTGATAACAAATGATGAGCAGTTGGAAGGAAATGAAAAGACAAAAGAGCTTGTTGAGTTTATACTGAGAAAGAATGGATTAGCTAAGTGGGAAGAGCTGATTATGAGGATTAAAGAAGCACAGAAGCATGGTTACAAACAAAGGTCATCTTCAAGGAAAGCATTGGTTAATGACATGAAGTATTATTTGAAGAATGCTAGAAATTATCAGATGAAGGATTTCAAAGGAAAGTCAGATGCCTTAATTGAAAAGGAATTTTATGAAACTTATGCTAAGCTTAATCCAAGAAAAATTTCTGAAAAGAAGAGAAATCCAGAAGCTATGGGATCTGACAATATGAAAGCATCTGGGAGTGGAAGTGTTTCAAAGCCCATAGTATCTGATGTTGAAGAAGAGAAAGAAATTATTGTTGAAGCTGAAGTAATGACTGAATCCTCTGTTGGTACAAAGAGATATAGGAGGAAAGTAAAGCAGGTGGGTAGGAAGAAGAGAAGAACTCAGTCAGTAGTGATGAGTGATTCAGAGAAAGAGGATAGTGATTCAGAGAAAGAAGAAGTAACTGCAGATGATATAAAAGGGATTATGGATCTCACAGTTCATGAACCTCAAGAAGAGCCTGAGTTACTTAATGAAGTTCCTTTATCAATAAAATATCCAATCATTTCCTATTCACATGATGTTCTAGCTGATAGTCAAGTATGCTGGGTGATTAAGAGATCAAATGGTTCAAGTGTGGGATATATTAGTTTTTCTCAGATGTTGCACTACATGGATAGGGAGGATATTATACAACTCTGGAATCTTTACAAGATGAATTATGGTGATACTAGACCAGAGGTGGTGTATGAAAGACTAAATTATTACTACTTGAAGAATATGTTTGAACCAGATGAGAGAAGTATTGAATGGAAGAAGTTATTAAGCTCCACAGTTCAAAAATGGTATTTATATCAATCTTGTGGAGTTCATCTCTTATCATGCATAGGTGTGACTGTGTATATGCTTGTGGAGAAGGATTATGTCATCAACAACAGTACATCTATTCTGTATCAAATGTTGCAGCCTGGTAAGTTGACATTACAAAGACCATTTGATGTAGATAATCAAGCATTCGATCTAATTGAGAAATATAAAAAGTTGCTGGAATCAAAGGTTTCAAAACAGTAAAGTGTTTGGAAGCATCCTCCTGGTGGTTATCTGGATTTAAAGAAACTTGATGATTTTTGTAGAAAAATATCAAGTTTAGGGGAGGATTGTTGTGTCTAAAATGCTGCTGATTCGAGAAACATAACTCTGCTGGATAGTTATGTGACTCTGCTGATTAGTACATTAACTCTGCTGTTTTGATAACTCTGCTGTTTGAGATAATAGGCATAGTGTAACTCTGCTGCTAGCTCACGAAGACTCTGCTGCTAGAAGATTTACTCTGCTGCTTATTAGATATGTATAGTATGTTAAGGATAAGTATAGAAAAGATACGTAAGATATTTTTCTTGTATAGAAAGTCTTGTAAACCGACTAGGACTCCTTACGCTATAAAAGGAGGATCTAGGGTTAGGGTTAGATATCGATTATCTTAGCATACGTATTGTTTACACTTCAAGGTTTCTGTAACCCTATTGCTATTGAGCAATCGTTATTAATATAATTGAAGTGTTGTTTGATAATTCGTTTGTGTTTATTCTTCTTAAGATCAAATATTAGTTTCCGCATAATATTTGATATACAACTCAAGATCAGTTTCTATACCAATTACCTTAGATTTATCTAAAGTAATTAATAAGATCGTGAAGCTCAAATGGGATCAACAAGAATGATCAGGAGACTGTAGTGAATGATCAGGATCAGGAAGTTGTAAAAGGTTCAGGGGAGGTTGAAAAGGACTCTGTTGAAAATGTTGGTGATAAGAGTGACAAGGTTGACTCTGCTGGTGCAGAACACTCTGCTGATGGGTTACATGTTTCTGCTGATGATACTGAGAAGAGTGCAGGAGTAAAGGACTCTGCTGATTCAGATGATGAACAGATGACTTTAGCTCAAGTACTGCTGAACATGAACAAAGGAACTAAAACACCCACACCATCACAACAACAAGCTGCTGAATCTGCTGAAGAGCTTGAAAGAAAGAAAAAGTTGGCTGATGAACAAGCTCAGATTGCACAGGATGAAGAATATGCAAGAAGTGTTGCAGCTGATGAAGAAAGAAATTAGTTTGAACTTATGGAAAGCTCTACATTTAAAGAAGTTAATTAAGAAGAATTAAATGAACAATTGCAGTATTTCATTGATTCTGATATGATTGTAAGAGGTGAAGCTAGGTTGATAACAAATGATGAGCAGTTGGAAGGAAATGAAAAGACAAAAGAGCTTGTTGAGTTTATACTGAGAAAGAATGGATTAGCTAAGTGGGAAGAGCTGATTATGAGGATTAAAGAAGCACAGAAGCATGGTTACAAACAAAGGTCATCTTCAAGGAAAGCATTGGTTAATGACATGAAGTATTATTTGAAGAATGCTAGAAATTATCAGATGAAGGATTTCAAAGGAAAGTTAGATGCCTTAATTGAAAAAGAATTTTATGAAACTTATGCTAAGCTTAATCCAAGAAAAATTTCTGAAAAGAAGCGAAATCCAGAAGCTATGGGATCTGACAATATGAAAGCATCTGGGAGTGGAAGTGTTTCAAAGCCCATAGTATCTGATGTTGAAGAAGAGAAAGAAATTATTGTTGAAGCTGAAGTAATGACTGAATCCTCTGTTGGTACAAAGAGATATAGGAGGAAAGTAAAGCAGGTGGGTAGGAAGAAGAGAAGAACTCAGTCAGTAGTGATGAGTGATTCAGAGAAAGAGGATAGTGATTCAGAGAAAGAAGAAGTAACTGCAGATGATATAAAAGGGATTATGGATCTCACAGTTCATGAACCTCAAGAAGAGCCTGAGTTACTTAATGAAGTTCCTTTATCAATAAAATATCCAATCATTTCCTATTCACATGATGTTCTAGCTGATAGTCAAGTATGCTGGGTGATTAAGAGATCAAATGGTTCAAGTGTGGGATATATTAGTTTTTCTCAGATGTTGCACTACATGGATAGGGAGGATATTATACAACTCTGGAATCTTTACAAGATGAATTATGGTGATACTAGACCAGAGGTGGTGTATGAAAGACTAAATTATTACTACTTGAAGAATATGTTTGAACCAGATGAGAGAAGTATTGAATGGAAGAAGTTATTAAGCTCCACAGTTCAAAAATGGTATTTATATCAATCTTGTGGAGTTCATCTCTTATCATGCATAGGTGTGACTGTGTATATGCTTGTGGAGAAGGATTATGTCATCAACAACAGTACATCTATTCTGTATCAAATGTTGCAGCCTGGTAAGTTGACATTACAAAGACCATTTGATGTAGATAATCAAGCATTCGATCTAATTGAGAAATATAAAAAGTTGCTGGAATCAAAGGTTTCAAAACAGTAAAGTGTTTGGAAGCATCCTCCTGGTGGTTATCTGGATTTAAAGAAACTTGATGATTTTTGTAGAAAAATATCAAGTTTAGGGGAGGATTGTTGGGTCTAAAATGCTGCTGATTCGAGAAACATAACTCTGCTGGATAGTTATGTGACTCTGCTGATTAGTACATTAACTCTGCTGTTTTGATAACTCTGCTGTTTGAGATAATAGGCATAGTGTAACTCTGCTGCTAGCTCACGAAGACTCTGCTGCTAGAAGATTTACTCTGCTGCTTATTAGATATGTATAGTATGTTAAGGATAAGTATAGAAAAGATACGTAAGATATTTTTATTGTATAGAAAGTCTTGTAAACCGACTAGGACTCCTTACGCTATAAATGGAGGATCTAGGGTTAAGGTTAGATATAGATTATCTTAGCATACGTATTGTTTACACTTCAAGGTTTCTGTAACCCTATTGCTATTGAGCAATCGTTATTAATATAATTGAAGTGTTGTTTGATAATTCGTTTGTGTTTATTCTTCTTAAGATCAAATATTAGTTTCCGCATAATATTTGATATACAACTCAAGATCAGTTTCTATACCAATTACCTTAGATTTATCTAAAGTAATTAATAAGATCGTGAAGCTCAACTGGGATCAACAATAGCCACCATAGTCTGCTTCTTACACTGCCAAGAGATTAATCTTCGACCTAAGAATTGACAACCACCTGTTGTAGACTTTCTATCCATGCTAGCACCAGCATAATCAGAATCAGAGAATGCAACAAGATCAAATGCAGACTCTTTAGGATACCATAGTCCTAAGTTAGGTTGTCCTTTAAGGTATCTGAAGATCCTTTTTACTCGTGTGAGATGAGACACCTTAGGAGTCACTTGGAATCTTGCACAGGCACACACAGCAAACATAATATCAGGCCTAGATGATGTAAGATACATCAGAGACCCAATCATAGATCTATACATGTGCACATCCACATCTTCACCACTGTGATCCTTTAATAACAAATGTGTCTCCTTGTCAATTGGTGTGCTAGCAACCTTGGCATCTGTGAATTGAAATTTCCTTAAAATTTCACCAACATATTTATCCTGAGAGATAAATATACCATTTGACTTTTGCTGTACTTGAACACCTAGAAAGAAGGTAAGCTCTCCCATAGAACTCATCTGAAATTGGTCTTTCATCAGCTTTTCAAACTCCTTACACATCTGTTTCTTAGTAGAACCAAAAATGATGTCATCTACATAAACTTGAACTAGTAGAATATCACCCTTGTCCTTCTTAATAAAAAGAGTTTGATCTATTTTCCCTCTATGAAACCCATTCTTCAGAAGATATTTAGCAAGAGTTTCATACCAAGCTCTTGGAGCCTGATGCAATCCATATAGAGCTTTCACCACCTTATAAACCTTGTCAGGATGCTCTTGATCTATAAAACCTGGAGGTTGTAAAACATAAACCTCTTCATCAATAGTGCCATACAGAAATGCACTTTTCACATCCATTTGATAGACCATAAACCCCATAAATGAAGCATAAGCAAGAAATAATCTTATTGCTTCAATCCTGGCAACTGGAGCAAAAACTTCCTCATAATCTATACCCCCTCCTGAGTATAGCCTTGAGCAACCAATCTTGCTTTGTTCTTTATAACAATGCCTCTCTCATCCTTCTTATTCCTGAATACCCACTTTGTGCCAATCACTCTCATTCCCTTTGGTAGATCAACCAGAACCCAAACATTTTGAATTTTGAATTGAAGTAGCTCTTCTTGCATAGCTTCAACCCAACTTGATGATTCTAAAGCCTTTAACACATTCTTGGGTTCAATCTGAGATAGAAAACATACAAACATACACTCATTCTCATCTTCATGATGTTTCTCTTCATAAACCACACTGAGAAATCCATGATGATCTGGGTCTTGAATTTTCCTTCTGGTCTTGACTCCAGATTGTACATCTCCTATGATATTGGTAAGTGGATGATTCCTATGTACAATAGTATGGGGAGTAGAAGGAACTGCATAAGTAGTAGGCATGTTTTGCAGACCATCTCCAAAGAAATCAAACTCATCAGCTTGAGAAGCAGTATCAACTGGTGAATCAAGATGAGGTTGACTTGGTCCAGCAGCATCACTATTTTGCTCAGCAGTTGGAACTTGAGGTTGAGCAGTGCTAACTCCATTGGAACTGCTCGTTGGAATTTCAGCTTCTTTATCATTCTGATCACTTGTTTCAGCAGCATCTTTCTCTTTGTCTACACCACTTGATGAAGGAATATCATCTTTCTTTGTAGAAGACTCATTCACAGGACTTTCTTCCATGACAGGTATGAAAATGCAATCATCATCTTCCTCTACTGAACCTGCATCATTGTTAGTATTTGTACCTGTAACAGGCACATAATTCATGGAATCTGAAAGACTGTCAATATCAAAGATCCAATCTGGACCTACACCTGCAACATTTGGTTTATTCTCCAAAAATTCTATGTGCAGATTTTCTTCTACTTGCTTGGTGCTTGTATTGTACACCCTAAAAGCCTTGCTGTGCAGAGAGTAACCAACAAAGAAACCTTCCTCAGATTTCCCATCAAACTTTCCTAGTTGGTCTTTGGTATTAAAGATAGTAACATGACAACCAAAAGGTCTCATGAAGCTTAAGGCAGGGGTTCTACCTCTAAGAAGCTCATAAGGAGTCTTATTGTGAGGTTGTACAACTAAAACCCTATTCAACACATAACAAGCAGTGCTAACTGCTTCAGCCCAAAATGAAACTGGTAGCTTAGAGTCAGCTAACATTGTCCTAGCAGCCTCTATAAGAGTTCTATTCTTCCTCTCAGCTACACCATTTTGCTGTGGGGTTCTAGCTACACTAAACTCCCTCTTAATACCTTTTTCTCTGCAAAAGTCATCCATCACTCTATTCTTAAATTCAGTCCCATTGTCACATCTGATTATCTTAACCTTCTTATCAACTAGGTTTTCTACTTCAACAATAAGGGTCTTAAGTATTTCACTTGTCTCATCCTTAGTTTTCATAAAGAATACCCAAGAAAACCTACTATAATCATCAGTAACAACAAGGCAGTATCTCTTAAAGTTCAAGCTATTCACAGAAGTAGGACCAAACAAGTCCATATGTAACATATACAAAGCTTGAAAAATAGAGTTATGGGTCTTTGGCTTACATGAGGCTCTGTGTTGCTTACCCTTAAGGCAAGAAACACAAGTTTGGTCATTTAGAAAAAATTTGTTTGGTAAACCTCTTACCAATCCATGTTTAGCAATATTGTTAATGGTTTTAAAATTAACATGACCAAGCCTCCTGTGCCATAACATTGATTCTTCCAATGTGGCTTTTGCAACAAGACAAGTAAGTCCAACCTTAGGAACTAGTTTATTCATCTCAACACTGTATGTATTATCCTTTCTGGGGATTTTAAGCAATACTTGACTTTCATCAGGTAGCTTGAAATCAGGGGAAAGTATAAGACAATCAGTATCAGTAAATAAAACTTTGTTCTGTTTATCACAAATTTGTGATACACTGAAAAGATTGTACTTAAGTTCTGGTACATAATACACATTTTCAAAATCAAGGTTACCAGTTTTAATTACCCCTTTACCAGTAATTCTTCCTCCAACACCACCACCAAAGACAACTGGTCCTCCATCCAGAGCAATAAAGTCTGAAAGATATGACATGTTGCCTGTCATGTGCCTAGAACATCCACTGTCTGAATATCCTCTATCTTCTTTGCCATTTGAGGGATGTTCCTGCACACAAAATAAAGGTGTTAGTTTCTTTTGGGGATCCAAACCATCACTGGTTTGGATCTGCCTTGTGCATCAAGATAAGAAAACTTGTTTGAGGTCTTTGATGCACCATTGGGTTGAGTAGAATTTTTAACCCAATGTGCTGAGGCCTTGACAGCATTGCCCCTGTTTCCCTTAATATTTGAGTGCCTAGCAGTTGGATTTGCTGGTCTAGCAGTTGGAACTGCTTGTTTAATCTTAGGCACCCACTTCTGATTAGCCATTGCTATTTTCTGATAAAAATGACTTTTAACTGTTTGTGCATGATTTGAAAATTGTTTTGCACTTGAAACAGTTTGCTTGTTATTAAACCACTTATTTTGACTAGCAGTTGAAACTGTTTTGATGCCAGTCTTTAACATAACAGTTTTAGGTGACATCTTATGATTTGCATTAGGGTTTGTCAATCTAGTTGGACCATTTTGAGTTACCCTAGCATTGTTATTACTGTTCACCCTTGCATTCCCAGTAACCCTCTTTTTCCATGGGTTAGAATCACAATAAGCAGCCATATGCTCAAAACTTCCACAAACAAAACATACTTTTCTAATCATAGCAAACTTATCATCCACTTTCTTAGATTTTGAGTGATTCCAGTTCCTATGACTACTCTCAGAACTTGATGATCTGTTCTTAGTCCTATACATCTCAGCATATCTAACATTTTTCCTAACTGGTTTTATGTTTTCAGTCTTAACCACTTTAGGAGCATGTTTAACTTCTACCTTAACAACATTAGGTTTTTTCTTAACCTCTACATTCTCATCATCAGATGTCCACTCCTCAATAGTTGGAGCATCTGAGTTCCTATCAGAGGACATCTTTTCCTCAGAAAGAGATTTATCACTAGCACTCACAAAAGCATCTTCTGCCTTAACAAATTTAACAGGATTTTCACTAATCTTTACACCATATCCAGGAAAATCCATATCCTTAAACTCTTCTAAACCTGTATGAGCTAAATTGATTCCTGGTGGAGCAAACATTCCTCTAAAGGGGGGAGCAACAGACTTATAACCTAAACCAGATTTAGCTTTGTTAAGTATTTGACTCTCTACAATCTTCTTAACTCCATCTGAAGTATATTCAAGAGTGTCTACACTTAACTGAATGTTATCTTTCTCCTTTTTAAGCTTCTCTAGTTCATATACAAGTCCACTCATTTTATTTTTCTTTTTTTTTCCAATTCCCTCTTTAAAAGACCTATCTCATCAGTAAAGTTTGACTCATTCTGTTTATAAAACACAATTTGTTCTTCCAAAATAGCTAATCCTCTTTTATGATTTGATAGACTAAAACTTATTTGATTATATTCAACTCTAAGATCATCATACTGTTTCTTAATATTTTCATAATCTTTTAAAGCATGACAAGAGTTAGAACATTTTTCAGGTTTATATACCTCAGTGTCTGAGAAAGCCATCAAACCCAAGTTAGCTGGTTCTTCTTCTTCCTCCATGAAGCTCCAATCAAATCCAGCTCCATCTATAGCTACCATAGCCTTGGAAGAAGGCTCTTCAACATTAACAGTTCTCCTTGACCCTTGCTGATTCTTAAATCCTTGACCTTGGTTGCTTTGTTTTCTTGGACCTCTACATTCCCTGGCAAAGTGCCCCATCTTGTGACAATTAAAGCATTCCACCTTAGACTTATCATACCCAGCAACATCTCTTCCATTGAAGGTAATCTTATTCCCAGTCCTTTTGTAATACTTCTTAGCCCTGATGCTTATCAAAGCCAACTGCCACTTCAAATCCATAGCTTCCAAATCATCTTCAGCAATTTGAAGAAGATCTTCATTAAAGATCTTTGACCCACCAGACTGTTCTGATACAAATGCATATATGGTCTCTTCAGTCAAGCCAGCAGTGCTAGTTTTTTACACTAGCAGTGCTAACTGTTGGTATAGCAGTACCAACTGCTTCTTCATCTTCATGATTAGACCTGTTTGAAGAAGATACAAAAAGCCATATTCCCTGAACTGGAACTGGTGCTACCACTCTTCTTGACCTTTTG
Source organism: Artemisia tridentata subsp. tridentata (assembly GCA_021014915.2). Lineage (NCBI taxonomy): Eukaryota > Viridiplantae > Streptophyta > Magnoliopsida > Asterales > Asteraceae > Artemisia > Artemisia tridentata. The sequence goes on from CP139502.1 coordinate 769,472, forward strand.
CTCAACAATCTTGAGATTATTGTAAAGCTCATTCATTGTCATGTTCTCCAGCTCTGGTTTATTGCTCCAAACCACAACATAAGTGTTCCATTCAGCAGGTAAACTATTTAGAAACTTCATGTTGAGGTCTTCTTGAGGTATCACAATCTTCAACAGAGTAAGTTGACTGATGATCTTCTTAAGCCTATTAAAGATTTGATCCAAAGTTTCATTGCTTGATGCAGTGAAGTTCTCATAACTTTGCTTGAGTAGGGTTTTCTGTGCCTTCTTGGTAGCTTCATTGCCACCAAATCTTTCCACCACTGCTTCAAAAAGAGTTTTTGCCGACTCATAATGGCTAAAGTTCAGCACTTGATCATTCGGAATTGCCATTAGTAACAAATTCCTAGCCTTCTGACCATTCTTCTTTTTGACTCTCTCCTCGTTTGTAACTGGCTCAGTGTTAAGCTTTGTGACCTTGGAACCATCAGCACGTGTTTCTTCAACAACAACTGGTTTGAAGGAATCACCATTGATAATAATATCCCATAATGCATAGTCTTGCACCATGAAGTATTGCTCTATCCTGAGCCGCCATAAGTCGTATTCATTCTGTTTCAGCATGGGGAGTTTAGCAAGGATTGAGGTTTGAGGTGTCTCCATGTCCATCTTCTTAGATTGCTAGTGAGTAAATACTTCTGATTCTTCTAAACTCAACGTATCAAAAACCTTGGCTCTGATACCACTTGACCGGATCTAAACACACACGTTGTGTTGGGGATACTTTGAGTATATACTTGATAGCACGCGGAATTTACTACCAAGTACTTAGAAGAATATAAGTTCGTGTTTGGTGATTGATTAAGTAAAACAATAAGAACACAAAACGATATCAACCAAACTTATCACTTCAATATATCGAATGATTACAATTATGAACGTGAATAATCTTAGGTATTCGATGTATTCGATATGAATGATATGTGTGTATCTGTATATCAAACCCTAATCTAAGGATCTCCTTTTATAATGTAAAGAGTCCTTTTCACGTTAAACATCTAACCGTATCATTCTATACAAATAAGATATTTACCATATCTTTTCTATAATTATCTTCACACGATTTCACCTTGATCTCTTAAGCAGTCCTAACTGTTCTTCCTTCAGCAGTTCTAACTGCTCTTCCATCATCCGTCTAAACTATTCTTGCATCAACAGTCTTAACTGTTCTTGTATACTTCAACCGTACAAACTGCTTAAGTTTAATTCCCAACACAAGGCCTTGCTTGTCGAGGTTCGATCGCGTGGTCCCCTGGCAGTCGCGACTGCATCGTCCGGTGCTGCGGCTAATAACATGCCGGGAGGGAGAACCGCTCATTCACGGTTCAAAATTCCCCTAAATCTGGATAACAACTCTGTTTGCAATATTAAAAAACAAAGCGGGACCGCTCAACTTCTTCGTTGTGCCAAAATAATAATATGGGATGAAGCATCGATGGCAAAAAGGCAAGCAGTAGAGGCGGTAGACCGAACCATGCAAGACATCACGGGGGTTCAACTACCGTTCGGTGGTAAGATAATGGTTCTGGGTGGCGATTTTAGACAGGTGTTGCCGGTAACAAGACGTGGTACTTGCGCACAGATTGTTGACTCGAGATTACGTATGTCGCCTCTTTGGCATTTCATTAGAAAGATCTCGCTGACTCTGAATATGAGAGCTTTAACAGATCCGTGGTTTTCGGCTTTCCTACTACGGGTCGGCAACGGAGACGAGGAAACGTTGGATGGAAACTATATTCGAATACCCGATGACATGGTCATACCCTACACAAATGAGGAAACATCAAAAGATGCTTTGATCGACGCAGTGTTTCCATCTTTGCGAGTCAACGGTGGTTCTTCGGATGATATCATATCTAGGGCGATTTTATCAACAAAAAATGAACACGTTGATGACATTAACGATAAGTTGATAGAACGCTTTTCCGGAGCGGAAAGAATCTACTACAGTTTTGACACAACAGAAGACGACACAAATAACTATTATCCGGTTGAATTCCTAAACTCGCTAACTGTTGGTGGTTTGCCCCCTCATTATCTTCGGCTCAAAGTTGGGTGCCCGATTATACTTTTACGGAATTTAGATCCCTCAAATGGGTTATGCAATGGGACAAGATTGATATGCAAATCTTTAGAGCCTAACATGATCGACGCAGAGATCGCTGTCGGCCAACATGCCAGAAAGAGAGTATACGTGCCTAGAATTCCGTTATGTCCGTCTGAAAGTGACATGTTCCCGTTTAAGTTGAAAAGAAATCAGTTTCCAGTCCGCCTTAGCTTTTCCATGACTATAAATAAGGCGCAAGGACAGACAATTCCAAATGTTGGCGTTTATCTACCAGATTCAGTATTCTCTCATGGTCAGCTTTATGTGGCGTTGTCGAGAGGGATCTCACGTGGAAACACAAAGGTATTAGTAAAGCCTGCCAAAAAGTTCGATGAAGACGGAGTGTACACGTCAAACATTGTGTATCGAGAAGTCCTGCGTGAAGAGTAGAATACACATGTGTATATGATTTTAATATTTTAGCTATATATTTTGCAAAATCATTTTAGCAGATGCATTTATAGTCTCACCAATCATTGTAGTTTATTCCATTGTTACACTTTCAAATATATCACGAAGCAATTGATACACATATTGTTTGTCTTGTGATATCGTGCCAACACGTTAGTAGAGATTTGGTGCCGATAACATTTGTTTTAGGGTACCCGCTGCCGCAACGCGCGGGTACCCTACTAGTAGTATATAATACAAAACAAGGATTTACATCAAGGTAAGCGGGCAACAAGCTGCGCCGCCACCCCTTTCTGGATAGCAAACCCTATAATTATATAATTATAATAAGATTGAAAAATAACATGTTTTATAGGTACAAACATACAATTAATTTGATAAACAATTACTATAATTATAAGGATATTGGTAGCTTGTTGAAAATTGAGAGGCTTATTTTGTATGATTTTAAAAGCTGGAACTAAGAAAAGAAGAATAAAAAAAGGGGAAAAACCCCAAAGTGCTCAGCGAGTTTCGAACTTAAGCTTATGGAGATGTCTTTCTTTTAGTTGTACGTTAGCACATTGAGTTTCTAGTCTGTTTCTTTGTCTAATAGTTAACTACATATTAGTACTAGCAGGGTCCTCGCATGATACGGCTGAGGGTACCTGTAATTTAATTTTTTCGGCTAATAATTTATTTCATTTGTACGTTTTTTGGCAATAACTTTACTAATTAGTTTGTTCGTTTAGGGACTATAAGCAATGACAAAAGTTTGGTGAAACTTTGCACAAAATATGTATAATTATTTATTGTTTGTTTGTTTTTTTTTTTTAATTTAGTACATTGGTTGGTTTGTACAATGTGTTTTTTTAATTGTATTTTCTTATTGAAAGAGGGTTTTTAAAGTATCATTAATTATCAATTTGCATGACTTGTACTATGTATTTTAGTACTTTTATTTATTACTAACTCAGTGTTTATGTGTATGAGAAAAACATGTTGTACTTTTAGCTTCTTTACTTGTATTGTTTAATTTTCAGTTTAAAATATGTTATGACATTTAGGGTGCATTTGGTTCGTAAGTGGGATTGAAATTAAATTCGGATTTGGGAAATGATTGAAAGATTGGGGAAAGGTTTGAGAAAAATATAGATTTTAAATTAAATGAAGAGAGAGAAAATAAATGATTGATTATTTTATTTTATGTATTTTTTTTTGAAAATTATATATAAATTTTGATTAATGTATAAAAAAGAATGTGAGTTAGTTGTGAGTGTGGGGATCACTAATATTGCAAAATGACAAAAAATAAATACAAATCCGGATCTTTTTTTTTATTCCCCCCAAAATGCCCAAGAATCAAATCTATCAATATTTGATAGATTGATTCCATTCCTCGGGGCCCACCATGCAAACAAAAACACATTTTTAAGTTTCTTTCATTTCATTTCTTATAAAACCGTGAACCAAACGCACCCTTAATTTTCAGTTTTAAATATGTTATGTCATGTTGTACTTTTAGCTTCTTTACTTCTATTGATGAGTTTTAAGAAAATTAATGAAGGAAGAGGCCTTTCTCTATTATAAGATAGTAAGATTATTTAATTATTTAATTACTGCTCATTTACGGTAAATAACTGTAAATTGTTATATAGATTGGAGACCGGACTGAATCGAGAAACTAGACCGACCATATTTCGGTCCGGTCCGGTCCTCAGTCCTCCCATTTTTTTATCTTCGGTTTTCTATTGAGTTCGATCTTACCCACAATCAACGGACCGGACTAACCCGAACATGGACCGAGAATTTAGGTCAGGTCCCGTTTTGGTCTGTCCAGTTTTCGAACTGTGATCTGCCCTAGTTGACGTCAACAACAACAAAACTCAGTCTCGACATAGTGTTCGTGCGGGAGGTAGAATTTAAACATGTCATACCTCTATCTTAGTGCAAACAAATGTTTAGAAATTTTCTCCGGAACAATTTGTTTATGTTAACAGAATAGTAATATATGGTATGTTTGGCAAAATTAGATAGAGTCACAGCTATATGTTTTACTTTAAAATATGTTTGACATATATTTGGAGCTCGAGCTTATTATTGTGAAATTACAAATGAACTATGATTTTACAAATTACATGTGATTTTTCTAAGCGAAAATTTCAACACTCACAAAAAAAACTGGAAAAATTGGATGTATATCGAAGTGTCCGTCTACTGAAAGATAAAAGAAATTCATTACCGCAATGGTGTATTTTTTTTTTTCGCTTGATGATTTACCGCTTGCAATATATTATATTTAAAAAAAATGGAAAGTTGGTTTTTTTAAATGGAAAAAGAGTAAACTCCAAAATACATACCTGTGGTTTACCCAATTTCGCACGATACATCACTCCCGAAAAAGTTGCAACATACACATCCCTCCGTTAGTAAAAGTCAAACGCAATACATCCACGAGGACGAACGATGCAAAGATTGTGTCGTTAACTTGGACACGTGGCAGTTATCTATTTTTAAGCAAGGGTAATTAAGTTTTATTCACACCTACTCTGACCCACCATTCTTTTAATTATACCAATCAAACACAATTCCCAGAAATCAAACACAAAACACAAACACAAATCCAGATCCAGATCAAAAACCCAAATCAAAAACAAAAACACAAACACCACTCTTTTTCAAAAACACAAACACAAACACAAATCAGTTAAACCCAAATCATAAACCAAAATAAAAAACACCCGTATAAGCTGATTGCCGCCAATTATTTTTATTTATACACACCCGTATAAGCTTCCAAAAAATCTTACATATAAATTGAATTGATATGTAACAATAAAAGATAAAGAGTAAACTCCAAAAATCTTAACTGTTGTGGACAACAGATAATGGATTTGTTGTTAACTGTTGAAGTGGGTTTATTGAAGTGGGTTTTTTTACTTAATTCATTTTGTTAACAGTTGCAAGAAGCATGGTTTGCTTTACCTGGAATCAAATCCTAAACCCAGAAACACATTCGAAAACACAAATCCTAAACCCAGAAACACAAATCCTAAACCCAGAAAAACACAAATCCTAAACCCAAAAAAAAAATCAAAAGAAATGAAGAAAAGAAAAGTCAACAGCCAACTTAACAACTAAATCATCCCATTCAACTTTCAATCTCATCTCTGCCCCACTCCAACTCGCGTCATCAATATAACTATTTATCCTACCATTTTTTTTTTAATTTTTACCCCTTAAAAATCCTATAAAAACCTCCTTATCCTACCATTTTTCACACACTCTTCCAATTCAATTTATACTTCAATAATACTCAACTTTCTTTCAATTATGGATCCAAACAATCCCAACGACACCTATTACGACCCTTATGATGTTTATTTTCAAGACGACCGGGAGTGCTATCTTCGGGGTTATACGGCGTTTGAACAATTTGTAGCTCTGTGTGATCAAGAAGCCGGGGGATTGGGATCGGGTCCTAAGAGGACGAGGACATACCATGTGAACGAGAAGAGGCGGAACAACGTTTAATCGACGACTATTTTGGCGACGATAACACTCCTCCTAAATATCCTGAAGAGAATTTTAGGCCAAGGTATCGTATGAGTTCTAGACTTTTTAATAAAATACTCAACGTTATTTTAAGTTATGATGTTCATCCTCTTCCCGAGTACTTTAATTTTTTTAGACTACGTTTAGATGCTATCGGTCGTTTTAGTATTGGTCCTATTTTGAAGTGTACATCCCATAGTTGTTAAGATCCCGATCCTGATATTAGGATCTTACGATTTTACGATTCTACGAAGCAAAAATGATCCGGATCCTACGTAGGATCTTAAAAAGCTTGAGATCTTATAGGATCCCGATCTTGACTATAGGATCTTAAGATCTACTCCTATCCGATCTTACTTTTCTCGAACCGCAAACTAAAAAACTATAAATTTATGGTTTATGTTTTTATATAATTTAAAAAATAACATATGATTCTTCATAAACATTAAATACTCATAATTTAGGACAACATTTTCATTAAATATTCGTATAATTTCATGTTTATAATACATAATAATTTGTAGATTTGAATAATATTACAAAGATCATTAAAAAATAGCATTATAGTAGGATCTTAGGATCCCGATCCGATCTTACGATCACGATCTTGCAAAGACAAAAACGATCCTAGGTAGGATCCCGATCTTGAAAACCTTACTACATCCGCCATCCGCCAACTGGCGTACGGCACTGCGCCTGATGCGTTTGATGAGTACTTGCAAATTGGTGAATGTTGTTCACGATAATGTTTAAAGCATTTTACTAAATGCATACATGTTTTATACGTTGAAAAGTATTTAAGAAAGCCCACTTCAGCGAATGTTGAAAAAATATATGCAATGCATGAAGAAAAACATGAACTCCCGGGAATGCTCGGGAGTATTGATTGTATGAATTGTGATTGGAGAAATTGCTCAAAGGCCTTACAAGCTCAATTCAAAAGACGTGATCATAAATACCCAACTCTTATGTCAGAAGCGGTTGCGGATCAAAAATTATGGTTTTGGCATGCATATTTTGGTGTCCCGGGGTCAAATAATGATCTTAGTGTGTTATATGGTTCCTCGTTATTTGATGATGAACTTGCCGGTAGAGCTCCGGAATGTCCATTTGTAGTAAACGGACATACATATAAGAAAGGTTACTATTTAGCCGACGGCATTTATCTGACATGGTCCGTGTTTGTCAAAACATTTTTTGTTGCAAGGAATGAAAAAACGTTGAAATTTAAAAGAGTTCAAGAAAGTTCAAGAAAAGATATTGAACGAGCTTTCGGAGTCCTACAAGGTCGTTGGGGAATTATATGACAACCCGCGTGTGCTTTCGAAATCAACGCGTTGAAAAGAACTGAGAGGATTCGACACACGGTTAAGGTGGTTAAACCTTGTATACTTTGTGTGTAATGATATATTGAGTTTATATGATTAAGTACGCGGAATTTACTTAATCACACTTAGAAGGTTATGTATGTTATGGAAATGGAAGAATTATGTTTGTTACTTAACAATGAACAAAGAAAGTTTATCACTAAACGATTCAATATTATTCAAAATAATACGAGTGATCTTGAATTTATCACTAGGGTTACAAAGACCTTGAATCTTATGTTTCTAGATTTGTGATATATGTTTTTGTTTGTTCTATGTCTTAACAGATATGAGTTCGTATTTTCACATATATAATCACTAATCTAAGATCTCTTTTATAGTCCAAGAGATCTCTTACAATATTGCTTTATGTCTAATCAACACTTGTCTTACAAAAGATCAAGTCGAGCTAGCGTATGGAAGATTATATCTCTCAAGTTGTTCAAATGAATTAATGAAAGCACATGCATCAACTTGTTGACTGAGAACATATCTAGATATTATTTTTGCATAAGAGTGACTCATACAAATAATATCTTCTTCGATCTTATCCTTGTAGCAGCTCTATGACTCACTGATCAGCAGTACCATTTTCTAATAGCAGTACCTTCTACTTGAACTAGCAGTACCTTCTTGTTCTAGCAGTACCTTGATGTTCTAGCAGTACCTTGATCATGAACTAGCAGTACCTTCTTCTTAAAGTATTTTTCCCATATTCTAACTTCAGAATATTTAATTCCCAACAATCCTCCCCTAAACATGTGAATCATTTCAAACATGTTTTCTGAATTAAATGAGGACTTGAGAAGATCTTTCAAACACTTCATGAATCTGAACTATTCTTCTTATTTTGAACTGATCTGCTTTGTTCTTCTTTGACTTCAGCAATATCAAAACATTGAACCAAAAGATGGTGCAATTTCCTTGGATGGAGGAATTGTAAGAGGCAATGATTTCAACAAGTGAAATCATCTATCAGCATGCCTTTGCAAGTGATGAACAAACATAATGAACTGAATTGAAACTTTCCTTCGTTTGATCTAGATAGAACTTTCTCCTTTAGGAATGCTTCATCCCTTCTGAATATATGATCTATTCTTGTCATTTTCAACCTCTATGTCATCATCTTGTATGCTCTTATCTTCTCCTTCCTTTTATTGGATTATTCTTCCTTTTCTAGGCAATTATTTCCTTCCCTGAGATTGTAACCTCCCCTGAAGCAAATAACTTTTGTTTCCTCCCCTTGTTTGGAAGATCTCACTATGTACCTTTGACTGATCTATCAATGTGAATTTGTTGTCAGACAATATTGTACATGAAGCCATCAATTCCTTAAAAGTTTAAGTTGCTGTCCTCATCACTTCTAGGTGTGTTAACTCCTATGAGAGGTGAATCAGTGGACATTTGATTCATGATCCATCAATGGATGGTTTTTGTGAATCTCTTGAAAAACCTTGTTTAAGAAATTATTTGACTTAGCAGTATGTTCATGATTTTAGAATTGAAAAATCATACTGCTTCCAACCATTTTGAAAGGATTAAGTGTGTAACAGACACTTAATCAAAATTTCGGTTTAAAGCAACCTCTGGTTGTGTGAGAACCAATATTTTTCAGTTATAAATAACTGCCGGTGTAAAGATAAATCTATTCAAAAGATTTTCTTGACAGGGTTTCCAGCTCATAGCAATTGTTGCCTCTAACACAAGTGTTAGATTCACTTTTACTAGCTGTTCTTTCTATCAGATGTCCTTAGACTTGCACATTATACTTAAAGTATAAAATGATAGAAAGTGAGTTGTATCAGTTACTATCTGATCAACTAAGTCATCAATTCAATGTGAAATATCATAACTAGGTTTCAAGAAAGAAGTTTTAAGGAGTTTAAATTCCTAAACTCAGTCCATCATAAACCTACTATGTTAGCAATTGGATAAGCATTCTGCTGCTCCCATTTCACTTGAAATCTCCTTTGTGTTCACATATTCATACCTGAAATAGTTAGTCTAAGACCAAAAGAACAATGTACAAAGTACTTGTCTTGCATTAGAATAATCATAAGACCAACTGTATGAATAACACAATTTATATTTTTGATATATTAGCAGTACCTTATAAATACAGCAGTACCAACAAAAATTTTTGTACATAAACACATCATTTGAAAAATTTAAAGATTAAGCATTCCAATACTTGCTACCAAGTACTCAAATCTTCCAACATCAAAAGATTTTGTAAGTAGATCTGCAAAATTATATTCTGAAGCAATTTTCATTACTTGAATTAATCTTTTCTCATTGCAATCTCTAATAAAGTGATGTCTAATTTCAATGTGTTTTGTTTTAGAATGTTGCACTGGATTTCTAATAATACAAATTGTACTACTATTATCAATATGAATAACAGTGTTTAAGAAATTGTACCCATAGTCAAGAAGTTGGTTTTGAAGCCATAAGACTTGAGCACAGCAACTTGCAGCAGCTATATATTCAGCTTCAGTTGTTGAATTTGCCACACTTGTTTGCTTCTTACACTGCCATGAGACAAGTCTACATCCAAGGAATTGACATCCTCCAGTTGTTGACTTTCTGTCCAAGCTAGCACCAGCATAATCACTATCCGAAAATGCTACTAAGTCAAAAGGAGAGTCTCTAGAATACCATATACCCAACCTTGGTTGTCCTTTGAGATATCTAAAAATTCTCTTGACTGCAGTTAAATGAGAAACCTTTGGAGTAACTTGAAATCTTGCACAAACACAAACAGGAAACATGATGTCAGGTCTAGATGATGTAAGATACATCAAAGAGCCTATCATAGATCTGTAAGTGTGTACATCTACTTTCTATCCATCTTCATCTTTCAGAAGGTGCTTCTCTGAGTCCATCGGTGTGCTTGCCATTTTTGAATCAGCAAATTGAAACTTTCTAAGAATTTCTGCAACATATTTGTCTTGGGAGATAAAAATGCCTTCAGATGATTGTTTAATTTGCAAACCCAAAAAGAATGTGAGTTCTCCCATAGAACTCATCTGAAACTTATCATGCATAAGCTTCTCAAATTCTAAACACATTTCCTTCCTTGTAGATCCAAAGATAGTGTCATCCACATACACCTGCACTAACAGAAGATCCTTCTTGTGTTGTTTGATGAAAATTGTCTGATCAATCTTTCCTCTTTGAAATCCATTTTCTAATAAATAGGAAGCAAGTGTTGCATACCAAGCTCTTGGTGCCTGATGTAGGCCATATAGAGCTTTCATTACTCTGTACACTTTGTTTGGATGGTCAGGGTCAATGAAGCCTGGAGGTTGTGAAACATACACCTCTTCTCCAATTGTACCATATAAAAATGCACTCTTGACATCCATTTGGTAGACTGTGAAGCCTAAAAATGAAGCATAAGCTAGAAACAGCCTAATTGCCTCAATCCTTGCTACTGGAGCATAAACTTCATCATAGTCTATCCCTTCTTCTTGTGTGTACCCTTGGGCTACTAATCTAGCCTTATTTCTAATAACTATCCCTCTTTCATCCCTTTTGTTCTTAAAAACCCATCTAGTGCCAATCACCTTTTCATTTCTAGGTAAATCAACTAGCACCCAAACCTTTTGAATCTTGAACTGAAGAAGCTCTTCTTGCATAGCCTCTACCCAGCTTGAATCATCTAGGGCTGTAAGAATGTTCTTTGGTTCCTTTTGAGCGAGAAAACATACAAACAAACAAGAGTTTGAAACCTCATGCTGTTTTGAAGCATAAAGAGCATCAAGAATCCCTTGTTGGTCTGAAGAGACCAGTTGTCTCCTTGTCTTCACACCAGATTGTACATCTCCAATCACATTATCCAGGGAGTGAACTTTGTGAATCCTTGTGTGTGGTGTAGAAGGAACTTGATAAGATGGTGGAAGATTACCCAAATCCACTTCATCTTCTTGGAACTCTGCTTCTCTTGAATTTGAAGGACCAGCAGTATCTTCAAATGAACTAGCCGTACCTCCAAATGTACTAACAGTACCTTTATAGATACTAGCAGTACCTTGCTCTATGTCAGCAGAACCATCAATATTTGAAATATTGAGTTGTTCCTTTGTTCCATCATCCTTGTGCTCATCTTCAACATCTCCTTTAGCTTTGCTAGAGGAAGATACATCATTTGTTGAAGTTGATTCCACACTTGCATTTGACCATATTGGCATTGTGCCATCATGTTGATCCTTGTCTAACTCTGCCTCATTTGTTGCTTGAGAACCTGAAAAATCATTAGTTTCTGCAACAAAAGGTATATAATTCATAGAATTTGTTAGATACTCAAGATCAAATATCCATTTTGGTCCTTGGCCTACTACATTGGATTTGTTTTCCAGAAACTCCACATGTAGTTCTTCTTGTACTTTCTCAGTTCTTAAGTTGTAAACTCTAAAAGCTTTGCTAACAAGAGAATATCCAACTAAGAAACCTTCATCTGCTTTACCATCAAATTTTCCTAAATGGTCTAAGGTATTGAGAATTGTCACATGACATCCAAAAGGTCTAAGAAATCCTATTGCAGGAGTTCTACCATTAAAGAGTTCATATGATGTCTTATTGTGAGGCTGCACAACTAAAACTCTATTTTGAACATAGCAAGCAGTGTTGATTGCCTCTGCCCAAAAGATTATAGGTAGCTTAGAATCAGCTAACATTGTTCTAGCAGCTTCAATTAGTGTTCTATTCTTTCTTTCAGCCACTCCATTCTGTTGAGGAGTTCTAGCAACACTATATTCTCTCCTAACACCTTTTTCTTTGCAGAAATCATCCATAACTCTATTTTTGAATTATGTCCCATTATCACACCTAATGACTTTTACTTTCTTGCTTACTAGGTTTTCTATTTCTGTTATGAAAGTCTTAAGAGTGCTTGATGTTTCATCCTTAGACACTAAAAAGAAAACCCATGTAAATCTGCTATAGTCATCAGTTATAACAAGACAATATTTCTTATGTTGCATACTCCTTACTGAAACAGGTCCTGTTGGGAATTTTAGAAGTTCCTGCTGATAGAGATCTACTGACAGGTTCCTGCTGAAGCTATAGATGGTTTCTGTTGACATAGTGTTCCTGCTGAAGACTTGTTTCTACGGATATAGTGAATCCGTATCTTTATTATTAGTTTGTTAGGATATGCATGAACTATTTTAGGTAGTGATATGCATTGATATTTTTATTTATTATTGTATCAGGGTTCCTTGTGTATAAAAGGAACTGTAGGCTATAGTATTAAGGATGCTTCTTGAGAGAAAAACAGAACTCCAGGAAAAAAAATTTTAGAAAAATAATAGAGATCCATAGAGGATCATTGTTCTTGTTATGAGAAAAACCTTGTTAAGAAACTTTGATTGTGTTCTTGTTCTTATTCCGCTGTGCAACAATCATTGTCTCTATAATCCTAGAAGAGTTAGATCTTCGATTCTACAATTGGTATCTGATCGGCCCCAAACAGTCTGCTAATATTGACCAGGTAAATGGTCAACAAGAGTCAAACAATCTAGGGCACAATGCAATTATCCAAGGAGTTAGTGTATCCCCGGGTCGTTAAGTCCCAACGAGATGTGTAAACTGAAATAAAACGAATCTGTGATCGGGTGATGTTGAACAGGAAAGGGGTTATGAATAATTTTTACTAAGAAATAAAAGAGAATAGCTTAAATAAGCTATATAAACAAAAACTAGAAATTAGAAAACCTAAAAATGTAAAAGGAATTAAAAACGTACGTTTAGTTTAAATAAACGTAAACGTACAAAATAAAAAGTGAATTCTGTCAAATATAACTCCCACAAATGTGAAAATTATATTTTTTGGAATCCTAAAAGTAAATAAAAATTATTGGAAAAAGAAAATAAATTATTACACTATTTAATTAATTATTATAAATTAAAAACTAAATAAAACTATTTAATAATTACCTAAAAAATAAGAAAATCTAAAATAAGCTTAGAAAAATAAAATTAAAACTAAGAAAAATCTAAAATATTATAAAACAATTTTTGAAACTGAAAATATATTTATTACACAATTATTCTATTTATTATTAATTATTTACTATTATTTAATTATAAAAACTATTATTGAATTATTATAAATATTAAACAACCTAAGAAAAATCTGAAACTTTTTACATAATTCTAAAATAAATAAAAGAACCTAGGAAAAATATAAAAACACTATGTGCTTAATGAAAATAAGCAAATAAGCAATAAGCTTCTAAATAGAAGCTATCACTTAGCTTTAAAATGGTTCTTTTTGGTTTTTCTTTTTCTGGAACTATTTGTACACTAATATTATACAAGTTTAACAAAAATAAAACTTTACAAACTTAGAAATAAGCAGATTATGGGCTTATGACTTATTCAGTAGAGCTTTTGGGCTCACAGTGAAGTCATAAGCACAAAATGAGCTTGAAAAAGCTTTATACATGAAACAAAAGATAAAATAATATGTACACAAGTCCAATGGACAAGACACAAGCACTGATAAGCTCTGAATAAGCAAATCAACAAGGTACTGCTAGAGTACCAAAGGTACTGCTAGAGCAATATCAACCTGCTGATAATGTAAGTGATTCTGCTGATAGTGCAAGTGATTCTGCTGTCCAAACAACCCTGCAGCTACTCTAAGAGAATAAGCTTAATAAGCCAAAATAAGAAATGGAGTAGTAAGCAGGGCTGGTGAGGTTTCCAAAAAGTCCAAGCTCACACTGTGGGGTCCACAAGTGAGCTTTTGAGGGGCTTATGAAGTTGGCCAGAGCATACTGATTGCTCAGTACACTCAGTGAAATGATAAGGTTTTGAAGATACAAATTAAGCACTAGAATAAGCACTAAATTGGAAATTAAGCACATGCATAAGCAGTTAGCATGGAAAACTTATCAAAACAACAATTATCTAACATTAACATGCACTGAGGATCAAGATTAAAGCTAATGAAAGAAATTAGCAACTCAGTGCATAGGGCAAAAACAGCTAATAAAAAGCACATAAATAAGCACTTAAACAAGGGAACTAAAGATTAACAAAAATACTTTAAACAAGATTAGCAACAAAATATTAAAAACCTAAAAGCATTTAACTGAAACTAAATAACAAGATCACAGGAAAATAAACAATTTAAATCAAAAACAGATAAACAAGAAATTTGACTTTATGAAATTAAACTAAAGTTTGACTAATATGAATTTAAAACCTAATCTACTGATTAATTATGTTATATTAAACAATAAGAACATGGAATAAAGCAATATAAACAACTTTTAAACAGATATGCAAGATTCTAGGATCTAACAATCTCACAGTGAACCAGTAAAGGAGATCAAGTGTCAAATTGACTATTTCACTAGTAACACAGCTTGATTAAGTTTTCACTGAGTCAATTAGGTCATATGTGAGGTACATCAAACAAGAACAACAACTCAAACAACCCTTAACACAGATTAAGCATCAAATCCAAACAACCTTTTAATGGAACCAAATTGAAATTTTCACATCATAAGACTGTATAAACCTATCATATCCAATCCAGAGGTTATAATTTGTCAAATCAAACCTTTTTAAGCCTAAACATGTAGTCACACAGTTTAAACCTATGATTATCAATAGTATGCATATTGACAGTCAAAATGAGATTCAAAGCAACAATTCAATCCAAAACATAATTTACTAAGATTAAGCTATAATATAACTAACAAACAACAAGGAAACATGAAAACATAAAGATCAAAGCAGATTAAAGACTAGAACAGTAAAATGCAAAAAATGGTAAAAAGGGCTTACAAAAGTTGAATCCAAGTTGAAACTGAGAACCAAGGCCACAGAACACATCCTATAGCTTACCAATAAGCCACTAAACCAAAGGCAATCCACAATTAACCTTGCTCCATGCAGTTTCACCAAGAACACTGATTTTTGTTTGTTTTTCTATTTTCTTGATTTCTTTTTGGTATTTTCCCTTTTTTAATGACTATAACTTGTTTTGATGTATCTAAAAGCTTATAAAGCTTTGTCAGGAGCTTATGTGGCTTATAGAGTCCAGTAAACAACCATAATCGACATTAATTTAAATGACATGAATTTAAATGGTACGGATAAGAAAAACATGAAATTTAAAGATAGATTGAGATTAAAACTGTAAATAAGGTTTGTTGTTCACTGTCAATGAATAACAAAACACTTGAAAGCATTAAATTGACATGAAATTAAAGAAAGCAGTAAATTGATTAACTAGTGACCATGGCTAATCCATGATCCAGTAAAATTACAACTATGTGACCATTGCTAATCTTCGCTAGTCTCTTCCTTTGCCTCCTCTTTGATCTTTATAGTCTTTTGGACTCTCCTCATATTTCTGGTCAAATCCCACTTCTAATTGTGACCATTGATTCAGCATAATTGATCCTAGCCGTTTAAATTACTTTTGGCGCCAAAAGTCTCACTAGTAGATTGAGGCGGTTCTGCTGCATTAAATGCATCTTGTTTAGTTGTGGAGGTGGAGGGGGACAATTGAGATATGGTGGATGTGTCAGGGGTGGTATTGCAGAGAAACCTGTGGGTGTGGTGGTATTGGCGGGCAAGTTGGGGAAGAAGACGGGTCAAACTTGGGTTTGACCCCGATATTAGTTTAAAAGGTTGGGTCGGGTTTGTTGTGTGGGCTGGGGTTGGGTTGTGTTTTGTCTATTGGGTTTTGGATTTAAGGATTTGGATTTTGGGTTTAATAAAGAATCCGTTTGGTTTGCTTTGTAAATAAGCCCAAGGACTAACTTTGTAATTCCTGCATAGTTGAGGGGTTAAACCTGTAATATTTCCAAAGTTATCACAAGGACTAATATTGCCAAGTTTGATAAACCAAAGGACCTTAATTGCATTTATTACAATTTAAGACACCCGGGGGACCTTTTATGTCATTTTCCAAAGTTGAGGGGGTGAAATTGTAAATTTCCAAAAGTTATCAAAAGGGGCTAAATTGTAACATGTGAATAGTACAAGGGTATAATTTGATAAGTTTCCATTTTTTAAATACCCAAGGACTATTTTTGCCAATTTTGAAACTTGAGGGGTAAAAGTTGCCATTTGTAGAAAACTTTCATCCAGGGACTTATAGTGAACAAGTTTGATTTCCCAAGGACTAAAGTTGACTTTTCTTTCATTTTAAACCTTCAGGGACTAGTTTTGCCAATTTATGAAACTTCAGGGACTGAAAATGACAATTTTGTGAACTTTGCATGTTTTTCACTTGTTTTCAATCTTTTTGTACCTGAATCACATAAAAACACATTTCAATGATATTTGTAACATTTATATGGTCATTTGTGTGCTTTTGGTCGTTTTTGTGGGTTTAAACAAGGTAAAATATATGTGTATTTAGACACATATCAAATCCCCCACACTAAACTATTGCTAGTCCCTAGCAATCTTTTATGAAAATCTAATGGATTTCATCTCTTTACCAAAAGCCATTACTTCTGGAGTAGCCAATGTTTTAGTATGTGATACTTTGGTACAATGATAACCAAATGATTTTGAGCAAACCATCAGCTGTCAACGGATTTGATTTGTCTTTACCAAAAGCCGTTTGCTTCTGGACTAGCCAACTCTTAGATAAATTACAACTATTATCTTTGGTGAGCTGATTACCAATTATGGTTTTCCAATGCCTTTACCACAAGCCATAACCTTGCGGGCTAGCCAACTCTTCACTTATAAAGATATGGTGAGTCGAATACCATACAATTTTTGGCAAATTGTAAGCCATAAACGGATTTGAGATATCTTTACCAAGAGCCGTTTGCTCTTGGATTAGCCAATCCTTATGTGGGTTAGACATGGCGGACTGATAACCATTTATTGCGTTCTAAGTGAGAAAAAAAAATTAAAATTTTGGCAAAAATGGGGGTACTAGATGGTACATATGATCAAATTCGCTAGAATTCCCCCCCCCCCCCCCACACTTAGAACTGAATATTGCCCTCAATATTCAAAGTACCGGTTGTTAAACCAACACTTAGAACGTGAAAAGGTAATACTAATAGCCATTATTTTATATAAACACACACACATTTTTATTTTTTTTTTAGATATATATATAACATGTTGGGCATCTCCCCCACACTTAGGTGGTAGAAAGGGGAAAGAAGACAGAAACATGGGTGAAAACCCATGTTATACTACTGTTTTTGATAACCGAGTCGCTAGCTTGACTCGACCCCGAATTAATTAGTTCATGGGGAAAAGCCTCGACTTCTTCCATAAAGGAGTCACTTCCCTCATCCGGCGTGAGAGAAAGAGAAGAGTCGGAAATGATTGGATGAGAAATTGGAGTGGGGTCACCACTCACAGAATTATGAATGATCATCATTAAGATGAGTCTAAGAATCCTTTAGAGTGAAGGAAACTCAGAAAAGGTAAGAAGAATCTTTTTGGATTTTTGATTTTATAATTCTGCTAAGAAAATAAGAGAATATGAAAAAGGATGGTAAATATACAATGGATGTATATTCAACAACACTGATTCTTCAAATTCGATCTACGCAGCACACCTCCCCGGCAGCGGCGCCAAAATTTGATCGGCCCCAAACGGTCAACTAATATTGACCAGGTAAATGGTCAACAAGAGTCAAACAATCTAGGGCACAATGCAATTATCCAAGGAGTTAGTGTATCCCCGGGTCGTTAAGTCCCAACGAGATGTGTAAACTGAAATAAAACGAATCTGTGATCGGGTGATGTTGAACAGGAAAGGGGTTATGAATAATTTTTACTAAGAAATAAAAGAAAATAGCTTAAATAAGCTATATAAACAAAAACTAGAAATTAGAAAACCTAAAAATGTAAAAGGAATTAAAAACGTACGTTTAGTTTAAATAAACGTAAACGTACAAAATAAAAAGTGAATTCTGTCAAATATAACTCCCACAAATGTGAAAATTATATTTTTGGAATCCTAAAAGTAAATAAAAATTATTGGAAAAAGAAAATAAATTATTACACTATTTAATTAATTATTATAAATTAAAAACTAAATAAAACTATTTAATAATTACCTAAAAAATAAGAAAATCTAAAATAAGCTTAGAAAAATAAAATTATGACTAAGAAAAATCTAAAGTATTATAAAACAATTTTTGAAACTGAAAATATATTTATTACACAATTATTCAATTTATTATTAATTATTTACTATTAAAAAACTATTATTGAATTATTATAAATATTAAACAACCTAAGAAAAATCTAAAACTTTTTACATAATTCTAAAATAAATAAAAGAACCTAGGAAAAATATAAAAACACTATGTGCTTAATGAAAATAAGCAAATAAGCAATAAGCTTCTAAATAGAAGCTATCACTTAGCTTTAAAATGGTTCTTTTTGGTTTTTCTTTTTCTGGAACTATTTGTACACTAACTTTACAAACTTTACCAGAGATAAAACTTTACCCTTTTACCCAAAAAAAAATCTTTACAAACTTAGAAATAAGCAGATTATGGGCTTATGACTTATTCAGTCGAGCTTTTGGGCTCACAGTGAAATCATAAGCTCAAAATGAGCTTGAAAAAGCTTTATACATGAAACAAAAGATAAAATAAGATAAAAATAAGCTAGATGGACAAGACACAAGCACTGATAAGCTCTGAATAAGCAAATCAACAAGGTACTGCTAGAGTACCAAAGGTACTGCTAGAGCAATATCAACCTGCTGATAATGTAAGTGATTCTGCTGATAGTGCAAGTGATTCTGCTGTCCAAACAACCTTACAGCTACTCTAAGAGAATAAGCTTAATAAGCCAAAATAAGAAATGGAGTAGTAAGCAGGGCTGGTGAGGTTTCCAAAAAGTCCAAGCTCACACTGTGGGGTCCACAAGTGAGCTTTTGAGGGGCTTATGAAGTTGGCCAGAGAATACTGATTGCTCAGTACACTCAGTGAAATGATAAGATTTTGAAGATACAAATTAAGCACTAGAATAAGCACTAAATTGGAAATTAAGCACATGCATAAGCAGTTAGCATGGAAAACTTATCAAAACAACAATTATCTAACATTAACATGCACTGAGGATCAAGATTAAAGCTAATGAAAGAAATTAACAACTCAGTGCACAGGGCAAAAACAGCTAATAAAAAGCACATAAATAAGCACTTAAACAAGGGAACTAAAGATTAACAAAAATACTTTAAACAAGATTAGCAACAAAATATTAAAAACCTAAAAGCATTTAACTGAAACTAAATAACAAGATCACAGGAAAATAAACAATTTAAATCAAAAACAGATAAACAAGAAATTTGACTTTATGAAATTAAACTAAAGTTTGACTAATATGAATTTAAAACCTAATCTACTGATTAATTATGTTATATTAAACAATAAGAACATGGAATAAAGCAATATAAACAACTTTTAAACAGATATGCAAGATTCTAGGATCTAACAATCTCACAGTGAACCAGTAAAGGAGATCAAGTGTCAAATTGACTATTTCACTAGTAACACAGCTTGATTAAGTTTTCACTGAGTCAATTAGGTCATATGTGAGGTACATCAAACAAGAACAACAACTCAAACAACCCTTAACACAGATTAAGCATCAAATCCAAACAACCTTTTAATGGAACCAAATTGAAATTTTCACATCATAAGACTGTATAAACCTATCATATCCAATCCAGAGGTTATAATTTGTCAAATCAAACCTTTTTAAGCCTAAACATGTAGTCACACAGTTTAAACCTATGATTATCAATAGTATGCATATTGACAGTCAAAATGAGATTCAAAGCAACAATCCAATCCAAAACATAATTAACTAAGATTAAGCTATAATATGACTAACAAACAACAAGGAAACATGAAAACATAAAGATCAAAGCAGATTAAAGACTAGAACAGTAAAATGCAAAAAATGGTAAAAAGGGCTTACAAAAGTTGAATCCAAGTAGAAACTGAGAACCAAGGCCACAGAACACATCCTATAGCTTACCAATAAGCCACTAAACCAAAGGCAATCCACAATTAACCTTGCTCCATGCAGTTTCACCAAGAACACTGATTTTTGTTTGTTTTTCTATTTTCTTGATTTCTTTTTGGTGTTTTCCCTTTTTTAATGACTATAACTTGTTTTGATGTATCTAAAAGCTTATAAAGCTTTGTCAGGAGCTTATGTGGCTTATAGAGTCCAGTAAACAACCATAATCGACATTAATTTAAATGACATGAATTTAAATGGTACGGATAAGAAAAACATGAAATTTAAAGATAGCTTGAGATTAAAACTGTAAATAAGGTTTGTTATTCACTGTCAATGAATAACAAAACACTTGAAAGCATTAAATTGACATGAAATTAAAGAAAGCAGTAAATTGATTAACTAGTGACCATGGCTAATCCATGATCCAGTAAAATTACAACTATGTGACCATTGCTAATCTCCGCTAGTCTCTTCCTTTGCCTCCTCTTTGATCTTTATAGTCTTTTGGACTCTCCTCATATTTCTGGTCAAATCCCACTTCTAATTGTGACCATTGATTCAGCATAATTGATCCTAGCCGTTTAAATTACTTTTGGCGCCAAAAGTCTCACTAGTAGATTGAGGCGGTTCTGCTGCATTAAATGCATCTTGTTTAGTTGTGGAGGTGGAGGGGGACAATTGAGATATGGTGGATGTGTCAGGGGTGGTATTGCAGAGAAACCTGTGGGTGTGGTGGTATTGGCGGGCAAGTTGGGGAAGAAGACGGGTCAAACTTGGGTTTGACCCTGATATTAGTTTAAAAGGTTGGGTCGGGTTTGTTGTGTGGGCTGGGGTTGGGTTGTATTTTGTCGATTGGGTTTTGGATTTAAGGATTTGGATTTGGGGTTTAATAAAGAATCCGTTTGGTTTGCTTTGTAAATAAGCCCAAGGACTAACTTTGTAATTCCTGCATAGTTGAGGGGTTAAACCGGTAATATTTCCAAAGTTATCACAAGGACTAATATTGCCAAGTTTGATAAACCAAAGGACCTTAATTGCATTTATTACAATTTAAGACACCCGGGGGACCTTTTATGTCATTTTCCAAAGTTGAGGGGGGTGAAATTGTAAATTTCCAAAAGTTGTCAAAAGGGGCTAAATTGTAACATGTGAGTAGTGCAAGGGTATAATTTGATAAGTTTCCATTTTTTAAATACCCAAGGACTATTTTTGCCAATTTTGAAACTTGAGGGGTAAAAGTTGCCATTTGTAAAAAACTTTCATCCAGGGACTTATAATGAACAAGTTTGATTTCCCAAGGACTAAAGTTGACTTTTCTTTCATTTTAAACCTTCAGGGACTAGTTTTGCCAATTTATGAAACTTCAGGGACTGAAAATGACAATTTTGTGAACTTTGCATGTTTTTCACTTGTTTTCAATCTTTTTGTACCTGAATCACATAAAAACACATTTTAATGGTATTTATAACATTTATATGGTCATTTGTGTGCTTTTGGTCGTTTTTGTGGGTTTAAACAAGGCAAAATATATGTGTATTTAGACACATATCAGTATCAGAGCGGGAGCTCTTGATATCTAGTGATTTACAAGGTTTTTCGTTGTGATGAGAAGCAGATTCGGAGAAGAAGCAGTTTTGGAGCAGATCTGATAAAATTGGTCGGTCAACGTGAGGTAATCTTATTTTATAATATCGAATCTTCTGATTAATGTGAGGCGTTTACTTGTGGGGCTACATTGATTCGATTTAAGTTTTCGATTATTATTACTCGTGCTGTTTTCGATTGTAGTTGGTGGAGTTGAGGTGTTTGTCGCCTAGCTGCTACTATATATTACTCTTCTATTACCTCGTACGTTTGATTGTTTGTTTTATATGGGTGTGGGGTTGTGATCCTATTGGTGGCATCAAATTGGTTTGTCGCTTATTGTTGTAGTCTTGGATCGAATGGTGACAGTGGTGCAATCCTAAATAATTAATTGGCCGGTGGATATTTATTGATGTTTTGATGTTGCTGCTGCTGTTGATTATTATTTAATAGGGGATCAATATAAAAAGATTGTTTTGTGGCGACAAAGGGCTATTCCAATTAATTGATGTGTTGTCGCTTTATGAGAGTTTAATTCGTATGGTGATATATTAATTGATTGGTGTTGACGTTTGGATTCACATGGGGCTTTGATTATTAAAGTTTATCTGGTGCTGATTCGATTGTCAGTATGTGGTTTATCAATTGAAGATGTTGATTATTCTTGTCGCTTGTGGTTTCACTTTGATCAAATTGTCTGTTGGTTATTATTAATTGTGGGAGACTGTTCGAAGATTATTGATCAAGTGGGTTTTTGCTGCTGTTACTGTCAACGAAGAAACTTCTCAAACCATTCTCTTAAATCCTCAAACAATGTCTATGTTTGGATCAGATGATTCTCTTGAGACATGTGCCATGAAGCTTCTAAATTTGCTACCTATTCATTCTGGGGTAGACTGGTCACAAGATGAAGGAAAATATGAGAAAAAATGTGCCACTCAAGTGAGGGAAAAGGTTGCTGGACATAAGACAAAAGGTGAGGCAAATGTGACTAATGCTGGATATGGTACACAAGTGGCTGGAGACTTTGGTATGATGGGCATCTCTCAGGTACATAATTGTGTTTTTGGTTGTAGTGAAAGATATAATGAACTTAAGGAGGCATATGATGAATTGAAACCTAAATATAATGAATGTTATGTTGAAGTTGAGGCTTACAAACAGGCTTTAAAAACTAAAGAAAGACAACAAATTTGGTTTCAGAAGAATCAGACTGCCTATGAAGAAAAGATAGGGGTGTTAGAAAGAGACTTAGTGTGTACTACAAATGAATTAAAATGTTGCGAAAAGAAAAAGGCTAAACTAGAGTTAGAGAACCAAGAACTACAAGAGAAACTAGAGAAGGAAGTAGCTAGTCATAAAACTTGGTTAATATCAGGTGATAAGTTATCTAACTGTCTCTATAATAGTCAACCTGTAAACTCTAGTATAGGTTTAGGTTTTAAAAAATATGTTGGTTTAGAGGCTAGGTTTGATATGGGTAAATCTACACCAGCAGGCTTAGCAAATTTTGTTAAAGAAGGAAAATTACATGCTGTGCCTGGACCTATTAGAGGAGAATTCAAGCCCACTACCAACACCACCACAGACTTTGATGGATCACACCATCTATATGGCAAAAATTCAAGTGACTTGCCAGACCCTGATTGTAAGTCTACTGACTATGCCTCATGTGATTCAAGTGACAAGTCTTCCAAGGTCAATGTCTCTGCCCCCAGTGTTTTTAATGTTAAAAGCTCAGAGTCCATCTCAACTGAGTCTACCTCCTTTACTTCTACTTCTAGTGTTTCCACATCTAAGAGTAAAGTTGAGATTGAATCCAAAGTTAGGGCACCCAGACAAGAACCCATTGTTGTTCAAGATTTACCTAGTTTCACTTGTAATAAATCTGATAAGAATACATACAATTCTAGGACTTCTTGTAATAAGAATGGTTGTTTTAATAAAAAGGCTGGTAATGTTAAGAAGAAAACTTGTTTTGTGTGTGGTAGTAAGTCTCATCTCATTAAGGATTGTAATTTTCATGAGCAAAGAATGGGTGTATGTGCTGGTCAAAATAAACCTAGACCAATGTGGACCAATGTTAATGATATTCCCCCATATGTTCCACAAGCAACACATAAAACCAGCAGACCCAATCCTGCTGATAAGCCAATTTCTGCAGGTAGATCTTTTCCAGCTCATTGGAAAAGACATGTTGCTAGACCATTCTACATACCTATTAGCACTTACTTTCAGAATGGTTTTTGGCCTGGTTATTATGACCCAAGGTATATGGGGGGAACAAGATGGGATACTGGTGTTAAGCCCTCAACAGGTTGTTCTTGGACAAATAAAAGGAAAGGTTCATTCTGGGTACCCAAGAACAATAGTCCTTGTCAGGTGCACTGATTGAGGGGAGGCTTATTGTTGTATATTTTGTGCTAACTAACATTTTTTTAGTTTGTTTTGTGTTCACTAACTAAAATAATGCAGCTGTTGAATTTGTTGCTTCCTTTTATTAAGTGAGTGGTTACTGCTGATGAATTAATTGATTTGACTGGGCTTCTGATATAAGGGAACAAAGCAACTGCTGATTGATTACTTTATTGTTGATTAAATCATATCAAGTGGCAGTGATAATTGAATTTAATATTGATGGGTCAGTGGTTTGTGATTGATTGGTTGACTACAATGAATTCTTATCAAACATGGTTCAGTGGTTCACATGGGGCTGTGAGTGGTCGAATTTAAAATTCATGGGTCAATGTTGAATTGTTAAATTTGTATTTGTCGTGTGCTGCTGGTCATGTGGGATTACTGATCACCAAAGATTAAATATTCGATTTATTCGAATGTGGGGCTTATCATTGGTCAGTAATGAGGAGTTTGACTTCATACCTTTGTTTGATTTTCATTCAGTGTGTGGGACCTGCGGTTAATCAGTAGGACAGTTTGGGATGAAAAGTAATGCGTTTGGCTATATTAATTGATTAGAGTATGAAGCAAATTTTAGACTACCTTTGGAGGTTTGTCGCTTGGTGCTACGCTTGCATCATTCCTGCTGATAGTGCAGTTATCATTTCTGCTGGCAGTGTTCCATTCCTACTGGTAACACCATTTCTGCGGCTCGGATTCTGCTGCTCGTGGTATTAAAAATATATATATATATATATATATATATATATATATATATATATATATATATATATATATATATATATATATATATATATATATCTTGTTCATTTTTTCTTTATTTGCTTTTAGTTAAAAAAAAAAAAAAAATGTGCTAACTTGTTTGTTTTGAGTATCACCCTTGCAGGTACAGTGTTGGTGTTTACACTTACACAACAAATGGTATTCAACTCACCATGTCTCTCAGACAAGAAAGCGTTGACTCACCATGAGGGTACAGCTTTGGTAAAGACACATCAAATCTGTTGATAGCCGTAATAGCTTGCTCAAAGCTATAGGGTACTTCAACTCACCGATGGTTCATTCCTAAGAGTTGACATGGTTCTCAATTCACCATGGATGTAACCCTTTCTGGGATCCAAAGAATTGGCTAGTCTACAAAAGTATGGTTTGTGGTAAAGACATTTGGTATCCATATTTGGTATTCAATTCACCAAGGTTCAGTTGAAATCAAGAATTGACTAGTCCTGAGCAAACGGCTACAGGTAAAGACATCTCAAATCCGTTTATAGCTGATGATTTGCTAAAAATCATATGGTTATCAGTGTACCATAGTTTTTGAACTTAAACATTTGGCTACTCCAGTAGTAATGGCTATTGGTAAAGAGACATCAAATCCATTATTTTCAATGATTCACCTCTCACAGGAGTTAACACACCTGGATGTGATGAGAATAGTATGAAACTTATGTTTTGATGTACATTATGTCATTTGTTGCTGCAAAGACCTGAAGTTTAAAGTTTTGCCATTCATAGAGATATGGTTCATTTGATTCTTTGCTGCTGATGTTCGAAGTCAATCCTCTTATTATGAAGTGTTAAAGATCTATCAGGAATCTTGAACTTAACCATGTCAAATTCAAGATTAGGGGAGGATTGTTGGGAATTTTGGAAGTTCCTGCTGATAGAGATCTACTGACAGGTTCCTACTGAAGCTATAGATGGTTTCTGCTGACATAGTGTTCCTGCTGAAGACTTGTTTCTACGGATATAGTGAATCCGTATCTTTATTATTAGTTTGTTAGGATATGCATGAACTATTTTAGGTAGTGATATGCATTGATATTTTTATTTATTATTGTATTAGGGTTCCTTGTGTATAAAAGGAACTGTAGGCTATAGTATTAAGGACGCTTCTTGAGAGAAAAACAGAACTCCAGGAAAAACATTTTTAGAAAAATAATAGAGATCCATAGAGGATCATTGTTCTTGTTATGAGAAAAACCTTGTTAAGAAACTTTGATTGTGTTCTTGTTCTTATTCCGCTGTGCAACAATCATTGTCTCTATAATCCTAGAAGAGTTAGATCTTGGTTTAGGAGCATGTGCATCCATTTCTGTTTCTTCTAATTCAATTATATCAGCCTGATCTCTGATACCAACTGAGAGGATTCGACACACGGTTAAGGTGGTTAAACCTTGTATACTTTGTGTGTAATGATATATTGAGTTTATATGATTAAGTACGCGGAATTTACTTAATCACACTTAGAAGGTTATGTATGTTATGGAAATGGAAGAATTATGTTCTTTACTTAACAATGAACAAAGAAAGTTTATCACTAAACGATTCAATATTATTCAAAATAATACGAGTGATCTTGAATTTATCACTAGGGTTACAAAGACCTTGAATCTTATGTTTCTAGATTTGTGATATATGTTTTTGTTTGTTCTATGTCTTAACAGATATGAGTTCGTATTTTCACATATATAATCACTAATCTAAGATCTCTTTTATAGTCCAAGAGATCTCTTACAATATTGCTTTATGTCTAATCAACACTTGTCTTACAAAAGATCAAGTCGAGCTAGCGTATGGAAGATTATATCTCTCAAGTTGTTCAAATGAATTAATGAAAGCACATGCATCAACTTGTTGACTGAGAACATATCTAGATATTATTTTTGCATAAGAGTGACTCATACAAATAATATCTTCTTCGATCTTATCCTTGTAGCAGCTCTATGACTCACTGATCAGCAGTACCATTTTCTAATAGCAGTACCGTCTACTTGAACTAGCAGTACCTTTTTGTTCTAGCAGTACCTTGATGTTCTAGCAGTACCTTGATCATGAACTAGCAGTACCTTCTTCTTAAAGTATTTTCCCATATTCTAACTTCAGAATATTTAATTCCCAACAAGAATCATGTATTGTTGTATAATGTTACACAAGATGATATTGGAAGACGAAGAATTCGAAGTGAATTTAAGAGAAATGTTCGTTGATCCAAGGCCGAACATTCCAGAGACTTGGACCGAAAGATGTGATTTACGTGTTAGAAAAAATAAAAAACAACGATCAACCCATGACCTCAAACCTTGTAGAATTGCCGGATCTCCCATCAAGCATAGCTATTCTCGAAGCAGTTTTTTGTTATTCACTTAAAAGCTTAGGAGATCTATCCAATTAAAAAGGGTTGTGGAAAGTCTCATGTTATGAGAAGAAAAAGTGGGTTGTGTTAGAGTTTGATGGAAAAATATTATCGTGTATGACTAGATTAGAACTTGTGACCGAGGGATTGCACACTTTACGTAGGAATGATCAAGTAAATAATAAATATATATAATAGTTATGTATTTTAATTATTTGGACACGAAATGATAACTAACGGACTTTAAGTAATTAACGGAATTGACTAACGACCGTTAAGTAAATAGTGGAAGGACTATTAGTGAAAATAGAGGCTTGGAAGGATCTAGAAAACCCATTGGAGGGTTATGGCCGATCGGCCTATGGGTGACCCAACCCATTTGATCCTAGCTTTTGCTCCAAGTTAGGTTTTGCCTATATATACAAATCTAGGGTTATTAGTTCTTTTACCTTGTGCATTACTATAACCCCAAATTTGTGTTCTTTCTCTCTTTGTCTTCCAAACCGATCGTACAACCTTCATAGGTGTTGATCCATTATTTTTCAAGTTAAAACAAAATTGTTTTGGGTTTACGTGTTCATTCACTAGCATCAATACTTGATTGGTTATAGTACGTGTGTACAATAGTTCGGTAATAACTTACTTTAGTTATTCATCTTGGATTGTGAAACAAAACGGTAAGGGATTTCACGGTAATCCTATTCTTTGTTCAAGACAAGAAAAGAGAAGTTTGATCCTTGTTTGCTAGGATCAAAAGGTATGTAACTAATTATTATTCGGTAAACTATTTATGTGTTAAATTAAATATCATTGCTTCCGCTATATGCTCTTTGATGTTTTTATTTATTTAGTTGATTGTTAAGTTATTTAAATTCCAACAGTGGCATCACGAGCCGTTTAACACATAATTGAATTACCGAAACATAAATAAAAATCAAATCTTGATTTGGATTTACATGTTTTAGTCGAATATTTTTTAGGGTTTATTAGATCATAAAAAATTTCGATCATAATTTAGGGGGGGGGGGGGGTTCAACCCTCTTTAATAAAAAGTTAGTTTTGTAACCCTAAATTAGGACATGTTTGTTGATGTGTTTATTTGATAAGGGTTACGTTCCTGGATATAATTCATGATGCTTCATGCAAGGTATTCATGAATTAGGGTTTGTTTTATGTGCTACATGTTTTAGATAAATCTAAAATTAGGGAATACCTAATTATTAAATTAATGAACCAGTTATGTGCAACGTGGTATATAAGTATTAAGGCTTACGTGACCAATTGTTGGTGTCTGTGGTCCATTGGGTATAATGCGCTCGAAAACCAATGGGAGTCTTAATATTTATATACATAATAATTCACATAGAGATTATTAATAGGATTTATCAAAAGGTTTGCATGTGGCTATATGATTTAATGGTTAAGATTATATACGTTATTATGTGTTTATTTATTTTTATTTTTTTGTTAAAATTACTTGTCTTTTTTTGTTTAAATTGTTATTGAATTGTAAGCAAAAAGAGGGTAATTTTTTGGTATAAAAAAATAAATGGACCTAAAAACTATGAAACCTTGATGTGGTAAATTATTTATTGTCAAGTCTTATGTGCCGACAGTGGTTCGCTTCGCACGGTAATTTGCTCCCAAGCTAGACTAGCAATTTAATCATTTACAACATAAAATTTTAAGACTTAGAATCATAAACTTTTAATTTGATTGATTAGTTTTTGCACCAATAGTTGAACGACGGACCTAGTTTGACAAACTATAAGGTGGGTATAAGGTTGGTTTTGCATTAAATTGTGGCCTTAAAGAGACTCCATTCTGTCTCTCCGCTTGCTTGTGCGTCAAATTAGACTTACCAAGTACCACTATTTTTGTGCAAAATCATCTTAAGGGTGAATTGACCTCAATTTCACGCGCCACTTTTGTGGTAATTATCCGAATAACTTGAGTCTTTTGACTCATGCAGTAGTAGGATATAGTGGGCGATAATCGTAGGTAATTCTTTGATTGGTGAACCCAATACCTCAATTAAAACTTTGTTGATTTAACTCTTAGTGAATTGGTAATTAAAAATTGTTTTGAAAACTTATGATACGAAGATGAGTGCATGCTTCTTCGTACATATTTTGATTGTCACATCAAAATAAATACCCTAAAATTTAAGTCCATGCTATCTAATTATAAGAGACACTTGGAGTTAATATCTAGCGTAAGTGAGACCTTGACATAGATATTAATGACAAGGTAAATTACATACTTTCATTGCTAGCAGATCAACCGATGTAATGAAAATATGTGAATTTACAAGTTTCTAAATTAGACGACTTAATTAAGTTATAAGTGAGACCTTGAGACTTAAAGCATGAGATGGGAAGAAACATGCTTACATTGCAAATTGTTTGGCAAATGTAATTCCCATAAATATCTAGGAATCGGAAATTGTTTGGCCGATTATTGTACGACAATTTACCATCTTTTGTACTTTCACTACTAGCATATCAACTGATGTAGTGGAGCTATGAAAAGTTGGATCCTAGTTTTCAAGAAAATTAAATGGTTATTTTATATTTCCTGGGTAATTTTCTTTTCTTGAAAAATTGAATTATTGGAATACTAATATTTGAACTTTTTCTGTAGAAATGGCTCAACCCGAAAACACTAGTGCAAGTTCCGCTTTCAAAGCTCACTTTGAGAGGGAAAAACTGACTGGCCCTAATTTCAATGATTGGCATCGGTCCTTGAGGATTGTCCTGCGAGTGACCAAGAAGCTAGATTATTTGACTAAGCCTTGCCCTATACAGCCAGCTGAGACTGAATCTGATCAGGTCAAAGCAGACTGGCAAAAGGAGTATGATACGCATAACGAGGTAGCATGCTTGATGCTAAACAGTATGATTCCCAAGTTGCAAAAGCAATTTGAGAATTACTTTCCTAAAGATATGCTAGAGGAACTCCAGAAAACCTATGAAACACCTCCAGCTGTCGAACTGTATGATTTGATCGATCAATTCCATAGCTGTAGGCAAAGGGAAGGTAAACATGTGCGAGAACATGTGTTGGAGATGAAAGGTCACATCGATCGTCTCCAACAGATGAACTATATCTTACCCAAGAATGTTAATGTGAACTTAATCAATAGGTCCCTTAACAAGGACTTTAAGGGTTTTGTTCAAAATTACAACATGCATTGCTCGGGGAAGACAATAACTGAATTGCTCGCAATGCTCATTGATTTTGAGAAGGGTTTACCAGGCAAGGACAAGGCTCCTACTCCTCAAGTACTAGCAATACAAAGGGGTAGGGTTCAGAAGCCAAAACCGCAAGGGAATAAGGGGAAAGGTAAAGTTGCTGACAAGGGTAAACAAGTTATGACCTATCAGCCTGCACCTAAGAAGGCCCCTCGGAAGAACAAGCCAAATCCCAATAAAAAGGATCAGGGTTGTCATCACTGCCACGAGATAGGACACTGGAAAAGAAACTTGTTATTGCCTATAATCAATCCTAAACATACAACTAAATAACTAGATAAGGTTAAAGAGAAGAGTGGAACTTGAATAGAAACTTTATTAATCACACACTTATCCTTAATACAATACCTAGGAGAACTATGAAGACCTAGAAAACCAACCTCCCAAATGGTGATGGAAGGTGCTATTTATAGTTAACATGAGATGGATGGTGGGCTTGGGCTTGGACCTTTTTATTAATACACATTTATCCTATTATATTAACTCACCAAGCCCAATGACTATTTTTCGTGATTACACAACGACACACTTAGTAAAAATATTACAACGACTCATGACCATCACTTTTATAAATCCTAACAATCTCCCCCTAAGGGATGGTCATTCAAATGATGCTCGTAGTGATGAGGTCTTGTGTCTTCATTTCCTTGTGCTTTGTGTGTCGTTGTAGAATAGTCTTTGTTCATGTTCCTTCATGCACTGTGATCTTCAAATAATCGTCTTTGCAGTTGTTCTTGCCTTCGGTCAGCATCTTCATTTGATAATAGCGTCGTGACCTCCAACATACTCATACATCTTGAACTTCATACTTATGCCTTCCTCACTTGATACTTGAACTTGTTCTTGACATCTTGATTAGCTTTTTGACTTTGTCTTTAACTTGATCTTTTGTCTTGAACTTTTACACTTGAGCTTTGTTGAGGATGATCTTCATAAGTATGGGTATGCCGAGGTGAAGATGTTTGATATATGTGATGATGGTTGATGGATGTTTATAGGTAGCTGCATAAAACCGTTAGTAATAAATCATTCGCACTTACAGGTTTGGACTTCGAGATTGTCAACAGCATAGTGTGAAGACTTTCTCTAATCCTAACCCAGGTCGTTCTGAACCGGATACCCCCGAGAGGGTTTACACGGACACACCGAAGTGCACCCACGATTCAGTGAGTCGCTGGAGATCACCCCACGACTGTAGACCGTTTGAAGCAAGTAACCATCATGATATAAATGGCAAGATCCGAAGATCTCATTAAGACTCTTGTACACCGTGTGTCCTTTTTGGCGAACACAAGGGTATTAAAATAGAAGTGTTCCTAAGAGATCTTTTAATGAATCTCATGGCTCTAGACTCAATAGTGCGCTTTGGTTTTAGTAGTCGGAGGCATGGAGCAGAGTGCCACCTTTTCAATATCAACACATCTCGAAATGAGAGGCCGATAGATTATGTAGTGTTCTCCGTGAGAAATGAAACAAATATCTTTTAAGAGATATCTGAGTAGCTAGGAGGGGTGGTGCAGCGCGTCACTGGGTCCATGACATCTTGTCTTCACATCACCTTAGTGAATACCGATAGCAGATGTATTGACCCGGTTTCTGCCCTAAGTTTTCATGGAGGGCTATTTCTTTTCACCCTTTCATTAAACTTTCTTTTTCATTCTTCAACCCCTTCTTTCTCCTTTCTCATTTTTACTCCTTTTTTAAATCATACCTAAGGACTTCTAATTCTAATCTATTTGAATTGTCCTTGGGTAGATCCCTCCAGCTCTGGCGGATCATAGGACATAACCTAACCATAATCACCTTATTACTCCATGATTATCCTAGATTTGTTGATCGCATGCCATTAAACCTTGTGAAAATCTCTCAAAGTGTTTATGAATAAACACATTTTAGTGAACACTTCGAGAGTTTTGTATTTTTTAAATATACTCCCCCTTCACATGTGCTCATGCAATTTTAAGATAAAAAATTTGCACATGTTGGGTAGAGTTTGCTCTTTTGAAATGATCGATTTTCATTGAACATGACCTTTGCGAGACACGTTTACATCACTAGTTAGACTAGCTTGAAATTATTACCCGTCCCGGTCATATTCAATGATCATCTCTCGAACTGGTACATTCTACTCAGACAAGTCCTTTGCGAGACACGTTTACATCACTGGAAAACCAACTTGAAATTATTACCCGTCCCGGACAAGTCTTTTCGATAACGGACATTTAGTTTCATCAATTCGAGGGTTCATATCTGAGTCTATCTAGCGAGCTCCTCTGAGATTCAATTCCACGATCTTTGATCACATTTAATCACGTCTTCTCCCCCTCAAAAATAGCATGTAGTGATATTTTTGATATCAACTGATTAAATGAGTGTCCTTGAGAAGAGATAGACGGATTTGCATGAAGTTGGGATATTTTGTCTTTGATTACGAGTCCTGATCAGTAATAATCAGAAGTCTTCCTTTAAGTGCGGGTTTCGTACTGATATATACGAAAACCGTCGTGAAGAAATTGTGAGGGAAGATATGTTCTCGCTCAAGCATATGTACACATCCGTATCATTGTTGAATGACATTTCTAGACACGTACAGACTATCGATTTATACGAGAGACATATCGGAA
Source organism: Artemisia tridentata subsp. tridentata (assembly GCA_021014915.2). Classification (NCBI taxonomy): domain Eukaryota; kingdom Viridiplantae; phylum Streptophyta; class Magnoliopsida; order Asterales; family Asteraceae; genus Artemisia; species Artemisia tridentata. Next base: position 802,939 of record CP139502.1, read on the forward strand.
AAGAATATACATCATTCATTTTTTTTTTATTTTTTTTATCTATCTATCTTCTATCTATAACCCCCTTTTTTTTTAACTAACTATTTCTGTTAGGATTTATATTTTTAGTAAAAGCGATGGTCATTTTGTATTTCATTTGTGTCTTAAGTGTGTCGATCTCATGTAACAAGAATAGTAGCAAAAGGCTTGTGTTGGACTTAGATTAGTAATGTTCAAGTATAATATATAAGCCCAAGTCCAACACAAGCCCACCAAGCCCTTTCAAAGCCTTTAGGGCAACCGGACTTATGGCTATAAATAGCACACACTCTCTCATTTGTAGTGAGCCTCTTAGTCTTGTCTAGGTTTGAGAGTGTGTGTGTATTTTATCTTTGTTTGTTCTCTCATTGATTTAGTAATAACATTCGGCCATCAAGTATTTCATACGCATAACTTTCTTTCATCTATTCTTCTTATTTACTCTGAGTTTCACGATATTGAGTAGTTGTTATTAATATAGTTTTAGTTTGTGTGTTAAAAGTAGATCTCTAGTATTACAAGTGGTATCATCCGCCAAACAAAGTTTTAGGTCTAGTTGTGTTGTTGTTTAAATCGTTATTTTGTCAAAAGTTTCTAGCTTTTATATCTTACGTGGGTTTTTAAAGAAAAAGTTACAAGCTTTTAAGTATTTACGTGAGTTTAAAGGAAAAAGGTGATAGCTTTTTTAGTTCTTATAGCGTAAAACTGAAGTTTGCTTATAAAAGTGTCAAGATTTATTACTTTTACGTGAGGTTTAGAAAGATCTTGATAAAAAGCTATAAGCTTTGTGAATTTTAGTGCATTAAAATCAAAAAGGTGATAGCTTTGTTGTGATATCGTGGTGGTTTACGGGAAAAGTTGAAGTTTGTGATCGTAAAAAGGTGCTACAAAGATCCAACGTTCGATTCTTCAAAGTGGTGAATTGATTTTTATTACTTTTCTTGTACAAGAATCGTAATAAAAGAGGGCTACTCGACTTGTGAAAATATCCAAATCTTGTATAAGATTTGCGATAAATTGGGGTTTTTCGCAATTGATTTGCGACTGAAAAGAGTTTTTCGCAATTGCATTTCTTTCGCAATTCATCAAGCTTTCGCAATTGTCCACATTTCGCAATTCAGGCACCTTGTTGAAGTTTCAGAAATTGTCAACTTCAGTCCCTGTTTTCGCAATTGTGGCAGACTTGAGAACTTTCGGAATTTGGCATATTCAGTCCCTGTTTTCGCAATTGTGGCAGATTGTTAAAGCTTTAGAATTTGACAGAATCAGTCCCTTTTCGCAATTCAAGCAGTTTTGAGTATTTTTCGTAATTGACAACTTTGGTCCTCGCAATTGATTTAGACTTTTACAACTTAAATAACTGTTATAAATTTGATTAAACTCTCAATTTCTACAACATCAAGGATCACGGACTCGGTATTTTCTCGCTTGTATAAGTGTGTAAAATACTTCGACAATCGGATATCTACTATCTTGTATAAGATAGTTAGATTTTTTATATAAATTAGATAAATTCAATCTAAATTGAAATTTTGCCATAATTTGTATAAATTTTGGTATAAATTGAAATTTCTATAGAAATTGTCATTTTATCTAAATTATAATTTACATAACTTTTGTCGAATTTGTGAACTTTTGACTTTGTCTAAATTATAGTCTAGTCAAATTTAGTAACTTTATTTAATTTGTTTTGTTTATCTAAATTGTAACTTCAACGACCTTCAACAACAAACAAAGGCTTCACAACATCAACTAAGTTCAACCTTCAACAACCACAACACCTATTTCTTTGCAACGATCCTGAATCAACCGAATCAACTTTATCATACAACATCAACAATGACTACTCAACAAGACATACATGCAGCCGGTGCTGAAAACCGTCCTCCTATGCTAGAAAAAGGTAGTTATCTTCCATGGACAAGCCGTATGCTTCGATACATGAAAACCAAACCTAATAGACAAGGCAAACTCTTGATTAACTCCATCCAAAAAGGTCCCTTCAAGCCTCGTCAGGTTCAAGAATCGGGTAATCCTAACTCAACACCTCCCGTTGCACCATCCTTTCGTGAACAAAAAGAAGAGGAATACACAGCAGAGGATTGGAAGCAAATCGAAGCTGATGACTTGGCAATGCATTTAATTCAACTTGGTTTACCACAAGAAATATTTTGTGCTGTGGATAGCTGTGAAACTGCTTATGATATGTGGGAACGAGTTAGAAGGCTTTGTCATGGTACAGAAATTGGTCAACAAGACATTGAAAACAAGATTCTGACTAAATGGGAGAAGTTCACATCCACCCCGGCTGAACCAATTGAATCTTACTACACAAGGTTTTGTACTCTCATGAATGAGCTCATCAGGAACAAGTTGGCTCCAAGGCAAATTGTTCAAAACATCAAGTTCATCAACAACCTTCTAGAGGAATGGGGAAGATATGTCACAATCGTTAACCAAACAAAGAATCTTCATGAGGTGAACTATGATCAACTGTATGACTTCTTGAAACAAAACCAGAAAGTGGCAGATGAAGTTAGGAAGGAGAAGCTAGCCAAACAACATGATCCTCTAGCATTGATTGCTCAAGCACCATCACCAACAACTGTAAACACACAACCATCATCACCAACTCCCAATCAGAACTACATGCAACAACAACACGTTCCTCAAACCACTGTCATACCACAACAACAACCATTCTACCCACAACAACAAGAAGTCATTCCATAACAGAATCCACTATTCCAAGAACCTGAAGTCACTGACCAAGATGAAGTTATGGCATCTATGACACATGCATTTGCTCTAATGTCAAAAGCATACCAAGTACGCTATTCCACACCTACCAACAACAACCAAAGGATCTCATCGAACACTCGCAATAAGCAGATTGCACAGCCGAGTTTCAATATGGGTCATCAAGGACAAATGGTTGGAGTTTATGGGAATCAGCAAGGATATGCTACAGGGTTTCAGATGGGAAATCAAGGGCAGCATGCAGGCAATCAGATAAGTCAGTATATGGGTAATCAAAATCAGATGGGTCAAGTTGCTGGAAATCGAAGGGGTCAGAATATGGGGAATCAGTTTGGGAATGTTGCTGCTCCAGTTGCTGGGAATGTTGGGAATATGAATCAAGGTAATGTGTTGAAATGTTTTAACTGTCAAGGTACTGGTCACATGGCAAGGAACTGTCCCACAAGGCCAAAGAAGAAAGATCCAACATATCTGCAGAAAGCATTGCTGTTGTCACAAAAGGAAACGGCCGGGTTACAGTTGAGTGCAGAGGAGAATGATTTCATGGCACTGATGGATGATATGGAAGATCTGGAAGATATCGATGCCAACTGAATTTTCATGGCTAATCTTCAGGAGGTTAAATATGACACGGATTCTGATGCACCTCCTGCTTATGATGTCAACGTGATCTCTGAGGTACAACCATATGCTACATGTCACAATAATGAAATGTTTGAAATGTCACCTCAAAATGAACAGCATCCTGCGACTCCTGCACCCACTTTCGATACATATATGGACTCCCCAAGTTGTAGTAATATAAATTTGGCTACTCCAAATATGAATCTTAATGGAGGCTTCGAGTCACAGCATACTGAAAATGATGAGGAAACACGTGCTTTGTTTGAATCATTATTGAATAACTGTAGTATAGAAATTGAAAAGGTCAAACAAGTCAATCGCGATGTTAAGGCCGCGAATGAAAAATTGACCGCTGAGCTTGAGAGATATAAGGTGAATGAATAAGCTTTTGAATTTAATAACAAACGACAGTCAGAACTTGAAATTGGTTATAGAGATTCTGTGTTAAGAGAAAAACATTTGCAAATCAAATATGACACTCTCGATGTTAACTTGAACATGCAAATTAAATCTCTAAACAAGGAAATTTCTGAATTAACCACCCAACTTTCCAAACAAAAATCAATTTTTCTGATCTTGAAAAAGAGAAGAAAGAATTGCATGCTAAGTTTTCAAAACAAGAAAATGAACTTCTTGATGAAATCATTGATCATCAGGAAACCATTAAAAAGTTGGAAAATCTTCTTGTAAAAACGGGTCATTCTACACAAACAATTAACATGCTTATTAACGACCCAAACCCGCGTTTACATACAATGAAGAAAATGGCTATCGGTTGTGAAAACCCTTATCATCTCAAGAAAGCTCAGCAAGTTCAGAATGTGTTATATAATGGTAGTATAATAAATGATAAACATGATCCTCCCGAGGTTCGTGATTCTTATGAAACGATTGAGCTTACTAAAGAGGGTCGTGTTAAAATGAAACAAATGAATCCAGAAATTAAACCAATTGATTATAACAAGCTTAACATAGATTCTGGCGTTCATCTTGTTCAAAAAGAGTCACCATTGTTTTTCAAAAAACCAGTGGCTGTCGCAAGAAGAAAAGTTGTTTCGAAACATCTTTCTAATATCGAACAAATATTCTCTAAAAACACTTGTCACACAAGTGAAGCTAGACAATATTTGGATGATCTTAAAAGAAGAATTGAAATGCTTCAAACGATTGTGGCATCCAAAACAAATAGTAACTACAATGACTGGTTTTCAAGTTTTCATTCAGAACAGAAAAAGATGTTTGAAACAGATATCAACCCTGTGATTTCTGCAATTTATGCGATAACTCTGAATGTTGAAAGATGTTTTCTGAATGAAACAGCCGACTTTGTCAAGGACCATAAATCTCTGGTGAAGGAAGCAAATGAAAACATTGAACACATAAAAGTTTTGGAAAGACACAATGACATACTCTCTGAAGTAGCTCTATCGACTGAAATTATGTCCATTATTTATCAAACATATTATGTGGAAGATGATGAAAGAATTCGAGCTGAGACTTCTGAAATTGTTGAAAAATATGAAAATGCATTTGCTAGGATTGAAAAGGAAAACATAACATATTTTAAACAACTTGATCAGAAAAAGGAAGAATGCAAGTATGACAAATTGTCGTATGAGCGTTCTTACAAAAACATGCAAGAACAAATTGATCTTTTGAAGTCTCAGCTTGAAATTCAAAAAGGGAAGGGTGAAGAAAATAAGGGTGCTAGACCATCAACTTCGGAAAAATCGGCTGTTAGACAAAAAATGTCTATTTCAACACCCTTGCCTAAAGAAAATGATAAAGGAAAAGAGAAAGCGGTTGTCGAAAATCCAAATGTGATAGCGTCTGGACTTTATAGGATTAGTCCCACTACTGCGTCTACCTCTACATCTCAAACATATAGGGCGATAGACAAAAGTACTAAAGATAATCCAAACGAGACTAGGAATGCTACTGATACAACAAAAGACAACAAGATAAATTCTAATGAGTGTGCCTTACCTTCAACAGGAGTAGAAAGTACCTCTAGGAGCAACAGACCAAGGACTAGGAGCAATACAAGGAATAGAGTCTCGCCTGCATCTAAGAGTGAAATCAAGAATAAAACGGAAGAAGTAGAAGAACACCCTAGGATTTTATCGCTTTCTAAGAAGAAACATATATCATCTGGATGTAATGTCAAGAACACTATTTCAAGTGCATGTAATGACTCTGTTTGTTTAATGTGCAAGAAATCTTTGTATGAAAATGTGTGTGAAGATATTGTTTCTAATAATGTGAATGTGAATGATATGCCTGAACAGAAAGATGTGTCTTCAAAAACTAGTGCTAGGTCCAGATATGTCAAAAGACTTCTTAAACTAGCTAGAACAGCCACTAGTAGCAAATTGCCTAGAGACCATCTTAGGTTTTGTGCATGGAAACCAACTGGTAGAATGTTTCCACTTAAGAATGACACATCAGAAATTGCTCCAAAAGTTCAAGTTGAAACCATCTCTAAGTGTGATTCATCTGTTACCTCTAACCCCATGGAACCAAATGTTAAACGGTTTCCATATACAAAACCATCTGTTCTTTGCAGGTCATTGAAATTTGTCTTTGGATCGTCGACTCGGGTTTCTCCAAGCACATGACCGGGAATTTGAAGTTGTTGATCAACTTTGTATGGAAGTTCATGGGAACAGTTCGGTTTGGAAATGATCATGTAGCAGCTATTTTAGGTTATGGAGATCTACAGTTTGGAAATTTTTTAATCACTCGGGTTTACTATGTCGAAGGATTGGGACACAGTCTGTTTTCAGTCGGACAGTTTTGTGACGCAGATTTAGAGGTTGCATTTAGAAGGAACACATGTTTCCAGTTCTTGAGTACTCCACCATAGTACTTGTCATACATAGTACTCATCATACATAAACTCGAAGAAGTTTTCCAGTTCTTGAGTAGATGGTTTGTCAGTGGTAGTTGACTGAGCTCCTTGGGGTACGAGTCCTGAACTAATATGTCCAGAAGTTTGACAGTTTGGTGCGGGTCCTAATCCGGTATGATTAGAAGCCATCGGGTTAAGCACGGGTTCTAGAGCGAGTCTCTCAGAAGCCATCTGTGAGATCTCGTAAAATTTCACATTCATCGTCTCCATAATCCGTCTAGTCCTTCTATTATACACCCTGAATGCCCTCGAGATTTCTGAATAACCAATAAAGATTCCAATATCACCCTTAGCTTTCAGCTTCCCCAGATCTTCTCTGTCGTTCGTTGGATAGCACAAAGCACCAAATACATGAAGGTAAGAGATGTCGGGTTTTCTGTTGTTCACTAACTCATATGGGGTTTTATTGAATCTTGGATGGATTAGGGATCGGTTCTGAGTGAAACAGGCAGTGGCCACATCATCAACCCATAAGAATAACGGTGCACTAGAATAAATCAGCATCGTGCGAGCAACTTCCACAAGAGTTCTATTTCTTCTTTCAACTACCCTATTCTGCTGTGGAGTTCTAACAGCTGATGTCTGGTGAGTGATTCCAGTTTCTTCAAAATATGTTCTTAACTCCTAGTTAGTGAATTCCGTACCATTGTCAGTTCTTACTATCCTATCTGGAGCTTGAAGTAAGACTTGTATGCACTTCAGAAAGGTGATGATGATGCCTGGTGCTTCGTTTTTTGACCTTAGAAACTTTACCTATGTATATCTTGAATAGCCATCGACGATAACAAGAATATACTTCTTCCCATTGATACTTTCAACTCTCATTGGGCCACATAAGTCCATATGCAACAAATGTCACTTATCGACCGAACTGGGTACGGTTTTGGGCTTATATGTTGCTCGTTTGCTTTTGCCTTGCTCACAGGATGGACATAAGTGATCTTTGGTGTATTTGAACTTAGGGAGACCAGTGACGATGTTGTCTTTGGCTAGCTTGGTTTAGGTGTCGAAGTTGAGATGGGATAAATGTATGTGCCACAACCAGGACTTTGTTTCGCATGCCCTTGTCATGAGACAAATTGGTGACGAAGAGGCCATTTGGTTAATGTCGATAGCATAGAGATTGGTGCCACGATTTCCAGTTAAGAGATCATCTCCAATCAAATTCCTAATGAAGCAAGTATTTCTCCTAAATGCAACCTCTAAATCTGCATCGCAAAACTGCCTGACTGAAAACAAATTGTGTCCCAACCCTTCGACATAGTAAACCCGAGTGATTAAGAAATTCCCAAACTGAAGATCTCCATAACCCAAAATAGCTGCTACATGATCATTTTCAAACCGTACTGTTCCCATGAACTGCCATACAAAGTTGATCAGCAGCTTCAGATTCCCGGTCATGTGCTTGGAGCAACCCGAGTCGAAGATCCAAAGACATATTTTGATAACCTGCCAATAATAGATGATTGTGCATTTGGAAACCGTTTATCATTTGGTTCCATGGGGTTAGAGGTAACAGACGAATCACATTCATAGACAGTTTTTACTGGTTCTTTTGGAGCCACTAATTTACCATTTACTAAAGTGAATTCTCTACCCGTTGGTATCCAAACACACAACTTAAGATAGTTCCTAGGCAATATGCTACTAGTGGTTGACCTAGCTGCTTTAATAAGCCTTTTAACATATCTAGACTTAGCACTAGTTCCTGGAGGAACATCTTTCTGTTCAGGCATGGCATTCACATTCACATCATTAGAAACAATATCATCACGCACATTTTCAGACAAAGATTTCTTGCACATTAAACAAACAGAGTCATTACATGCGCTAGAATCAGTAATTTTAACATTACATCCAGATGACATATGTTTCTTATTTGAAAGCGATAAATTCCTAAGGTGTTCTTCTGCTTTTGTTTTATTCTTGCATTCACTCTCAGAGGCAGGCGAGACTCTATTGTTCCTTGTATTGCTCTTAGGCTTTTGTCTGCTACTCCTAGAGGTGCTTTCTAATCATATAGAAGGTAAGGCACACTCATTAGAATTTATCTTGTTGTCCTTTGAAGTTGTAGTATCATTCCTAGACTCTTTTGGATTATCTTTTACACTCTTGTCTATCGCCCTATATATTTTAGATGTAGAGGCAGACGCAGTAGTGGTATTAATCCTATAAAGGCCAGGTGCTATCACATTTGGTGTTTCGACAACTGCTTTCTCTTTTCCTTTTTCACTAACTTTTGGCAAGGGTGTTGGAACACTTTGAGAAATTGACATTTTTGGTTTAACAACCGGTTTATCCTTAGATTCCTCACCCTTCCCTTTTTGACTATCAAGCTGAGACTTCAAAAGATCATTTTGCTCTTTCATGTTTTTGTAAGCACGCTCATACGACAATTTGTCATACTTGCATTCTTCCTTTTTCCGATCAAGTTGTTTAAAATATGTTATGTTTTCCTTTTCAAGCTTTGCAAGCGCATTTTCATATTTTAACACAATTTGAGAAGTCTCAGCTCGAAGTCTTTCATCGTCTTCCACAGAATATGTTTGGTAAATTATGGACATAATATCAGTCGAGAGAGCTACTTCGAAGAGAATGTCATTGTGTCTTTCCAACTTTGATGTGTTCAATGTTTTCATTTGCTTCCTTTACCAGAGATTTGTGATCCTTGGCAAATTCGGTTGTTTCTTTTAAAAACGCATTTTCCACATTAAGTATTCTTATACTAATTGCATTTAGTGGAGGAATAATGTCTTTTTCAAACATCTTTCTTTGTTCAGCATGAAAACTTGAATGCCAGTTGTTGACACTGATTTCTGTTTTGGTTTTAATAAGACTCTGAAAAATTTCCATTTTCTTTTTAAGATCATCCAAATATCGTCTAGCTTCACTTGTATTAAAAGGGTTGCTAGAGGACATTTGTTCGATGTTAGAAAGATGTTTGGAAACAACTTTTCGTTTTGAGACAACCACTGGTTTTTTGAAAAAAATTGGTGACTCTTTTTGAACAAGATTTATGCCAGAAATTGTGTTAAGCTTATTATAATCAATTGGTTTAATTTCTGGGTTCATTTGTTTCATTTTAACACGACTCTCTTCGGCAAGCTCAATCGTTTCATCAGAATCCCGAACCTCGGGAGGATCATGTTTATCATTTAGCACACTACCATTATATAACACATTCTGTTCTTTCTTAGCTTTCTTGAGATGATAAGGGTTTTCATAACCGATAGCCATTTTCTTCATTGTATGTAAAATCGGGTTTGGATCGTTAATTAGCAAATTAATTGTTTGTGTAGAATGACCCATTTTTACAAGCAACTCTTCCAACTTTTTAATGCTTTCTTGTTTGTCAATGATTTCATCAAGAAGATCATTTTCTCGTTTTGAAAACTTTGCACTCAACTCTTTCTTTTCTTTTTCAAGATCAGAACAAGTTGATTTTTGTTTAGAAAGTTGGTTGGTTAATTCTGAAATTTCCGTGTTTATTCAAGTTCAAATTAGCATCTAATGTGTCAAACTTGATTTGCAGTTGTTTTTCTCTTGAAATGGAATTTCTATAACATATTTCTAATTCTGACTGTCCTTGTTTGTTATATTCAAAAGCTTTTTCATTTTCCTTATACCTCTCAAGCTCAGCGGTCAATTTCTCATTCGCGGCCTTAACATCGCGATTGATCTTTTTGACATTTTCAATTTCAATACTACAATTTTGCAATAATGATTCAAATAAAGCACGTGTATCCTCATCATTCTCAGTATGATGAGATTCGAAGCCTCCATTAGGATCCATATGTGGAGTAGCCAAATTAGTATTGCTACAACTTGGGAAGTCCATATATGTATCGTAAGTGGGTGCAGTAGTCGCAGGATGCTGGTCATTCTTAGGTGACATTTCATTATTGTGGCATGTAGTGAATGTTTGTACCTCAGAGACTGCATTGACATCATAAGCAGGAGGTGCTTCAGAATCCGTGTCGTACTTAACCTCCTGAAGATTTGCCATGAAAATGCAGTTTGCATCGATGTCCTCAAGGTCTTCCATATCATCCATAAGAGCCATGAAATCATTCTCTTCTGCACTCAACTGTAACCCGGGCGTTTCCTTCTGTGCCGACAGCAATGCTTTCTGCAGATAAGCTGGATCTTTCTTTTTTGGCTTGGTGGGACAGTTCCTTGCCATGTGACCGACTCCCTGACAGTTGAAACACTTTAACAAATTCCCCTGATTCATATTCCCAGCAACTGGAGCAGCAACATTCCCAATCCGATTACTCATATTCTGACCCCTCTGATTTCCAACAACTTGACCCATCTGATTTCCTGCAAACTGACCCATCTGATTTCCAACATACTGACCAATCTGATTTCCAACATACTGCCCTGCATTCTGATTACCCATATGATATCGAGGAGCATATCCCTGCCGATTGCCATAACCTCCTTTGTCCTTGTTGACCCATGTTGAAACTCGGCTGTGCAATCTGCCTGTTGCGAGTGTTCGATGAAATTCTTTGGTTGTTGTTGGTAGGTGTAGGGTAGCGTCCTAGGAATGCATTGGTTAGGTAAGCAAATGCTTGAGTCAAAGCAGCAGTCGACTCATCATTGTCAGCGAATTTTGGTTCTGAGTATTGTGGATATGGTTGTTGTGGAATAACTTGTTGTTGTTGGTAGAATTGTTGTTGTGGTATGACAGCAGTTTATGGAACGTATTGTTGTTGCATGTAGTTCTGAGTGTAGGATGATGATGAGGGTTGTGTTATCACTGGTGCAGGTGTTGGTGCATGAGCAACTAATGCAAGAGGATCATGTTGCTTTGCTAACTTCTCTTTCCTCACTTCATTTGCCTCTGCCTGGTTTTGCTTAAGGAAATCATAAAGCTGATCATAGTTCACTTGATGAAGATCCTTTGTTTGGTTGACAATTGTGACATATCGACCCCATTCTTCTGGTAAGTTGTTTATGAATTTGATGTTTTGAACGATTAGTCGAGGTGTCAACTTGTTTCGGATAAGCTCATTCACTAAGGTGCAAAACCTGGTGTAGTAAGATTCAATTGGTTCCACTGGAGTGGATGTAAACTTTTCCCATTCAGTTAGAAGCTTGTTTTCACCATCTTGTTGCGCAATTTCTGTACCATGACAAAGCCTTCTAACTCTCTCCCACATGTCATAAGCAGTTTCACAACTGTCAACAGTAGCAAATATTTCCCGTGGTAAACCAAGTTGAATTAAATGCATTGCTAAGTCATCAGCTGCAATTTGCTTCCTATCCTCTTCAGTGTATTCATGTTCATGTTGATCACGATAGAATGGTGGTGTGGAAGGTGTTGCATTTGGATCCCCAGGGTCTAGAACTTGACGAGGCTTGAATGGTCCATGATTGATGGAATGAAGTATGAGTTTACCATTTTCTTTGGTTTTGATTTAGCGAAGCATACAGCTTGTCCATGGAAGGTATCCACCTTTTTCAAGCATAGGAGGACGGTTTTCGGCACCGGCTGCATGGATGTCTTGTTGAGTCGTCATTGATAAAGTTGTATGATTAAGATGATGTTGGATCGGTTCAAAGAACTAGGAGTGGGTTGGTTACGGTTCACGAGTTATGATTGGTATAAAGTTAAGTCCTTTGTTGGTGTCCTTGAAGAGTCGATGAGAAACTTGATAAATCGAGAAAGTTGATAACTTGTGAGAAACTTGATGACTATAGAAACTTGATGACTATAGAAACTTGATGACAATAGAAACTTGATGACTATAGAAACTTGATGACTATAGAAACTTGATAAGTCACAAACTCGGTTATCTCACAAACTCGGTTATCTCACAAACTCGGTTATATCACAAACTCGGCTAGACTTTCAGAAACTCGGCTAGACTTTCAGAAACTCGGCTAGACTTTCAGAAACTCAGCTAGACTTTCAGAAACTCGGCTAGTCTTTCAGAAACTCGGCTATGAGAAACTCGGTATGAGAAACTCGAGTATGAGAAACTCGGGTATGAGAAACTCAGGTATGAGAAACTTGGTATGAGAAACTCGGGTATGAGAAACTCGGGTATGAGAAACTCGGGTATGAGAAACTTGGGTATGAGAAACTCGGGTATGAGAAACTCGGGTAGGAGAAACTCGGGTAGGAGAAACTTGGGTATGAGAAAAACTCGAGAGACCTCAGAAAGTCGAAAGTTTCTAGCCACCAACTTTCTAACTCGAAAGCTTTTGACAGAAACTCGGGAAACTAATCTGATGAACAGTAACTCGTCTGATGAACTGTAACTCGCCCAAAAAAAATTCCTAGAACTTTGTATTTTGCTCTTGATACCACTTGTTATTGCCTATAATCAATCCTAAACATACAACTAAATAACTAGATAAGATGAAAGAGAAGAGTGGAACTTGAATAGAAACTTTATTAATCACACACTTATCCTTAATACAATACCTAGGAGAACTATGAGGACCTAGAACACCAACCTCCCAAATGGTGATGGAAGGTGCTATTTATAGTTAACATGAGATGGATGGTGGGCTTGGGCTTGGACCTTTTCTATTAATACACATTTATCCTGTTAGATTAACTCACCAAGCCCAATGACTATTTTTCATGATTACACAACGACACACTTAGTAAAAATATTACAACGACTCATGACCATCACTTTTATAAATCCTAACAAAACTGTCATCTTTATCTCGAGGAGTTGCGATTGAAAAAGCTGAAGGGTGAGACTGGGAAAGCCAGTACTTCAGGTAATGTTTTCATGATTGAGTTATATTCATTAACTCATAAATTAAATTCCTGGGTATATGATACTGGATGCGGTATAAATATTTGTAATACGCTGCAGGGGTTTAGAGTTTTGAAGAGACTAGCCTATGGGGAACAATTTCTGCAAGTGGGCAATGGAGCACAAGCAGCAGTTGAAGCCATAGGAATTTTTGAATTAATTTTGCCTTCGGGCTTGATACTGAATTTGAATAATTTTCATTATGCACCCGCAATTGTTAGGGGTGTGGTCTCTTTTTCATGTTTATTGAATATTGGATTTCATCATACTGTTTCTAGCAATGGAATTTCTGTTTCGTTAAATAATGTTTTTTATTTTAATGCTATTGCTGTGAATGGTGTTTTTGAGATTGATATGAATGCATGTAATGATTATAATTCGATGTATAGCATCAACAATAAGAGAGTCAAGAATGTCTTGGATTCATCTTATCTTTGGCATTGTCGACTTGTCCACATAGGCAAGACTCGCATGCAAAAGCTGCAACGTGATGGGCTTATGCAGAATATCAATGATGAATCATTTGATAAGTGCGAATCTTGTATATCTGGGAAGATGACCAAGAAACCTTTTAAGAACCGTATTGAAAAGGCTGATGATCTACTTGGTTTAATACATACTGATGTGTGCGGACCACTTAGATATACGTCAAAGAGGGGTGCTAGCTACTTCTTAACCTTCATGGATGATTTCAGTCGTTATGGTTATGTTTATTTACTTAAACATAAACATGAGGTGTTTGAAACATTTAAGGTTTTTAAAGCTGAAGTAGAACTGCAACTAGGAAAGAAGATTAAAGCTCTTCGATCCGACGGAGGTAGTGAATACCTAAGTCAGGAGTTTAAAGATTATCTAAGTGAGAATGGAATTGTTCAGCATCTCACATCTCCATATACTCCATAGCAAAATGGTGTATCTGAGAGAAGGAATCGTACATTATATTATTGGATATGGTACGATCTATGTTTAATCTTACTACTCTGCCGTTATCCTTTTGGGATTATGCCTTGGAATCTGCGATTCGCATACTAAACATGGTTCCGACCAAGAAGGTTGATAAGACACCTTATGAGTTATGGTTTGGGAAAACGCCTAACTTGTCTTATTTAAAGGTCTGGGGTTGCGAGGCGTTTGTTAAACGTGACTCAGCAGATAAACTCCAACAGAGATCTGTAAGGTGTATCTTTGTAGGATACCCAAAGGAAACGATGGGTTACTACTTTTACTTTCTACATGAACAAAATGTAATTGTTGCTAGGTATGCAGACTTTCTTGAAAAGGATCTCATATCTCAAGAATTCAGTGGGAGGCTCTATGATCTGGAAGATGATCAAGAGGATATATTACCTTCTGAAAACACTAGCGAACTTCCTGTGGAACCGGATAGTCTAGGTCTTCCACCTGAAGTGATTCCCATTCGCAGATCCATAAGGACTGTGAAAGCACCTGAACGTCTATGTCTAAACGTAGAGGTTGAATAAACTATATTAGGGGACCTTGGAGAGCTTGCTAATTATAGAGCTGTCATGAATGACCCTGAAAAGGACAAATGGCAGATTGTTATGAATGGGGAAATGCAATCCATGAAAGACAATGAAGTCTGGATTGAAGTAGACCTTCCTCCCAATGCCAAGGTAGTTGGGAGTAAGTGGCTCTTCAAGAAGAAGACTGACATGGATGGCAATGTACACACCTATAAGGCCCGTTTGGTAGCTAAAGGCTTTACCCAAACATATGGTGTTGACTATGAGGAGACCTTTTCTCCTGTAGCTGACATAAGGGCTATTAGGATTCTCATAGCCATAGCAGCGTACTATGATTATGAGATTTGGCAAATGGATGTAAAAACCGCCTTCTTGAATGGTCTTCTAGATGAAGACATCTATATGGCGCAGCCTGAGGGGTTTGTGAATCCAAAATTTCCAAACCGTGTATGCAAACTTCAAAGATCCATTTATGGATTGAAGCAAGCATCACGTCAATGGAATAAAAGATTTGACGAAGAAATCAAAAGGTTTGGATTTACTCAGATTCTTGATGAGCCATGTGTATATCACAAAGCTAGTGGGAGTGATGTTATTTTCCTAGTTCTATATGTTGATGACATATTGATCATGGGTAAAAACATTCCAAGTTTGAATAAGGTGAAAGCCTATCTTGGGAAATATTTTTCCATGAAAGATCTAGGAGAAGCAACATACATTATGGGAATCAAGATCTATAGAGATAGATCAAGGCGGTTAATTGGTTTAAGCCAAAGTGCTTACATTGACAAAATATTGAAGAGATTCAGTATGCAAAATTCTAAAAAGGGATTTTTGCCAATGCAAGTAGATCATGGCTTAAGTAGCAAAGCTTGTGCTTCAACTCCTGAGGAGATGGCACGCATGAAGAGAGTCCCGTATGCTTCAGCTGTGGGATCTATTATGTATGCGGTGCGATGTACAAGGCCCGATGTGGCGTTTGCTCAGAACATTACCAGTCGATATCAGCAGAATCCAGGTGAACTCCACTGGACGGCTGTGAAGCATATTCTCAAATATTTGAGATCTACGAGAGATATGTTTTTAGTGTATGGGGGAAATCCAGAAGCAGAGCTGTGTGTTGCAGGTTACTGCGATTCATCCTGGAAGTGTGATAAAGATGATACGAAGTCTCAGACGGGTTATGTCTTTGTCATCAATGGAGGAGCTGTGGGTTGGAAGAGCAAGAAGCAGAGCACTATTGCGATGTCTGCTACAAAAAGTGAGTATATTGCTGCATCAGAAGCTGCAATGGAAGCAGTCTGGATTAGGAAATTCGTTTCAGGGCTTGGAGTTATGCCCTCAATCGAAAGACCTATAAAAATGTATTGTGACAATTCAGCCGCAATTACATTTGCCAATGAGCCTGGAATCATGAAGGGCACCAGACATTTCCCGATTCGATATCACTATTTTAGAGAAAAAGTGGAGATAGGAGAAAAAGAACTACTCAAAGTTCACACAGATGACAACTTAGCAGATCCATTAACGAAGGCTCTACCCGGTGGAAAGCTTGAAGAACTTTCTGAAGGCATAGGACTTCGTTTAGCTAATAGTTTCATGCATATCTGTGATTAGTGTTTGGATAATGGGATGTCTTTGTACAGTTATTATTTTAATGAAATAAAATACTCGTTATGTTTGTTTATCATTTTCTTAATAATATATCATATATTTGCATGTTTATATCCTTGAATGATTATATTATTCTAAACTGTCCGTTGTCGGTTAATGATATGGGAAAATCATTAAACTAAGACAAATCTGAGTATTGGTATAATATACTTGAAAGTATATTGATGCGTTGTCATACCAATTTCACATGATATTCAAAATGTTTGAATATAGGACTTATCCCGACTTCATGAGTTTACTTAGTGGATCTTGTCATCAAGTAAATCATGTGTATATAGTTATCCTCAGACTTGAGATGCCAGATAACTGTCATGCATGTAGTGCATTTTTGTGATTCAATTTACCGCTATACGTAACTGGTAGCTATAAGGATTGTTTTCAGAAGCGTTGCGAAGTGCATGAGTTATGCTCGTAGTCAAGAAAGAATTTGTTCCTTCAAATTATTTGGAGTTTAATACTGCTGGGCCCCTCGTAGGATTAGTAAGATGTTTGTGTGGCCACACCCAAGATCTCCCCTGAATAGTTCAGAAGATTTGGTAATCTTATTTAATCATAAACAACGAGAAACATAATTATTAATAAAGAATTACTTAGATCCATATCTTTATTAATGTGGTATTAGAAACAAAAGGATGAGTATGATGATGAATCATCGAATGGTTTTTCCAGGAGACCACCACCCGAGTTGTGCTAGGGGCATTGGCGTGTTGCTAGACGCTAACCAATGTCATTACACTTTTAATAGATTTCTAAGTGGGAGCTGTTAGAGTTTGATGGAAAAATATTATCGTGTATGACTAGATTCGAACTCGAGACCGCGGGATTGTACACTTTACGTATGAATGATCAAGTAAATAATTAATATATATAATAGTTATGTATTTTAATTATTTGGACACGAAATGATAACTAACGGACGTTAAGTAATTAACGGAATTGACTAACGACCGTTAAGTAAATAGTGGAAGGACTATTAGTGAAAATAGAGGCTTGGAAGGATCTAGAAAACCCATTGGAGGGTTATGGCCGATCGGCCTATGGGTGACCCAACCCATTCGATCCTAGCTTTTGCTCCAAGTTAGGTTTTGCCTATATATACAAATCAAGGGTTATTAGTTCTTTTACCTTGTGCATTACTATAACCCCAAATTTGTGTTCTTTCTCTCTTTGTCTTCCAAACCGATCGTACAACCTTCATAGGTGTCAATCCATTGTTTTTCAAGTTAAAACAAAATTGTTTTGGTTTTACGCGTTGATTCACTAGCATCAATACTTGATTGGTTATAGTACGTGTGTACAAGAGTTCGGTAATAACTTACTTTAGTTATTCATCTTGGATTGTGAAACAGGTTTTCATGGTAATTCTATTCTTTGTTCAAGACAAGAAAAGAGAAGTTCAATCTTTGTTTGCTTGGATCAAAAGGTATGTAACTAATTATTATTCGGTAAACTATTCTTTGTTCCGCTATATACTCTTTGATGTGTTTATTTATTTAGTTGATTGTCAAGTTATTTAAATTCGAACAGGTTGGTGGTGAGAGGGTACTACATTCCAAGGTTGTCAGGATCGCGATCCTGCTTGTAGGATCGTACGATCCTACGATCCTACACACACAAAACGAGCAGGATCGTTACGGGATCGTAATTCAGGTAGGATCGTTACAGGATCGTAGGATCGCTCGTAGGATCGTAGGATCGTGAACGATCCGATCCTGTTGGTAACCCTTTTTTCAGGTAGGATCGTTACAGGATCGTGGGATCGCTCGTAGGATCGTAGGATCTTGAACGATCCGATCCTCTTTTTTTTTACTTTTTTTGACTTTTTTTGAGAGGAAGGTTTTTAAAAATGGTTTGTATGCATATGTAAAGGAAAATCCGAAAACGATCCTAGGTAGGATCCGATCCTACGATCCCGATCTTGCAAAGCCGAAAATGATCCTAGATAGGATCCCGATCCTGACAACCTTGCTACATTCCATGCTTCAAGTTTGGCTCTACTTTGCTCTTGTATTTCATTCTCATAAATTCCGACCAAATAATAATAATATTGATTATAATCTGAATGATTTTGTGACAGGGAAATGCTGTTGAAAATCACTTTATGAGTCTCAGTTGTGGACCTGCATTAAAGATTCCACATCAACCAACATTCACATTGCAACTTCCACATAATTGGTACTCGTATAATGACTTCGGTGGATTTTTATTATGCACCGAGAAACACATGTGGTGGGGACCTGCATTAAACATGAAGACTTTTCAAATTTCAAAATATCTCAACTTTGAAAGTACTATGAAATTTCTATACCATTTCCTCACCACACACGCCACTGATTATCAGTCAAATACATATCTACCACACAAGCAAAACCCATATACCTTATCCACAAACAAAAAATTCATCAAAAGATAGAAAACCCATATCTCCATCTTCATTCCATTCAACAAAACCACATACATCTTTCTACACCTGATTTTTTAAACAAATCTTAAAGGTCAATGGCATCATCATCCTCTTCTCATTTGATTCCCAGCAGGTCTTCTTTTAAATCATGGAACTATGAAGTTTTTCTAAGTTTCAGAGGAGAAGACACTCGCAAGACTTTTGTAGATCATCTCTACACAAGTCTTGTGCAACAAGGCATCCACACTTATAAAGATGACGAAACACTTCCCCGGGGTGAATCCATTGGTCCATCCCTCCTGAAAGCTATTCGTGAATCACGGATCGCTGTTATTGTATTCTCTGAAAACTATGCAGATTCTTCTTGGTGTTTGGATGAGTTGGCATATATTATGGAATGCATGACTACAAGAGGTCAAATTGTTATGCCCGTATTTTACGATGTGGATCCCTCGGATGTGAGAAAACAGAAAGGGAAATATGGAGAAGCATTTGGGAAACACGAGTTGGAGAATAACCACAAAGTTAAATTGTGGAAAAATGCTCTAGCAGCTGCAGGTAACCTTTCTGGATGGGTCACCAAGGACTATGCTAATGGGTAATTTTCTACAATTTTTTCAAACATAATATGCTTAGCATCTTTTCATATTGATATTACTAGGTACGCACTTGGTTGTGCTTGTGCATACGCACAGCCCATATATGCGTATCCATGTGTCGTAAGTGATGATTATATAGTTTCAATATTTAGATAGGTGAATCCATGCAGCTTGTAGTTAATTAAGAAATGATACTCGTAAGAAAGAGCCATAGAACTTACGCGAAAAGTACATGGGGTTTTACAAACATAAGACGATAAGAAATCCGAAATTTTATATGGTTTCAATGCATCCGAAAAAGAACACAAGATTTTGTTAATCGAAACTTACACGTTCAAGCTAACTAAACTTTAATAGTAACAATGATAAAATACAATTATGTTTGTGCTTTTTGGTAAATATTGTTCGAAAGGATGATATATATATAAGCTTCTATAGCTCTATGTAACTTATCAGCCCGAGCCCATCAAATATAATAAGTTTGATAGATTATTAATTTGTTAAAGATAGGCGTAACTCACTACTTTCTTGTTGAAACAAAGCAGACACACAAACACATGAACTCAATTACACACGTCTCGATCCCTCACACACACAAAAAAACACGTCTTTCTATCTAAACGTGAGTTGGCTGTCGTCATCACCACCGCCGTTGGTACCATCACCGTAGCACCACTGCCATCTTGTTGGTGTGGGGTTGTTGATCGGAGTTTTAAGTTTTAAAAGAAGTCAACAAAAGTGGGTCAAAGAATGATTTATGTATCACTAAAATATTGCACCCTAAATTATACTATAGTAATATTAGTATATGCAAACTATCGGGTGTTAATGGCCATGTTGGCCTGTTGGGAATGTAAAAATGAAGCTCCTGCGTGGAAGCTAACTAAATTTTGGATATTAAAATTTTAACTACGTGCGTGGACTGCAAAGACGTTAAAAGGGGTCTTCTTATATACTAAGAGGATATACTAATTCATAGTTTAGGAATTAATTTTTTGTTTTGTTGTAGATATATTGTGTTACTCTACCTATTAGGTGTCACTAAATATTTCACTTTAGTTGTCGTTGACTGTTTGATAATGCAAGCGTTAATTAAGAATAAATCAACGTGTTGCAATATATGTTGACTTGAAATTGTTAAAACTTATATTTCGATTTGTAGAATATCTTTAGCCACCAGAAGCTATGACAAGTAGTATCCAGAATTTAGAGGCCGATTAGTGTGAAATTCGACAACTCGTTGCTCTCAGAAGCAATCACGTTCTGCCCATCCTATACTTTCTAATTATCCTCATGTACCCAATGTGCAGGCATGAAGCAAAATGCATCAAAGACATTGTTGGATCAATTTCTAAGAAGTTGCCCTTAATTTCAAAAGTCAGTAAAGATCTTATTGGAATAGAAACTCGCTTGCAAGATTTGAAATCAAAGTTGGAAACTGGGCCGTCAGGTGGTGTGCGCATCATTGGAATATGGGGGGTTGGGGGTGGTGGTAAGACTACTCTCGCATCTGCTGCATATACGGAAATGTCTGTACATTTTGAAGGTCATTGCTTTCTTGAAAATATCCGGGAGGAATCAAACAAGCATGGTTTGAAGATGTTGCAGAAAAATATGCTATTATCTATTTTGAAAACAGAGGTGCCAGTAGAGAGCGAGGAAGAAGGAAGAAGCATGATAAAAAGAAGGCTATGTCATAAAAAGGTTTTGGTTGTTCTTGATGATGTAGATGACCTTAAGCAAATAGAGGATTTAGCTGGATCACATGATTGGTTTGGTGAGGGAAGTCGAATTATAATCACTACCAGGAACGAACATATGCTAACCCGCAAGGCAGACTCGGTCTATGGGGTGAGTTTGTTATCACATGACGAGGCTAACGAGCTCTTCCATACCCATGCATATCGGAAAGATAATCCAGTAGAAGATTATGAGATACTTTCAGAAAAGGTAGTTTCTTATGCTGGTGGGCTACCATTGGTGCTTGAAGTTCTTGGTAAGTTTCTATACGACAAAGACAAGGATGAATGGAAGAGTGCCCTTACCAAGTTAAAAGACATCCCAGATCCTGATGTCATGGAGAGACTCAAAATAAGTTATGACGGGCTTGATCCTGACGAGAAAGATTTATTCTTAGATATTGCATGTTTTCATAGAAAAAGGACGCCGATAGATGATGCAATGAAGGTGCTTGATGCTTGTAGTTTTAACCCAGTTATAGGTGTAAGGGTGTTGGTACAAAAGTCTCTCATTTATGAATCGAATGGAGTATTCGATATGCATGACTTGATAGAAGAAATGGCACACCATATTGTTAGAGGGAAAGGCACTAACTATCCCGAAAAACATAGCAGGGTTTGGAAGTCAGAAGATATTTTACACATCTGTAATACGGACACAACCACGGTAATAGTCATGCCAGCTTTGCAAGATATATATGTTACAAATTACACAAGCATTGAATTACATTCATATATTGTTATTATTGACATAATTTAGCTCCTTTATATCAGGGAAATGACAGGATTCAAGCATTAGTATATGAGGTTAACCATGTTCTTCCACGTCTTCCTCAAGCAATTCCTCAAGTTCTGGCAAACATGAAGAACGCTCGTTGGATTTCTTTGGACTATTATCCCAAGTCGTCATTGCCAACAAATTTTCAACCAACAAAGCTTGGTTGTCTGACTTTGAGAAACGGTCTTCAAAAAGAGCTCTGGCAAGGGTTTAAGGTAATTCTTATTCTTTATCTTTGACAAGTTAATTTTGTATGGTAACAATTTCAGGGGTTGCTAATGAAAGTAAATAAATGAAAAGGATTATAGAAATTTGTAATAAAAGTATGATAACACGCAAGATTTTCAAGCAAACCGGCTTAAATATCCTACTTTTGTGATATGAACTGCGTTTCAAATTATTCTAAAATAGTAGTTTTGTATTTCACAAATTTTAAAACCAATATGCGCACAATAAAAAAATAAAAAATAAATAAAATAAAAGGTATATTTGGCACGAAGCGGTGTGTGGAGTTTTTTGGAGCGGTGAGCAATGAGCATTTTGGTTTTTAGTAGTCGTTTGGTAAAAGAGCGGTCAGCTTTGATATTTTTTAGAAATTCTAATTTTTCCAATGCTTCTTTAAGAAGCTATGAGCGGTGAGCATTTTAAACTCCTTTCCATTTTTTTCTCCCATATCTCTTCTCTTTTCTTCTTCTACAAAACTACGAGAACACACTGTAATGTAAGTTTACAAGTTTGTGTGTTAAAACCATTCATTTCTAAAACAGAAAAGTAGCAACAAGTAGACACTAGATCACAAATATGGACAACAAAAAAAATTTACATCACTATTGGGCTTTTGAACTTGCAACAAATATGGACCAAATTAAAATAGAAATATAGAATACAGTATATTTCATTGTCAAATTAGCATATGAAGTCTACCCAAATGTAAGAGAACGAGTACTCTAATTGTAACACCCCTACCCGATCAAGGTCGAAATGCCACATTATGGTGTCTATCAGAACATATAAAAAAAAAAGCAAGCGGAAGACTTCATAAATAAAGTAAAGTCAAGAACATCATGACTTCCAAACTTACAAGCCTCCAACAAGTCTAAACGAACATCAAATGAAAAGAAATGAAATATCCAAAACATAAGTCTAATCATAATCTAGGACAAATGAGGAATCTAATCAAGGTAAGTCTAATCATTTCTTCATTATTCCATGTGACCCGTTTAACGTTTTAATCTTAATCTCATTAAGTCGATCCATAGCTAGTTTTAGGTTATAATCTTATGTATATGTTATGAGTACAAGTCGAGAGAAAAAACAAGAACAAGACCAAGTTATACCTTGTGTCGATTAGAAGAGAGGAACAAGAACAAGAACCAGAAACCGACCCAAACTGATTACCCTATTCGAACCAAACCAAACCTTCTTCGAACTTAGTATGACCACGATCAAAACACCCTCTTGTTACCTTCTTCGTACCACCTTTGCACCCTTCGAATGAGATCCAAAAAGCTGCCGCCACTTAGGTTATTTTTAGGGTTTTATGTGTGTTTATTTGAGTGTATTTTCGGTTGAAGGAAAAATGAGGAAGAGGGGGAAATATAGTGGATATTTAGCCGAGCATGGGGGGATAAGAGGAGACCAAGACTCATTCAAAATCTCAATGAATGTGGACATCATTTCATGCTACTAGTTATGTACAAGATTTTAATTATAAAACGTATAGTATCATGTATGTCGAGTTCTAAATAGCTTGGTTTCATATGTTTAAGTATTTGTGGTTTAAAGTTATAACACTTAGTTACTAGGTTGTATTCGGGTTCAAGTTCAATTTAGTAACTGATTTTTAGAAACCACGTTTTAGGTTATTATACTAATAGCCCGCTGCGTCGCGACGACTGACGAGGACTAAAAAGTAAGTTTCTTAACTAAAAGTTAAGTATACATTTCTTGAAGAATATATCAATATCGCAAAACGAAAAGTATAGATGATAACATTATAACATAAATAATTCAAAAATATTACTATTAGTAAATATTTTTTAAATACCCAAATTCGGGTGCATCAAACTTTATTTGGTTGGGATACCAACATTACATCTATAAGCATTACTCGACCAAAATATTGTTAATGAGCAATTATCTTATAATACATTAACGGTGAAAACGAAGGTATTATGTGAAAAAAAACTAATGGCTATTATTGAATATACTAGTAAAACAGCTATAAATTAATACTCGATAAACACTGGTACAGATTCTGCCTATCGTCACACTGGAAATGCGTGACTATATGCATATAGTCACACACGTTTTTTTGGGTGTGTGTGACAAAAAGTCGCGCCACCGTAGGTATCATATAGTCACATTGTTTAGTTTGTGGCCGTTTTCATCGAAAAAGAGTGACCAAAACCCGAATATGTGTGACTAATTAGGCACAAGTTTTGTTGGATTCATCAGTATGTGTGACTATTTCCCATCCTATGGCCACACGAAAATATAATAAATGTGACGTTTGTGATGATTTAGTCACACATCGTGTGTTGTTTTTTTCAAGTTAGTCACATACAATTTAAAAAACAGTGGCCAAAAGTGTTAATAAGTGTGACCATATGCTATTTAAAGTGAAGAAATGTGTACTATTGATCATCCAATGGTCACATGAATTCTTAGTTTGTGTGGCCTTTTGTAATATTTAGTCACACAAAGCATGTTTGCTTTGGGTATTTAGTCACATACAATTAAGCATAAAGTGGCCAAAAGTGTTAATAAGTGTGACCATATGCTGTTTTAAGTGAAGAAATGTGTATTTTGTGTGACTATTGATCATCCAATGGTCACATGAATTCTTAGTTTGTGTGGCCTTTTGTAATATTTAGTCACACAAAGCATGTTTGTTTTCGGTATATAGTCACATACAATTAAGCATAAAGTGGCCAAAAGTGTTAATAAGTGTGACCATATGCTGTTTTTAGTGAAGAAATGTGTATTTTGTGTGACTATTGATCATCCAATGGCCACATGAATTTTATGTTTGTGTGGCCTTTTGTAATATTTAGTCACACAAAGCATCTTTGTTTTGGTTATTTAGTCACATACAATTAAGCATAAAGTGGCCAAAAGTGTTGATAAGTGTGACCATATGCTGTTTTAAGTGAAAAAATGTGTATTTTGTGTGACTATTGATCATCCAATGGTCACATGAATTCTTAGTTTGTGTGGCCTTTTGTAATATTTAGCCACACAAAGCATGTTTGTTTTGGGTATTTAGTCACATACAATTAAGCATAAAGTGGCCAAAAGTGTTAATAAGTGTGACCATATGCTGTTTTAAGTGAAGAAATGTGTATTTTGTGTGACTATTGATCATCCAATGGTCACATGAATTCTTAGTTTGTGTGGCCTTTTGTAATATTTAGTCACACAAAGCATGTTTGTTTTGGGTATTTAGTCACATACAATTAAGCATAAAGGGCCAAAAGTGTTAATAAGTGTGACCATATGCTGTTTTAAGTGAAGAAATGTGTATTTTGTGTGACTATTGATCATCCAATGGTCACATGAATATTTAGTTTGTGTGGCCTTTTGTAATATTTAGTCACACAAAGCATGTTTGTTTTGGGTATTTAGTCACATACAATTAAGCATAAAGTGGCCAAAAGTGTTGATAAGTGTGACCATATGCTGTTTTAAGTGAAAAAATGTGTATTTTGTGTGACTATTGATCATCCAATGGTCACATGAATTTTTAGTTTGTGTGGCCTTTTGTAATATTCAGTCACACAAAGCATGTTTGTTTTGGGTATTTAGTCACATACAATTAAGCATAAAGTGGCCAAAAGTGTTAATAAGTGTGACCATATGCTGTTTAAAGTGAAGAAATTTGTATTTTGTGTGACTATTGATCATCCAATGGCCACTTGAATTTTTTGTTTGTGTGGCCTTTTGTAATATTTAGTCACACATCGAATTAAACAAAGAGTGACCAATAATGTTGATAAGCGTGACCATAGTACTGGTATTTTTAAGTTAGTACTGTTGGAGCAGAGTTGCTACTGCTAGTACTATGCTAGTGCTGCTGGAATGAGTATATTATATATATATAAAACAGAATCATAAACAAAAAGAAATTTGAAATTGAATAAAACTCGAATGTATATAACTGAACAGAATATACAATTGTAATGTCGTACATAATCAAATTCTCAAGTACCATAATTTAAAGACTTTTGACTCTTCGCCGGCATAGCTTGCTTTAGGGCTTCAATAGAGACATTACTTTTGCGCTTCGATGGTGCTGTTGGTCCACAGTTGTTGTCACTTTTCTTTTGCATTGTAGTTGGCAGTGTAACCTGTAGTAACAAAAGACGCTTGTATCAAACATTGAATTATATATCAAGAATTATATATATGTAAGTTGAAAAAACACATGTATGTACCCAAAGCAACGATATTTGATTTCTTTAAGTGCCACAGTTTGCAGTTAAATGGCTTAAAAAAAGAATTTTTGCATGTACATATATCAGAAATTATTTAAACAAAAGAATAACAAGAAACATGTTGAAATACATACTGTTGGCAGTGCTTGTGTTGGAGACACATTTTGTTCTGATTGGGAATCTGGAGGCCCGTTTTGTCGTGACTTAGGCTTTTTCTCAGGTCCGACAGTTTTAGCAGGTTCCTATATGTATATATATAAAACACGTTACATTATATAAACAAAAGAATAACAAGAAACATGTTGAAATACATACTGTTGGTACTCCTTTTGTTGGAGACACATTTCCTTGCGATTGGGAATCTGTAGACCCTTGTTGGCTTGCATTTGAGGCTACTGGCAATTGAGATGACAAATTTAACTGCACCCCTTGTTGACTCAACTGTGCCATCAGTTGAGTAAGTATTCTTTTTGTTTCTGTAATCTCATTGGACAATTTCTTGATCTGGTCATCAGATTCTTTCTGCAAAAAAAAATATAGGAAATGTTGGGATTAAAAGTCTTCTGGATGCTGTTAGAGTAACTGATGCTCTTATTTGTGTCAATGCTGCTCAGATGGAGTTAGTGATGCTCATGAACTTCAATTACAAATATGGCTAGTGTTTACCACTGCTAGTACACAATTTACTACTGCTAGTACACATTTAATCCTGCTGGTATATAAGCATAATAATAGAATTTGCAGTCAAACTTACAAGTGTATCTCCCACTGATGTGATCTCATCATCTGGAAATTCGCCATCGTTGTTTACCCTTCCTTTCAACCACATTATACCACGCGGGGGTTCTTCATCTGCTTCAATCTCTTTATTTTTGATCTAATAAACATCAAATGCATACACATGTAAAGTTAATTAAAACAAGATAAACGAAAATATGAAGGTGCATACACATGTGATCTTACCATTTTCTCTTTCAAATAAACATATCCACCTCGTCCCATTTTATGCTGATAAATATTTTTGGAACGCGACATTTTAGCTTTATCAGCTATCTTCTAAAAACACAAAATGATAAGGCGTTTACATGTGGTAATGCTGCAAACTGAAAATTATGAAATGACATATAGACTTAAATAAAGATGACTAATTAAAACCTTGTATTCATCGGTGGTCGTGTTGTTTACAAACTCGACCCAGTCTTCTGATTTCACAAATCGACTATACTTGGCCGGGACTTCATTCAGTTTGGAAGGTGTATTTAGGTGGGGCAAAATGTATTCTTGTCTGAGCTTCGTTCTGAAAGTCCTTAGCAGTTTACCAAGACGAGTCATTACCAATTTTCTGAATGTCACGTCAACATCAAAATATCGCTGCAAAGATTAACACAATGTTGTTAATTAGTTGCACATAATGTAACTGCATAGATAAAATTATGTAGTACTGGGTTAAAAAATACAGTAGTATATATGTACAGTGATGTCAGTCCATAGTTTATCTCTTTCTTCTTTATTCACATTCCTCCAGGAAAGATTCTTCAAACCTATATGCTCACGAACCAGATCTCCTAAAAAACTCGTAAACAGTGCTCTGTGTAACCCTGATACCCTATTCAATGCATCGAAGGTTACCTTGAGCTTTATTCCACCAGGGTTGCCATATTTCATGCGAAACTTAAATAGCCTGGTCATGCCTCTCTTAGCTAGTATCCGATCTGATTGGTTGGTTCCAGGCGCATCTAGATCTTCCTCATCAGAATACTTTTCGGATTCATAGTCTATGTTGTTATCATCATGTTCATTATCAGCAGGAAGCAAAAGATGATTATCAACAATGGGTTGAATTCCCATGACTCTTGAGTAACAATGGGTACAAGAAAATGATTCTGGCTTTGAGAGTAATGGTGATATAAGAATTGATTATTGTGTTTTCTTGGCAGTATTTTTTTTTTTTTTTTTTAGGAGAGAAAAGAGGGTATAGGAAGAAGATGAATCGTACCTTATTCTTGGTACCCGCTTCTAATTAATTAGGCGATTTCAAAATTTTGGATCAAAATTTTGGCTCCAAATTCTAATTTCAAAATAACAATTGAATTATTTTAAAAATTTGCCTTAAATTTGAACCTGTTTAGTAAAGCATAAACTTGAAAAAATCAAAATTTTGGCTCCAAATGTAATACTGTATATCATTATCTTAATCGCAAATCATGAACCAAGATCTAGAACAATGATCATGAACACAAACTGCATATCAAATCAAGAACTCAAATTTACACAATTACACCAAAATCATGAACACAACTTGACACCATTTAACACAAACTGCTACCATTAAATCATAAACCAACATGAAAAATGAAGAACACAAACTGCTACCATTATCAAAATTTTGGCTCCAAATGTTATAGTTTCATTATCTTAATCGCAAATCATGAACCAAGATCTAGAACAAAGATCATGAACACAAACTGCATATCAAATCAAGAACTCAAATTTACACAATTACACCAAAATCATGAACACAACTTGACACCATTTAACACAAACTGCTACCATTAAATCATAAACCAACATGAAAAATGAAGAACACAAACTGCTACCATTAAATAAATATGTGCAATCATCAAATCAACAACAGAAACTGCTACCATAAAATCTAACTGTGCAATCATCACATCAAGAACACAAATTGCTACCATTTAACAAACCAAAATACTATCATTACAGTTATAAAATAGATACAGAGTTAAACTACACTAGTTACCAGTTACTGCACCATTAATAATTACATTTATCCAAATTAAATATCAGAACTGCTACTACGTACCATATTAAAGTAATTATCCTCTAGTTCATAATAGTCGAGATGATCACCACCTTTACATAATTCTCAACAATTTAATGTACGAGAAGTCTTCTTCACGGCCATCGGTTGATACAACATCTTGTTACTCGTAACTGCTACTACGTACCATATTAAACTAATTATCCTCTAGTTCATAATAGTCGAGATGATCACCACCTCTACATAATTCTCAACACAACATTTAATGTACGAGAAGTCTTCTTCACGGCCCAACATTTAATGTACGAGAAGTCTTCTTCACGGCCATCGGTTGATACAACGTACATCTTCTTACTCATAACTGCTACTACGTACCATATTAAACTAATTATCCTCTAGTTCATAATAGTCGAGATGATCACCACCTTTACATAATTCTCAACACATTTAATGTACGAGAAGTCTTCTTCACGGCCATCGGTTGGTACATCTTCTTAATTATACGGTAGTCCCAAGTTTGGGAGTAGCTTAAGAGGATTCATCTTTGTCATTTACCTACAAGTTGAACGAGTATATATAATGGATTAAGTCTTGAGAATGTGATAAAGGTAGCGAAACAACACTTATTAAATGGACCATTATTACCCCTTTTGTGTCAGCATCAGCAGATTCTTCATCGCTAGAGAAATAGAAAGGGCTCTGTCTCTTCCAATCTGTGTTTTCCCATACCTCCTAATAGTTCAACATACCATATGTGTTTCAAAAAATTTAATTAATGGTATAATTAAGGTATACAACTTTAGCCACAAACACATAACAACTTTAGTATACCTTGTTGGAAATGATTTTGAATTTGGACCTAGTGCCGGAGGTCTCTTTGGAAGCAGCCTCTCTACTCCCGGGTTTACCTTGGGGTAGGGGTAGGGTCTGTCTACAGCCTACCTCCCCCATACCCTGCCCCGGCGGGATTGGGTTTGTTGTTGTTTGGATTTTTGCCTTTGAACCTGTTAAAGCATAAACTTGAATAAATTAAAAATTCACACAGCAGCTTTACATTCAACAATAAATTCACACCTTTTATGTCAGCATCACCAGATTCTTCATCGCTAGAGAAATAGAAAGGGCTCTTTCTCTTCCAATCTGTGTTTTCCCATACCTCCTAATAGTTCAACATACCATTTGTTTCAAAAAATTTAATTAATGGTATAATTAAGGTATACAACTTTAGCCACAAACACATAACAACTTTAGTATATACCTTGTTGGAAGGGATTTTTGTCTTTGAACCTGTTAAAGCATAAACTTGAATAAATTAAAACTTCACACAGCTTTACATTCAACAATAAATTCACACAGCTTTACATTAGAATCGGTAACAACAACCCCAAACATCACCATTTATAGATCAAAAGCCTGTTACTAATTATTGTACAATGAATCATCAACTGATATGTGAAAACATTAAAAAACATACCTTTGTTGTCATTTGGATTCATTGTTTGCGTGTTTTTGTTTGCCACGTCTGTTTTTCAAACTATTACCATTAGCTAAATTAAAAGACAAAGATGAAATGAAAGGTGGCCCAGGATCCTACTGTTACCCGTGGGAATCCGCCGTGGGAATAAGAAGAATCAAGAATGTGTGTTTTGATTAGGGTTTATTGATTTTTGTGTCGGTTTACAATTGATCGGTAAAGGGATTAATTGGCCCTTTACTATTGATCAAGTAGTGGTGGTTTGGTTTAATTGCCCCAGGATCCTACTGTTACCCGTGGGAATCCGCCGTGGGAGTAAGAAGAATGTGTGTTTTGATTAGGGTTTACTCACTTTTTTGTCTGTTTACAATTGATCGGTAAAGGGATTAATTGCCCCTTTACTATTGATCAAGTGGTGGTTTGGTGAGTGGCAAGTTGTGTAGATAGAAAAAAATAATAATAGTTAAAAAATAATAATAATAAATAAATAAATAAATTAAAAAAAAAAAAAAAAAAAAATCTAATGGTGTTGACGTGGCGGTGAAAACCAACTATAGCCGATGGTTCGGGTTCGTGGCGGGTTTTAGTGTACCCGTACCCGAACCCGTTTATAATATACCCGTACCCGCCCCATATCCCACCGGATACCCGTTATCCATCGGTTTTTTCGGGTTTCCCCGCGGGTATCGAGGTTATCCGTAATATAATTAAAAGTTAAAGAAAATGAATATCGTATCAAACGATTTAACGCAACATATCGCAACGCAACGTACTCGGCACGATATTCCACCAAAAAAATCAAATGCGCAAGAGGTTTCAAAAGTTAATCATTCTCATTTCAAAAGATCGGGATCTGATTTTTTTGGTGAATATCGTGCCGAGTACGTTGCGTTGCGATATGTTGCGTTAAATCGTTTGATACGATATTCATTTTCTTTAACTTTTAATTATATTACGGATAACCGCGATACCCGCGGGGAAACCCGAAAAACCGATGGATAACGGGTATCCGGTGGGATATGGGGCGGGTACGGGTATATTATAAACGGGTTCGGGTACGGGTACACTAAAACCCGCCACGAACCCGAACCATCGGCTATAGTTGGTTTTCACCGCCACGTCAACACCATTAGATTTTTTTTTTTTTTTTTTTTTTTTTTTTTTTTTAACTACTATTCTTTTTTTTTTCTACACATCTTGCCACTCTTAATTAAACCAAACCACCACTTGATCAATAGTTGGAAATATTGAGTTTGGAAGTTTATTATTCACAAAGCATGATATACAACTTGTTGTTGCATCAACTCATTGTACATGGAAAGTCAATACTTGGTAAAAGGAAATCGTAAAACTTCAATTGACACTTTACTTTTGGCGGGCGCCGTCGATCCATTTTCCCGCCTAAAGTCTTGGCATCTACCTCTCCAGCCTATTTATACCTATATATATACCAAAGAACACACACAAACACATATATCCCTTTCAATTCAAAGAAAACTTCAACAATGGCAGCAAATAGTGTTACCTTTCAAAATGATGCTGAAGAGTACGAGTGGGTGTTAAACAACAATTTGCTGTTTGACGCAGTGTTAATTGCTTTCGGGGATGAACCCATTGCAGAATATGGGTCGTATAGGAAGGTAGATACGTGGATGAGGGGTCAAATTTTGAACTGGCTGCATGCGCAAGACTTTTACTGGGATGAGGTTTGGGGATTGTGTGACTACGGGGAGGAGGAGGAAGAAGATGAAGAGGAAGAGGAGGAGGAAGGTGAAGAGGAGGAGGTGGTGCAGCAAAAAGAAGAGGATCAGCAGCAAATTGTGGTGGAGCAGCAAAATGGGTTTGTGCTGCAAAACCAGGGGGAGCAACAAGATGGGTTTCAGGACCCTTATAATCTAGAAAAGAGGGTTAGCGATCTTGAAATTGTGTTTAAACGACTCAAGGAAAGCCATAAATCGATGGGAAGCAGGGAAGAGAGCTCTGGTTCTAACAAGTTGGGGTGAAATGGAGTGAAGCAGTTTAGGATGATGTTTTTTTTTTTTTTTTTTTTTTAGTATGTTTAGTATTTAGGATGGATAATTAGATGTATATACTTGTAGCCTTAAAAAATATCAATGAAATATTTGATGTTTAATTAATTGTCTGAGAATGGAGTGGATGCACAAAGTTATTACTGCTAGGCAAACTTTTGTTCTGCTAGAGTAAAACGTTGTACTGCTGGGTAATGGGTAGCCGTTTATGGGTTTTAACCGTGGTTTATTTCTAACCGTTGGGGTAACTATTGTCAATTACTTCGCTTTATTTACACTATGTTCTCAAGTTTTTTTAGATGAAGGGAATGAAATGGAGTGAAACTTTATGTGTGTTCTTGGTTTTCTTTGTCCCAACTTTCATAGTGAAGTAAAGTGAATAAAGACAAAAATCAAATGAGTTAATGTCGAAAAGAACCTTTGTCTTTAGTGTGTATTTATTATGGATTATAATAGTAATTCCACAAATATAAAAAGTATAAAATGAGGCCACCTACTTTCATTTACTTTACAAACATGCACAAATCTATAAACTTTACTTCCGCTCTTCCCTATTTCTTTACATTACATTACATTACTTTACTTTACTTACCTCTTAAAAAAAAAAAACTCTATAACAGAGTAGGGTTTCATAAATTGGATAACTCTCTTTCTTTATACAATTTATACCATTTCTTCAAACTTGAGAAACAATTAATTGAAGTAGGTCCAGTCATAACCCAGCACTCTAATCAAGCATTTACTCAATTTTCATGGCAAATTTAGAGTTTTGTGATACGCATAACCAGGTTGCATTCTTGGAGAAACCAGAAGGGAGTCAACGCTTCCACCAGATAATAGATTTTCTAAACAATACCCACATCAGGTACGCTCTTACAGTCGATCCTACTATCTATGTCTCTCAAATCAAACAGTTTTGGCGGTCTGTTACTACCAATACATTTGAGAATGGAGACAAAGAGTTAATTGCAACAGTTGATGGCAGAAAAATAACTATTACTGAGGCATCTGTTAGGAGGCATCTCCATTTAGCAGATGAAAATGGTATTAGTTCTTTGCCTAATACTGAAATTTTTCATAACCTTTCCAGAATGGGGTATGACACATCTTCTCAAATTCTGACTTTTCAAAAGGGATGTTTTGACCCCCAATGGAGATTCTTCATACATACCATCCTTCATTGTTTAAGTCCAAAGAAAACCGCATGGGAGCAATTCAGCAGCAATATTGCAACTGCTCTCATTTGTTTAGCAACAAACAGGACTTTTAACTTTTCAAAATTAATTTTTGATGGTATGGTGAAAAATGTGGATAACAAATACAAGTTTTTAATGTATCCAAGGTTTATACAAACGGTTTTGAATATACGGAAAAGTTTGCTTCTATCTCATAAAATTGTTTATCCAACTCCTCGCCTTACTCAAAAACTGTTCAGTAACATGAGCATGGCTTCTAGGGGGTTTAATGGGATATTAGTTCCACTTTTTGAAACAATGTTGGTTCAAAATCAAAACATTCAGGGTGAAGGATCAACAAGCCCAGTTGAGTCCAATCACACACCCACAGGTTCATCTGGTTCTCAATCAGCCTCACAACCAAATATGGGGGAAATGCCCCACGATTCACCTCGATCGGGAGGTAACACACCTGGAAGTGATGAGGGCAGAGTGTCACTAATGGAATTGATGGATATTTGTACCAAATTGACTCAAAGGGTGACTGGGTTGGAGAAAGAACTCAAGGAGACAAAGCAAGAATTCAAGGAGACAGAGCAAGAACTCAAGGAGACAAAGCAAGCACTCAAGGAGACAAAGCAGTTGTATAGTACTGCTTACAAGAAGGTCATTGAAAAAGTGAAGAAATTGCAGTCTAAAGTCAAGTCACTTGAAGCAAAGAGAAAGGCAAATATTGTGGAGTCTACAAGCTCAGATGATGATGACATGGATGTTTCTTCCAAACGGGGGAGGAAGACAGCTGATATTGATCAAGACCCCAATATTTCTTTGGTTGAACAGAATGTTGAGTTTCAGGGGAGGCAAGATATGGGTGAAGAAGATTTGGATGCTGAAAATATTGGTACTTCTCATCAACAAGATATGGATGTGTATGATAGAAGGCAAAGGGCAGATAAAGCAAAGGGCATTATGATTGAAGAAGAGCCACCAAAGAAGGACAAGAAGAGTGTTCTTGCTCAGATTAGTTTTGATGCAGAGGTACCTAATAAAGCACAGGAAGATGAAACATCAGAAATTGTTGATATTGCATATTTCCTTGATCAAACAAGACTTGCAAATCAAGCAACTGAAGCAATGTTTGATCACGCTCAAGAAGTTCAGTATATGATTGATGCTGATGAAGTTTTAAAGGAAAAGTTAGGTAAACTCAGAGGAGATGAAGTGTTGTCCATTGATGAGAAGTCAAGACAACTTGTTGAACTAATAAATTCCAGAAGAAAGTCTGCTGCAGAACAAAAAGCCAAAGAAAAGAGAGAGTAAACCACCTAGTAAAGCTCAGCAAAGACACACCATGTGTGTTTACATGATGAACATGGCTGGATACAAAAGGAAGCAGTTCCAAGGTAGAAGTTTTGAGGAGATCAAGAGTGAGTTTGAAAGGGTTTACACAAGAGTGAACACATTTACTCCCATGGGAACAGAAAAACCATGTAGAACTACAAGAAGACATGGTATAATATTGGAGTCTGAATCTTCAAAGAAACAGAAGATTGGTGAAGAAGTACCTACAGCAGATGAAGAAGAAACAGCAGAGGAATTAACTGACGAAAGACTCAAGCAGCATATGATTGTTATAATCCCAGAAGCATTGGATGTTCATCATCCTATTCAAGCTAAACGTCCAATTATTGATTTGGAGATACACAAAGATACATTTGGGAAAGCTTGGAAGATAATCAGGCTAGGAGGACACTCAGAAATTTATAAGTATTTTGAAGATATGCTGAAGATTTTTTATAGAGAAGACTTGGACAATCTATGGAGTCTGGTTAAAGAAATGTTCAGATCTACATATCGTATACAAGACAAAGAGAAGGAGCTATGGGTGGAATTGAAGAGGTTGTATGAACCTGATCCAAAAGATAACTTATGGAATTTTCGAGCTCATGAGTTGAGTACAAAATGGAGACTGTATGATACATGTGGTGTTCACCATGTATCTACAAAGAATGGAGTGGATGTCTACATGCTGATAGAAAAAGATTATCCATTAAGGGCAGCTAGCTTATTTGTTATGTTAGATGCTAAGCTGACAGTTACTGATGAAGACTCAGTAATGGCAAGAGAGTTATTGAGAAAGATCTTCAGACAAGCAAAAAGGAAATAATGTTATTACTGCTTGTGTCTCTATTAGTGTTGCTAGGTTTAACGTTGTACTAACAGGTTTAACTTTGTATAGAAGATATTTGGATTTTGTAACAATTTTCTTTAATAAAGTAGATAGTCTATAAGAGGATTACAAAAGAAGGTATAATCGAAAAAGACCCAAGGGCGGAGATGGTTGAGTTGTTGGTGTTGTGAAGGGGAGGTCACAGGTTCGATACCTGTTGCTTCCTTTTTGGTATTTCCCTCCCCAAAAATTTAAAAAAGCCCCCATTTTTTTTCACCAAATTTCAAAATTAAAGCCCCCCATATTTTTTTAAAAAACCCACCC
Source organism: Artemisia tridentata subsp. tridentata (assembly GCA_021014915.2). Lineage (NCBI taxonomy): Eukaryota > Viridiplantae > Streptophyta > Magnoliopsida > Asterales > Asteraceae > Artemisia > Artemisia tridentata. Next base: position 839,106 of record CP139502.1, read on the forward strand.
ATATATATTTTTTAAAAAACCCACCCATATATATTTTTTTCAGCAAATTTCAAAATTAAAGACCCCCATATTTTTTTCAGCAAATTTCAAATTTCGCACATTTCTCACCAATCACAGCCACCACTCACCATCCACCATTCACCAGTAACCAATCACAGCCACCACTCGCCGGTCCGGCCATCAACAACGGAGGGAGGTTCATTTAGATCTAAATTAGGTAATTTTTTTAATTAGGAAATCATTTTTTTTATGCAATAATGGTGAAATTATATTATTCTCGAAATTGTTTTTTACAATTATAAAGATAGCAAATTCTGCCCACTATCCATTGTAATTATACACAAATGATTTGATGCTTATATTGGTTTAATTTGTGACTTGTAGGATATATAGTTTTTTAAAGTTGTATTTTGGGTTTAACATGAATGAAAAATAGCATCTTCAACTTGAAAAACCAACTGTTATTACATAACAAAATTCTGCATACATAGATGCATTGTTGATTGCATAGTTGATTACATACAAGGAGAAAACATAGTACTTATTACAGTAGCATCATAACATCAAGACTAGTAAAGCTCAGCTAATTGTCCTTTTCCCTTTACCCTTAGTGAGTTCAATTGGGCCTTTTCCCTTTCTCTTCTTTGCTTGGATTTCTTCCCTAGTTGCCTGATTTGGTAGGCATAGAACTTGTTCCCTTTTTCCTGGGATTGACAGAGTGTGAACTGGAGGGTTTTTGGACATTGTGGCTTTTTTTGAGACAGCTTCATCTTCAGATGTTGAATGATAGCTAGAAACCAAGCTATCATTAAAAAAGCTACTGTTAAAGGAGCTAAAATCGTCAGAGCTCGAGTCAACAACCTTTCCCTTAGGTGGTATTCTCTTATGAAAGCTACCTGTAGGAGGGTAGGGGAAATTCCAATCAGGTTTAGGAGACATTAGTCCTGATGAACCAGAGGATATTTCAATAACATTTGGCTTGGAAGTCATTGTGGATGAGGTTTAGTGTTTGACAGGTTTTTGATGGTGTAATGTTGTGTGTAATGTTGTGTTTATGTAATGGCCATTTAAAGTAAAGAGGATCACATAGTTCAATGTATAAGTAAATGCCATTAAAGGCTTGGTTGGTATGTGTAGGTAACTTCCTGCATTTAGGTGTAATAAACAAAGTTTGACTTTCTTAAGTATATGCATTTTTGGAACTAGGCAGTGCTAAACACTTGACATTGTAACTTTACAAATCAAAAGGCTGTTAGAAAATAATATTGACATTAACATAGCTGCATTAATATTTAACATCATACCATACATCTATCGTTACCATTCGATGACAGCACAAAACACAACAACATCAGAAAGACTACCAACAACATCAACCATGACACCACAAAACACAAAAGACATAAACATAGTCAACTAACATATCAACCACATCAGTAGTTCATTGATCCAAGCTTCGTGATAAAGTTGCCCAAATCACCTAGACGCTTATGCTTTTGGGCAATATCAACAAGCAACCTATCAGATGCCATCATGTCCTCCTCTTGCATCCTCCTTAAATCAGCAATGCTTTCAAGAGCAGAATCAAAACCATATAAAAGCTCTAACTCCTTGATCATCTTATCCCTATTGTTTATCAGCATTCTTTTCTCAGAAACCTTGTGCCTCAAATCATGAACTTCCTTGGAAGTAGCTTCAACCTATCGCTCATAGTAAACTAGCATCATGTCTTTCACAAGCTTTGAGTTTGCAACTGTTGCCAATTCAGAACAAATCACTAGTTTAGTTTCCATATATGATTTTGATAACAAAAAATTTTGAGATTTTTTGTAATTTTTAAATTTTATTTTGGTTTGTTAAGAAGAGATGAAAATTATGAGAGGTATGTTGCTTTATATACAACAACAATCAAGAAACACCTAGAGGAAGGAAGATGTATCGAGCCTAGCAATGTGAATAGTGTGTAATGATGAAATAGCCTTCCCCATAATTACTTGCAAGTTGCAAGTTGCAAGTTGCAACAAAAACCATTAATACTATACTAACAGAGTAGTATTATTTTAATTTTCACTTTGCAACAAAAACCATTAATACTAGATTTTACTAATGTATGGTTGTAATATTTTCAAAATAAACATTTTATCCCACATTAGACTTAGGCCCAAACGTATCAAACATTTACAATTTTATATTGGTTTAATTTGTGACGGGTACTAGCAGTACTAAATTTATACTAGCCGTACTAAATTTCACTAGCAGCAGTACCTTTTGTACTAGTAGTGGTAAATATTTGGTTTACTTATGCACAAATGATTTGATGCTTATATTGGTTTAATTTGTGACTTGTAGGATACATACGTTACCATTTGACCTCAACAATAGCATGGACAAGTCTTGGATGAAAACTAGTAGGACCAAGAAACAATATATTGCTGGAGTACACGCGTTTATTAAGTATGCAGAACACAACTTGCAGAAGATGATGAACATCGACCCACGAGGTAATAAACAACAGCTTAAGATGCCATGTCCGTGTATCTCATGTTTAAACCGCATAGAGCATAAAGTGGAGGATGTGCAGTTCCATTTATTCTGCCACGGGATTAATCAAAGCTACACAAAATGGGATAAACATGGAGAAAATGATAAGCAAGCAACAACTGCCCAAATACCTGTTAATGCTACAACAGAGGAGTTTGTTGACGACACGGATTTCGACATGGATTTTGTTCCAGAAATTCCAACAGATGGCCCAGCAACAGTGAACATGGTTAATGGTGCAAAAGAATGTTTTGATGAGGATAACCTTGCCAAGTTTCAACAACTATTATTAGACGCGGAGAAGCCACTTTACGAAGGATGTCCTGACTTCACAAAGTTGTCCGCAATAGTTAAACTACTCAACTTGAAGGGTAAGTATGGAGCTTCTGATAAGTTCTTTACTGAATTACTAGGATTGTTGAAAAAGATGCTACCTGCTGGTAACGAAATGGTTGAAAAAACTTATGAGGCAAAAAAACTAGTGAGAATGATGGGATCAGGATACAAAAAGATACATGTATGTAGCAACAACTGCATTCTTTACTGGAAGGTTAACAAGGAGTTGACTGTTTGTCCAACTTGTGGGACATCAAGATGGAAGGTGGATAGTAAGACACATAAAGTGTACGAAAACATTCCGGCAAAGGTAATGTGGTACTTTCCAATTATACCAAGACTGCAACGCCTCTTTAAGTTAGAAAGTATTTCAGAAGATCTAACATGGCACGCAACAAGGAGGATAACAGATGGTGTTTTACGTCACCCCGCAGATTCACAGGCATGGCGTACCATAGATGAAAAATTCCCCGAAATTGCTGAAGATCCGAGAAATCTACGGCTAGGAATATCGGCTGATGGGGTTGACGTCAACTCAGGAAATAGGCATCACAGTGTATGCCCAGTTTTATCTGTCATATACAACCTTCCTCCATGGTTGTGTATGAAAAGAAAGTTTATCATGCTTTCGGTATTGATATCGGGATACCCGGGAAATGATATCGATGTATTTTTAGAACCGTTGGTTGATGATCTGCAAACCTTATTCGAGGAAGGGGTTGATACATACGATGCTTCTAAAAAAGAAAACTTTAATCTGCGCGCCGTTGTGTTATGGACGATAAATGATTACCCTGCACTTGGTACATTATGTGGCTGCCCATACAGTGGATTCAAAGGTTGTGTAGTATGTGGGAAAGATACACACTGTGTTAGACTTTCCGCCTCATCCAAGCAAAGTTATGCTGGACACAGACGATATCTACCATACAACCATCCGTTCAGAACGCAAAGGAAGGCGTTTAATGGACAAGAAGAACCACGTCATGCTCCAAATCCATTGACCGGGGAACAAATATACAACGAGGTACAACATATTGAAAATAAGTGGGGAAAAGGAAAAACCTCGAAAAACCAAGATCAAGATACCAGAGGCAGAGGTGGGAAGATTAAAAAGCAGAAAAGGAAAACAACAGAAGAAGAGGGTAGTTCAAGCCAAGCAAATGAAGCATATTGGAAGAAATTCAACATTTGGTATCGAAAGCTAAGGTATTGGAGGCATCATTCTGTTCCGCATTGTATTGACTTCATGCATGTAGAAAAGAATGTTGGTGAGAGTCTACTCGGAACTTTGCTGAATGTTCCTGGAAAGACAAAAGATGGAATGAATGCTCGACTGGATCTGGAAGAGTTGGGGATAAAAGAAGAGTTGTTTGCTAGGCAAGAAGCAGACAAAACAACACTACCTCCAGCAGGTTACACATTAACGAATGCTGAAAAAGACATCTTTTGTGAAACGTTAAGCAACATCAGGGTACCACAAGGCTATTGTTCAAATTTCTCTAGTTTGGTCAGCCTAAATGATAGGAAGCTCATTGGCCTTAAATCGCATGACTATCACATGCTAATGCAAGAGTTTTTACCCATTGCTATACGTTCAGTCATGCACCCGCCCACACGATATGCTATAATCAGGTTTTGCTTTTTCTTTAAATCTATATGTAGGAAAGAAATCAGCTTGCAAGAACTAGATAAGATGCAAGAAGAACTTGTTGTTACACTGTGCCTACTCGAGAAGTTCTTTCCTCCGTCATTTTTTGATATTATGATACACTTGACTGTGCACCTAACTAGGGAGGTAAAATTATGTGGTCCCATATGCTTTCGGTGGATGTATCCCTTCGAAAGATGTATGAAGGTTATTAAAGGACATGTGCGAAACAGAAATAGACCAGAGGGATGCATTGCCGAGGAGACTATCGCGGAAGAAACAATAGAGTTTTTTAGCGAATATCATAAAACCATGAAAACTATTGGTATCCCAGCTGATAAACATGTAACCAATGAAGTTGAGGACGGAAAGCCATTGTCGGCCGGCAAACCAAGTGAAGTTTCCGTAGAATCCTTTCAGAAAGCACATTTGTATGTAATACAAAATACAGATGAAATTCAACCGTATATCGAGTAAGTATATATTACTAACACATGTCGATTTCGTTGATTAAAATGTTCTATCAAATATAATAATCAAAGACATTTATTTGTTTCAGGCGACACAAGGAAGTTTTGAAAGGAAAAAAACCCGGGTAAAAAACTTGCATTGCTGGAGAATGAGCACAGTAAATCTTTTGCTAAGTGGTTACTCAAAGAGGTAATTACTTGTATGTTGTTTATAATTGTTTGTTTGTTGCTATCATCATAATTGTCCCTCCTGTATATGACATTAGATAGAGGTCGACCAGCACACCATTTCATTATCTCAAACACTCCTATTCTTTAATTGTTTGTTTGTTGTTCCTGCAATTTAAAGGTAATATATATACTTGTAATGAAATTCAGGTTGAGAGAGAGTTAGCGATATCCAATGACAGTGTATCAGAAACTGTGAGGTGGATATCATTTGGACCACGCGCCAGCGTAGTGAAATACGAGGCGTATAACATCAATGGGTATACATTTCGTACGAAAAGTAATGATGGCATAGTTTACCAGAACAGTGGGGTTAGTGTTGAGTCAGTAGATGTGCACATATCCAAAAAAGAAGTTGCAACCATAAAAAAAACATCTTATTATGGGGTTTTACAAGAGATATGGGTACTAGATTACCGTTTCAGGCAAATTCCTCTTTTCAAATGTGATTGGGCTAATCGCAAAACTCATGGGGTCAAACATGATCCTCTTGGTTATACGTTGGTAGACCTGAATACTTTCGGCCACAAGGATGATCCGTTCATATTAGCGTCACAAGCAACACAAGTGTTTTATGTGAAAGACCAGGTACAGAAAAATTTGTCCATTGTCTTTAAAACACCTACCAAGAATTACAAAGATACATATGACGAAGTCGATGAGGAGTTTAGTACAGTCATTCACGAGCAAAATGAAAAAATATTGCCACGTGTATATAAAGAAGACTTGGGCAAGGAATCACAAAGTGACTACTATCGAACCGACATTGAAGGTATTGTTATACGAAAATCCAAGTGAAGCATGTCATGCTGCATTAAGACTGCTAGTGTAATAGTTAACCCTGCTGGTTGAAGTTAAGACTGCTGCTCAAGGCTAAGTGCAAGGTTACTGCTGGTATTGTAAAGTTAGTAATGTTAGATGAATAGCTGTTTTAGTATTAAATAGTTGTTCCTGTAATTTAGCCTGTTGTAATGGATTTTGACTCAAAAAAGTCAAGCTTTTCAATGGCAATGAAAAATTTTGCGGTTTTCACTGTTATATGTCCACTTGCAGTCAAGCTTAATTTATTGTATTTGCAGTTTCCATTTATCATGTATATGCACTTGCAGGCACTTTAGTAACATGTTACTTCATTATAAAGTTGAAAATTGACTTTAGAAAGTCAAGTAAAATCCCAGCATTGTAATGGGGCAAATTAAATGAAGAGTCATGACTAACAGTCTGAACTCAAAATATGACTCTATGATTTAGACACCTAAATAAATACTTCATGTGACCATATGTAACATCTTGAATTTAGTCACACAAACACTCAATGTGACTAATATCAAGGTTAATGATAACTGAGTTCACATTTTGCTATACATATTAGTCACATGAATATTTCACAGTGTGACTATTTTCAATGTATTGGTCACATATAATACCCTTATAATGTGGCCATAAACATAATTTAGATGCACATTTGTGGTATGGTGTTACTATTGTATAGCCTATAGTCACATGATTGTGCTACAATTAAATGTGACCATACACATTAGGAATTGGCAGGCAAACACACACTTAACTTTAGACACACATATTAACTTACGTGACTATTTGTATCGAATTTTGGTCACACTTAATCATGTATGCCTATGGTTTAGTGTGACCATATATGACATTTGGTCACACATCTCAAGTGTGTGACATATATTTGTCACTTTTAAATGCATATCGTGACTATGCTTCAAACTTACTTTTCAGTTGTCACACATTTCAAATTCATATGTGGCTAAATTTTCAACAAAAACTAGCAGTCACGCTTAAATAATGTGTGACAAACTTGAGCATATGATTTAGCCACATACACAATTACTTCGTGTGACCATATATGGATTTTGGTCACACTTTTCAATTGCGTGACATATATTTGTCACATATGTATATATATAGTGTAACTAATGTTTCAACCTTATTTGTATCCGTCACACGTCCCAAATTATAAGTGACTAAAAAATCAAAAAAAAAATTACCAGATACGTATAGTCACGAAAATATTCAAATGTGTGGCTATAGCCTCGGATGTAATTCCGAAATGGTCACACAAGTCGGATCAAGTGTGGCTGTTTATTTTATTCTGGTACATTTAGTCACATAAAAAGGCGACTGTGTGGCTGTTCGAAAAACAGCATGTGTGACTAAATCCCATTTTTGTACTAGTGAAATTAATAAACTCGATAAAATTAATAATTTGGACCCCAATCGATAAAATAACAAGATAATAATTTTTTTGAAACTCAAGTGTATATATTTTTGATCCTGGCTGAATACACTTATATATAAATATAAACAGTCTCAGAACGAATACTCGTGTGTAGTGTGAAACCAGGCAAGTGATCACCCGGATCGTTTCCCAACGAGGTGTGAATGGAAAACTGTGAAAAGCTAGGATTAGAGTGACTGATGTGATTGGATATTTTTGATTTTGCTTTTTAACAATTCTAAATAACAAATTAAAAACAGATATGCACAAGAAAATTAAACGCGAATAAAAATAAACTAAAACGCGTAACGGGAAAGCTAAAAAGGGACTAAAACTGAAATTTATGAAATTTAAAACCTAAAAATGTAAAATTACTTAAAACTTATTTAAAAACTTAAATTATAATTTTTTATACTTTTTATTTAATTATTATTAATTATTTATAATTTAATTACTTATTAAACTATTTAAATTTATAAAAAATACTAAATGAACAAAGAAAATTCTAAAACTTTTTCTAAAAATATTATTAAGTAAATAGAAGCTAAGAAAATTATAAAAATGAAACTTACTTAATTAAAATTTAAAAAGATAAATTCTATTAAATAGAAGCTATCACTATATTTCTATTTTTGGTTTTCTTAAGGTCTAAAAATATAATTATATTTTTCCTAGATTAAAAATGACAAAAGAAAATTATTAAAATTAGATTTATATTTTTCTGATTATTTTTCTATTTATTATGATTTAATTATTATTTTAAACTAATAAAAAAGATTAAAAATATCAAAACTATTCAGAAAATTATGAAACTTTACAGATAATTCTAAAATATAAATTAAAAGATAGGAAAAATAAAATGAAAAGTTTAATAAGCCTGGAGAGCTGATTTGGGCAGATAAGCAGTTGGCAAATAAGCTAAAAATAAGCTAATGAGCACAAAATTCTACCAAAAGCTCAGAACAGGTTAAACCAACTTAAATAAGCACAAAACAACTTAATTCAAACAGCTAATCCACAAAATAAGCCAATTAAGCATTATGGCAGTTGCAAAGTGTACACAGAAACTCAGGAATAAGGCCAACTTGCAGAGTGAATTAAGCAGTCAAATAAGCTACTGAGATGCAATCTTATGGGGGCAAAAGCTTCTCTATACTACTGAGTACTCTAAAAACCTAAAAGCCCCATCACAATCAATCCAATTGAAGTCCAATTGAAGCCAAGATCAGATGGATCAGCTGAGTCAGCATATGCTGACTTGCACAGGGCAGAATTGCCTTATTTCAAGGCCTTAGAAAGCTGCTATAAGCTAATCTATAAATCTTATAAAAAATACTAACAATAGATGAGCTGGTGAACTTAGATAATCCACAAACTCAGCTAATAAGAGCTTAAACTAAGAGCTATAGAAAATCTTAAAAATCTTAAAAAGTCTGAAAAACCAAACTAGTCTGCTATGCTAAGTTTTTTTTGACTGATATGGGTGATTTAAGGAACTAGGCTAATTGAACTCAATTGAAACTTGAATAAGGGTTAAGATAAACCTGAGGAATGCAAAAGTGAGCTCAGAAATAAGCCCAGCTTATTTGAGCTTATCTAGGCAGTTCAATGCCTTGCCTGCAACTATTGGCCTCCAAATCTGCATAAAAGCTCAAAACAAGAAAGATACAACTGAAACAGCTTATATTAGTGATGATTAGCTTAACCAAAGTTGGTTTGAGTGCAATGGAACAGTGCAAGCCTAAATTTACCCACTTTGACTCACACAGCCAAACACCCCTTAAAGTTGACTGCTTTGGTATTTAAACTAGAAAAACTGATTAGACTAGGGACTTTTAACTTGTTTCTGGCTTAAGTAACTTATTCAAACTAAGAAAAGTAGTTTCCAAATTGAAATAAGCTTTAAATAAGCTTATGCTTATATTTTGACTTAATGACTATTTTTTTTGAAGTATTTAATGAAACATGAAGTTTAAACTAAACTATTAGACTACTGACTCATTTATGAACATAAAACTTATTTAAACTGAGAAAAGCAAACAACCATACAAAATAAGCTCAGAATCAGCTTATTGACTAAAATGGCCTAGTTGACTGTTTTGAATAATTTTGAGTGAAAACAAAATGCAACTGATGCTATCTATAAAAATAGATTATACCAACCTTAAGTTGAGTGATGAACTCAGAAAAGTTGAAATAAGCTATTAATAAGCTAGTCTACAGTAATGTTTGACTATTTTTGGATTTTCTGAATTATAACTGAACAAGCTTAAATAAACTCACAAGAAGCTACAGAAAGCTTTTATGAGCTTATATAAAGGGAAAGAAAACTTGTGGATTAACTCAAACTGCTAAAATAATTGAATACGATTTGAAAAGAAACTTGAACTTCGATTAAACTTGAAACTGAGGTTACAACTGATTGAAAATAGAACAATAAGCTTAAAATTAACTAGTAGCAACTGAAGAACACTTGAAATTACAACTGAAAACCTTAATTAAAACAGAAATAACATTAAGCTACTTTCTATACTAATTTTGGTCTTAATCTACTGACAGTCTTTATTCTTGGCCTTCTCTTCCTTTTATATCAACCCAAAGGCTTCATCTCTCTCCTCTGATCAAATCCCACCTATCCATGTGTCTTGAATTAATCCCAATCGTCCGTTAGATTTTTGGCGGGAAAATGGGTGAGTGGGTAATTTGGCTTATACTGAGCACATGGGGGAGATAACGTGTGAAGACTCTTATTGGAGGAGGGGGAAGGTGTTGGTGGACATGTCAGGTGGTTTGGCAGAGAAGGTTGTGGGTGTGGTGGTATTGGCGGGGTGGTTTAAGGAAGAAGACGGGTCAAACATATGTTTGACCCTGGGATATTTAGTTATAGAAAATTGGGTCGGGTTTGGGTTTGGATTGGGTTTATGTTTGTGATTTGGGCTGGGTTTAGTAAATAGGTGGGTTGGGTTGTTTATTAAATGGGTTGGGTAATTTTAGTTTAGCAGTTGGGTATTGGATTTAAGGATTTGGATTTAATGGGTATTTGTTTGATCCGGATTTGTTAGTTTAGATAAGCACAAGGACCAAAATTGTAATTCCTGCATAGTTGAGGGGTTAAACCTGTAATTTCCATAAAGTTATCACAAGGACTAATATTGCCATTTTACAATAGTACAAGGGTTATAAAACATGATTTTCCATTTTAAAACACCCGGGGACTAATTTTGACAACTTTTGAAATTCGAGGGACTAGACTTGCCATTTATGCAAACTTTGTATGTTTTCACTTGATTTTAATCATTTTGCATCTGAAACATATAAAAACACATTTTCATGATATTTATAACATTTATTGGTTATTTGTGTGCTTTTGGTCGTTTATGTGGGTTTAAACAGGGTAATATATATGTGTATTTAGACACATATCAAATCCCCCACACTAAACTATTGCTAGTCCCTAGCAATCTTTTATGAAGTTTTAATGGATTTTATCTCTTTACCAAAAGCCATTACTTCTGGAGTAGCCAATGTTTTAGTATGTGATACTTTGGTACAATGATAACCAAATGATTTTGAGCAAACCATCAGCTGTCAACGGTTTTGATTTGTCTTTACCAAAAGCCGTTTGCTTCTGGACTAGCCAACTCTTAGATAAATTACAACTATTATCTTTGGTGAGCTGATTACCAATCATGGATTTTCACTGCCTTAACCACAAGCCATAACCTTGCGGGCTAGCCAACTCTTCACTTATAAAGATATGGTGAGTCGAATACCATACAATTTTCGGCAAATTGTAAGCCATAAACGGATTTGATATATCTTTACCAAGAGCCGTTTGCTCTCGGATTAGCCAATCCTTAAGTGGGTTAGACATGGCGGACTGATAACCATTTATTGCGTTCTAAGTGAGAACAAATTTTAAAAATTTTGGCCAAAAATGGGGGTACTGGGGCACTAAAAGGTACATATGTGAACAAATTCGCCAGAATTCCCCCCACACTTAGAACTGAATATTGCCCTCAATATTCAAAGAACCGGTGGTTAAACCAACACTTAGAACGTGAAAGGGAAATACTAATAGCCTTTTATTTCATATACACATTTTTTTTTTTTTTGACTGTGCATATTTACAACATGTGGGGCATCCCCCCCACACTTAGGTGAAACATGGGTGAAAACCCATATTTTGCTACTGTTTTTATTAACCGAGTTGCTAGCTTGACTCGACCCCGAATTCATTGGTTCATGGGGAAGCATGTGGAACAAAAAATCTCCATCGGACTTTCGTTCAAGATGTTTGGATAAACACTGAAGTACTTGAAAGTTCCACTCCGATGAGATATACACAGAGAGACCCGGCTCACAAATGATAAATGAAAATGCCGGGATCAAAGATAGTGTCTTCATTCCCTAAGGAGTGAAGAACAGGAGAAGTCACCGTGTAGGTGAAGAAAAGAAAGAAAGTCATGATAAAAATCATGACTAACTCATCATCATTAGAAGGAGAATTCATGATTTCCACATCATGAATCTCATCATTTAAGCTCGGCTGATCAAGACATATTCTGGGAGGGAGGGATGGGACTTTGATATCAAGCAAATTCTCAGTGTTGAGAATATTTCCCTCCAGGACATAAAGATAATTTTTGTCAAGATCAAAGTAGAAGTTATCATACTCCGGCGGAGATATGATATGAGTGAGTTCATCGGAGAACTCCTCGAAGGCAAATGATTCAATATCGGGGAGAGAATTATGAGAATGAGAAGTGGTATTGCCACTAATTTTCTCTCCCATTTGATCAAAATAGAAGGCTTCCCTTTCCGGAATAGAATCCTCGGAAAATATGTCACTATCCTTTATGGGGATAGAAGATAAAATGGATTTTTCATTGAAAGCCTCGATTTTAGAAATGAGAAGATTAACATTTAATAATGTTTCACGAAGAGTTTCGTCTTTGATTATTTCTTCATCATTCTCTTCTTCTAAGCTGACAAGCTCAGAAGGTAATTCCTCAACATAATCGATGTCCTCACAAAATAAAGAATCATCATTACTTGAAGTATAATCATCGTCAGAATTGGAAAACATCTCAACATGATCATGTGAAATGTCAAGAGAAGGCAAATCACACATATTATCAGAGATACCCTCGGACTTACTTGGGATTGAGACAAGGATTTCAGCACTAGACTTTATGAATTCGTCCGATTCCTTTTCAGGAATAGTGCTAATATGCTCATCCCCCATAATAAGAGAGTCTTTGGGTTCCAAAGCTGGAAAGAACGATGGGATTGTAATAGACTGAGGGAGTTGAGAAATGATGCCTCCCAAAGGAACAATACTCTCCTCGTCGTCCTCCTCATCAATATTGCTAGCATAAATGGCTTTCATTTGTTCGTCGGCTAGCAATTCTACAATAGTCTTGTCTTCCTGCCTTTTCTGGACAGGTGTAATTGCAGCTGATGAATTCTCGCAACCTCCGCACATAGAATCATCATCATCGTCATCGTAAATGAAAGTTTGACGATATTTGGAACTCATTCTAGCTGTTTGTTCTTCTTCAGCTAGAAGCTCTCCAATGGTTTTCTGATGATGATCTTCTTGGGTATTTTTAACAGCCAAATCATTAAATGTATCCATCTATTTTTGGAGTTTTTGGGATACACTTTCAAAAGATTTTTCAAAAGGAGATGGCTGAGGTTGAATCATTTGATACTGTGGAGGTTGGTCATGACAAGAATAGTCGTAATTGTTACAAGGGACCTGCTCATAGACAAGCGGGGACCTTGTTTGACAATCGGATTCATAATGCGGACCACCACAGTACTCACAACAATACATTTGCTGTAACTGATTTGGTGAATCATATGGATATTGGTCATACCCGAAGTTTTGATTACATGGATCTTGTTCATAGACAGATGTATTTCCTGCTTGACAATCAAAACTTGAGTGTGGACCTCCACAATGTTCACAAGGATCATTTGGCATATTTTGAAATGATGTATCATCGAAGTTTTGATAACACGGCTCTTGCCAAAATGAATCCTGAGAAGGGGTACTGAAATCGTTGTGAAAATCTGGATAATCAAGTGTGAATGGCTGATAAGTGCAAAAACATTGCTTACACTGTGAATCATCCCCCAACGGATTTTCACACATACAACAATTAAGCTGAGTGGGTGAAGATGGCTGAGGTTGTGGAGGGTGTTCGGGAAAACTTTTGATGGAATTAATGATGGAATTAAGCTCTCTTTCACGGGCTACTTCACACCAATGACAAAATCCTTCTGGTGCATACTCTCCACACTTCTCACACTTACACTTGGAACAACGATTATTATCATCCAGCGGACCTTTACAATTACAACAGTGATGGTCTCGCGACGACATGAGAATTAAATATTAAGGAGGGTTTAAGAAGATAGAATCAAACGGATAGAGGGTAAAGGGATAAAGAATCAAAAAGGGTAAGAGGGTAAAGATGAATATTTTTGGGTTTTTTCAACAAGATCAAAGCAAAACACAAGGAACTTAAACCTTAAATCAACCAGCGTACGGTAGCTCTCTGACTGAAAAACGCACAGAGTGGCGGAGAAGCAAAGGTGGGCAATTAATGCTCCTTAAAAACCCGCTTCTTTCAGTCCGACAATTTAATGTCAGACTATCCTAGAACCTCCGTTAGAGTTTGTTTATCAATCAAAGGTGAGCCGAATTCGCAAGCGACACAAAGGCAAGTTTTAATCTTTGGTTTGGGAACTTATTATGGTCGTACCCCCAGTTAGGTAGTACTCTGTCTTGATTTTCGATGGTAATATTTTATTATTGTTATTTATTAAAGAAAACGGAAAATGTTTTTGGGTTTTTAATTTTTTATATGATAATAATAATAATAATATATATAGAAAAGAAAAGAAAAATATTTTTGTATTTTATATTGTTTTTGGGAAATAGGAACTTCTAGAAGAAGGATCTCGAATCACTAATCGCTAAAACTTACACAACTGTCGCAGCACACCTCCCCGGCAGCGGCGCCAAAATTTGATCCTGGCTGAATACACTTATATATAAATATAAACAGTCTCAGAACGAATACTCGTGTGTAGTGTGAAACCAGGCAAGTGATCACCCGGATCGTTTCCCAACGAGGTGTGAATGGAAAACTGTTAAAAGCTAGGATTAGAGTGACTGATGTGATTGGATATTTTTGATTTTGCTTTTTAACAATTCTAAATAACAAATTAAAAACAGATATGCACAAGAAAATTAAACGCGAATAAAAATAAACTAAAACGCGTAACGGGAAAGCTAAAAAGGGACTAAAACTGAAATTTATGAAATTTAAAACCTAAAAATGTAAAATTACTTAAAACTTATTTAAAAACTTAAATTATAATTTTTTATACTTTTTATTTAATTATTATTAATTATTTATAATTTAATTACTTATTAAACTATTTAAATTTATAAAAAATACTAAATGAACAAAGAAAATTCTAAAACTTTTTCTAAAAATATTATTAAGTAAATAGAAGCTAAGAAAATTATAAAAATGAAACTTACTTAATTAAAATTTAAAAAGATAAATTCTATTAAATAGAAGCTATCACTATATTTCTATTTTTGGTTTTCTTAAGGTCTAAAAATATAATTATATTTTTCCTAGATTAAAAATGACAAAAGAAAATTATTAAAATTAGATTTATATTTTTCTGATTATTTTTCTATTTATTATGATTTAATTATTATTTTAAACTAATAAAAAAGATTAAAAATATCAAAACTATTCAGAAAATTATGAAACTTTACAGATAATTCTAAAATATAAATTAAAAGATAGGAAAAATAAAATGAAAAGTTTAATAAGCCTGGAGAGCTGATTTGGGCAGATAAGCAGTTGGCAAATAAGCTAAAAATAAGCTAATGAGCACAAAATTCTACCAAAAGCTCAGAACAGGTTAAACCAACTTAAATAAGCACAAAACAACTTAATTCAAACAGCTAATCCACAAAATAAGCCAATTAAGCATTATGGCAGTTGCAAAGTGTACACAGAAACTCAGGAATAAGGCCAACTTGCAGAGTGAATTAAGCAGTCAAATAAGCTACTGAGATGCAATCTTATGGGGGCAAAAGCTTCTCTATACTACTGAGTACTCTAAAAACCTAAAAGCCCCATCACAATCAATCCAATTGAAGTCCAATTGAAGCCAAGATCAGATGGATCAGCTGAGTCAGCATATGCTGACTTGCACAGGGCAGAATTGCCTTATTTCAAGGCCTTAGAAAGCTGCTATAAGCTAATCTATAAATCTTATAAAAAATACTAACAATAGATGAGCTGGTGAACTTAGATAATCCACAAACTCAGCTAATAAGAGCTTAAACTAAGAGCTATAGAAAATCTTAAAAATCTTAAAAAGTCTGAAAAACCAAACTAGTCTGCTATGCTAAGTTTTTTTTGACTGATATGGGTGATTTAAGGAACTAGGCTAATTGAACTCAATTGAAACTTGAATAAGGGTTAAGATAAACCTGAGGAATGCAAAAGTGAGCTCAGAAATAAGCCCAGCTTATTTGAGCTTATCTAGGCAGTTCAATGCCTTGCCTGCAACTATTGGCCTCCAAATCTGCATAAAAGCTCAAAACAAGAAAGATACAACTGAAACAGCTTATATTAGTGATGATTAGCTTAACCAAAGTTGGTTTGAGTGCAATGGAACAGTGCAAGCCTAAATTTACCCACTTTGACTCACACAGCCAAACACCCCTTAAAGTTGACTGCTTTGGTATTTAAACTAGAAAAACTGATTAGACTAGGGACTTTTAACTTGTTTCTGGCTTAAGTAACTTATTCAAACTAAGAAAAGTAGTTTCCAAATTGAAATAAGCTTTAAATAAGCTTATGCTTATATTTTGACTTAATGACTATTTTTTTTGAAGTATTTAATGAAACATGAAGTTTAAACTAAACTTATTAGACTACTGACTCATTTATGAACATAAAACTTATTTAAACTGAGAAAAGCAAACAACCATACAAAATAAGCTCAGAATCAGCTTATTGACTAAAATGGCCTAGTTGACTGTTTTGAATAATTTTGAGTGAAAACAAAATGCAACTGATGCTATCTATAAAAATAGATTATACCAACCTTAAGTTGAGTGATGAACTCAGAAAAGTTGAAATAAGCTATTAATAAGCTAGTCTACAGTAATGTTTGACTATTTTTGGATTTTCTGAATTATAACTGAACAAGCTTAAATAAACTCACAAGAAGCTACAGAAAGCTTTTATGAGCTTATATAAAGGGAAAGAAAACTTGTGGATTAACTCAAACTGCTAAAATAATTGAATACGATTTGAAAAGAAACTTGAACTTCGATTAAACTTGAAACTGAGGTTACAACTGATTGAAAATAGAACAATAAGCTTAAAATTAACTAGTAGCAACTGAAGAACACTTGAAATTACAACTGAAAACCTTAATTAAAACAGAAATAACATTAAGCTACTTTCTATACTAATTTTGGTCTTAATCTACTGACAGTCTTTATTCTTGGCCTTCTCTTCCTTTTATATCAACCCAAAGGCTTCATCTCTCTCCTCTGATCAAATCCCACCTATCCATGTGTCTTGAATTAATCCCAATCGTCCGTTAGATTTTTGGCGGGAAAATGGGTGAGTGGGTAATTTGGCTTATACTGAGCACATGGGGGAGATAACGTGTGAAGACTCTTATTGGAGGAGGGGGAAGGTGTTGGTGGACATGTCAGGTGGTTTGGCAGAGAAGGTTGTGGGTGTGGTGGTATTGGCGGGGTGGTTTAAGGAAGAAGACGGGTCAAACATATGTTTGACCCTGGGATATTTAGTTATAGAAAATTGGGTCGGGTTTGGGTTTGGATTGGGTTTATGTTTGTGATTTGGGCTGGGTTTAGTAAATAGGTGGGTTGGGTTGTTTATTAAATGGGTTGGGGTAATTTTAGTTTAGCAGTTGGGTATTGGATTTAAGGATTTGGATTTAATGGGTATTTGTTTGATCCGGATTTGTTAGTTTAGATAAGCACAAGGACCAAAATTGTAATTCCTGCATAGTTGAGGGGTTAAACCTGTAATTTCCATAAAGTTATCACAAGGACTAATATTGCCATTTTACAATAGTACAAGGGTTATAAAACATGATTTTCCATTTTAAAACACCCGGGACTAATTTTGACAACTTTTGAAATTCGAGGGACTAGACTTGCCATTTATGCAAACTTTGTATGTTTTCACTTGATTTTAATCATTTTGCATCTGAAACATATAAAAACACATTTTCATGATATTTATAACATTTATTGGTTATTTGTGTGCTTTTGGTCGTTTATGTGGGTTTAAACAGGGTAATATATATGTGTATTTAGACACATATCAATTTTGGTCTCAACGAAGCTATAAATTAATAAAACTAATCAATTTCACAATTTTCTTCAATGCGTTGAACCTCGCAACATTTATTGGTAATACATTCATTAATTTCTTTAATGCCTTTATTCATAAAATATTAATTGGAACTTGTTTTTCTAATTTATTTTTCATCTCTAACTAGTATACATTGTAATTAATATATTGCACTTGTAAATTTAAAGATTATACGTAAAACCTATTAAACTAATAAATTATTAATTTATCAATATAATAATATCTCGTTAAATTAATAAAATATTCTGGTCTCAACATTATTAATTTATAAAGGTTTTACTGTATATCGAATGAGCCAACAGATAACTTACATATTCACCTGGAGGTTGAGTTGTTGTGGTTTGTCGCAATAGACCCGGGTTCGATCCTTGATTTTTTTTCTTTTTTTAATCAATAATTTAGTTTCACTATTGACTTTTATGTTTTACAAAATAACACTTAAGTTTTTCTCAAATAAATTACATATAATCATGCTTTTGTAGTGGCCCGAACTACACACAAGTTCATACAAAAACATGTCTCACTGAAAAGATTTATAATATATTAGCTAAAATTGCATTGTTGCCAACTCCCTACAATTTGTGCTACAAATTGTGGGTTCATGAGTCCTTTTGTGAGTCCCTAACTCTTTTTTATGAGTCATAATTTTTTTATTTATTTATGTATTTTGGTAAAGGATTGTAGCCAATTGACTACAAATATTGTAGCCAAGCTATCCCCTTATTATAAAACCGAGAAATGAACTACACACAAGTTCATACAAAAACACACAAGTACATGCCTAATTTTGTGCCTAAAACTAGGTGGCAGCAATCTGTTGGTTGGATATGAGGGACCCACGTTTCACAAACCAATAAGTAAATGTCACACACTTTTAGGCACAAAATTAGACATACATTTAAGCATCCCAATCATTTCTCTTTAAAACACGTTACATCGTGCTGGCTATTTATTTAAGTTATATCATAATTTAGATTATGTGATATATTGTAACATGAATCGAGCCAAATAATACGGAGCAAAATAGATAATGTGTGTGAAAAATTAATCCGTAACGAAACACAAGCTTTGAAAATTTACGCTAATATACCGCAACGTAGTGCTATAAACAAGTGTCATACACGTGCGGTGCATAGGCTGGACTTTAATTTTACGGAGATAATTTTTTTGATATAACATGTTTGAGAATATATTAGTTACAATTGTATTGTAGTCAACTCCCTACAATTTGTGCTACACATTGTGGGTCTATGAGTTCTTTTGTGGGTCCTGACTTTTTTTTATGGGTCACAGATTCATTTTCTTGTGTATTTTACTGGAGAATTGTAGCTAATTAGCTACAAAAATTATAGTCAAGTTATCCTCAACATGTTTACTCTCACACACAGTGCATACTCTTTATTTGCATATATCTACAAATTGCTATATTATATACTTCACGTTCTTACCATATGCTATAAGTTGTAATATTGAAGAGTAAAGATTTATATATGCAATGTGTGTTTGACTCATACAATGGTCAAATACATTATAATTATTTAAAAAAAAATAAAAATTATGACGCTCACCGCTGCCTTCATACATCGACTGAAACTAAGCTAAGTAAAGACACCCAACCGAACCCATTTGACATGTATAAATTGTTAGAGTTTGTGTATAAATATTAATATTAGCATGTCCGGTTTCAAACCCGAGACTCGGGATTGCACACAATACGTAAGAGTTTCAATGGTTTGAATAATTAGATATATTTTATATTTTATTTATTCATTTCACAAACAAATAACTTAACGGTCGTTAGTATTTAACGGGTTTTTTGTTAACGGTCGTTAAATGCTAAGTTAAAGGACCAATTATGAAACAATGAGGAAAGAAAGATCTAGAACCCACTCCATGGGCTAGAGTCGGCCGAACCCTCCCTTTGGGCTAGGGTTTCGGTTGGATATCTTGGGGAGGAAGTTTGGATTGCCTCTATATACAAACCTTATGTGTTTGTTATTAACCAATCCTAATTCCAAGCAAACCCTATTCTTTTCTCCTCTCCTCTCCTTGTGGCCAGTCGACATTCACTCCCAAACACCTTGGGTGTGTCGATTTTACTACAACACAAGTTAGGGTTTGTTTGTGAACTTAGAACCTAGTTTTTCCCATTGAAACGCTAGTATTACGTGTGTACAAGAACGAGTAACAAGCTTCCTTTAGCTTGTGTGATTTCCCTTGTTGATCCTTGTGGTGTTCGATCCATATAAACCAAATTTAGGGTTTATATTTTTGTTCTTGGTGATCACGTAAAAGGTACGCGTATATTTAATTTTTAGTTAATTAATTTACATGTTATTGTAGATCTTACTTCCGCTGTGCAATGTGCTTTGATGATCATGTATGTTTATTAGTTTATAGTTTTATGATTCTAATATTCCAACATAAATAAGTGGCCATTTCCGCAACCAACGAAACCTTTTTTGAACCTACTATTATTTTCCTTTTCCATGTGCTATTAACTATCCGCAAATGAAAACTATTCTTATTATAATGTCCATGAAACAAAATAAATAACATAATAAGTGACAAAACAATTAAAGTGGTAAATATTGACATTAACTTCATTTGCAATAGCTTGGACTTTTTCCCAAGAGTTGCAACATTAGTTGATAACAACTTGATATTTTCTTAACCCCATTGTTATATTAGAATATATGATGGCATCAACTTATTTGCCTGAAAACAATAAGAACATCTCATACAATAAACTAGTTAAGAAACTTCTACACTTAATAGTTGTTATACAATATGCAGATGTAATATACCATTTAAATCAAATTCACAAGCAAATGCGTATCGACCATTTAAATCAAATTCACAAGCAAATGCGTATCGACCATTGTTTAAATCATAGTTGTTAAGATCCCGATCCTGATCTTACGTAGGATCTTAGCAAGCTCAAGATCTTATAAGGTCCCGATCTTGACTATATGATCTTAAGATCTAATCTGATCCGATCTTACTTTTCACGAACTGAAAACTAAAAAACTACAAAGTTACGGTTTATGTTTTATAGAATTTAAAAAACAACACGTTAATCTTCTTAAATATTCCATATTTTTAATTTTGGACAATATTTTCATGAAATATTCATATAATTTTATATTTATGATCTATATTAATTTGTAGATTTGAATAATATTACAAAGATTATTAAAAAAATGACATTGTAGTAGGATCTTAGGATCCCGATCCGATCTTACGATTTCGATCGTGCAAACACGAAACCGATATTAAGTAGGATCCCGATCTTAAAAACCTTGGTTCAAACTCTATTTTTAACCTTGACCACTTCAATTAATTCTTCCAAAAACATTGCCGTACCTTGAACTATTATAAAAAGAGAATATTTTAACTATCTTCATTATTCTGCTAATTAAATACATTATATGGCGAAATAAAATGTACATTTCTGGGTCAAATAATTATTAAAAACACTTGGTCACTAACATATACCAAGTTTATACTATATCCACATGTAATATTGTGGTAGGGAAAAAGAATACATGGCTTTATTCATAAAAGAAAAGAAATATAAATATATTATTTAATTATAGATATAGACGTATTAATTTGACTTTTGTGTCCTTGTCTTGAAACAGCATCTACCAAATCTGAAAATTCTTGACCTCAAAAGTTCAAAGTACCTAAAGCGGACACCAGATTTTAACGGGCTTCCGTGTCTTGAAAGATTAATTTTGATGCATTGCTATAGACTAAAAGAGATTCATCCATCAATTGGGTATCACGAAAGGCTTGTTTATGTAAACATGGTTGGGTGTGAAAAACTAAAGATGTTTCCACCCATTATCCGTATGCAAAAGTTGGAGACTCTTTATTTGTCTTGGTGTGAACGACTTTGGAAGTTTCCAGAGTTCAAATGTAACATGGATAGCTTGAAAGAGCTTAGTTTGAGACGGACTCCTATAGAAATTGTCCCCTCGTCAGTTGGAGAATATTGTACCAACCTTGTTTCTTTAGACTTGGCTCTTTGTGACAAACGAAAGAGGATAGAATGCAACTTCCGTCTCTTTAAACATTTGAAGGAGTGTTATCTCCATGGTTGTAGCCAACTTGAGAAATTAGCAGGCAACTTCTTTGATGTGGAATGTTGTTTAGAGGTGCTTTCTTTATCCACGGATGAGAAATATTCTTTAATCAATAGAATCGCAATTCGATCTGGTTTAAGCTTTCTTTACCAAAGCCCGGTGGGCATTAAGTTTCCCATGTTTCCACGTTTTTTAAAGACGTTACGACTTGGGGGGTCCAATCTGGGAGATGGAGACATTCCGTCGGATATTGTCGAATTATCCTGTCTACAAGTACTAGTCTTAACACTGAACGAGTTTTCACAATTACCTTCAAACCTCTCGCAACTTCCTAGTCTAAAATTCCTCGACGTGTCAGGTTGCAAGAACCTTGTAGAATTGCCGGATCTCCCATCAAGCATAGCTATTCTCCAAGCAGTTTTTTGTTATTCACTTAAAAGCTTAGGAGATCTATCCAATTGTAAATGGTTGTGGAAAGTCTCATGTTATAAGAATAAAAAGTGGGTTGGTGAGAGGGTACTACATTCCATGCTTCAGGTTTGGCTCTACTTTGCTCTTGTATTTCATTCTCATAGATTCCGACCAAATAGTAATAACATTGATCATAATCTGAATGATTTTGTGACAGGGAAATGCCGTTGAAAATCACTTTATGAGTCTCAGTTGTGGACCTGCATTAAAGATGCCACATCACCCGACATTCACATTGCAACTTCCACATAATTGGTATAATGACTTCAGTGGATTTTTATTATGCACCGACAAAGACTCGTGGTGGTTGGATCCGTGTTTGATAGTTATCAAGCAGGAAGAGACGTGCTTGGATGTTCAACCTGATCATTGGCCTGAGTTTGATAGTAATCCTGAATCTGACGAATATTCAGCAGTGGGTTATGTATCCTTTGGTTCATTGCGACACACCTCGTGGTGGAAATCAGCGTACAATAAGCTTTCATTTGAATTAGGAGATAAACTTAATCTTAAAGTAGGACTTGTTCCTAGGAAATGTAATGGTGATTCAAATGAAAGAGCAAAAGGCGCAGTAGATTCCTCTGAGTTTTGGGATGAAGAAAAAGGAGGTGAAGAAAAGACATTTGAGATCGTGCATGATTCAAAGTCCTCTATTATGATTCTATGGCGTCTTCATTATTACTCTATACCTTAGTGTAACAAAAAGCAACGTAAAGAACATTCAATAATACATCGAAAAAGAAAAAGAACATTCAATTCAATAATACCCGTCGATATTGATATCACGTTGTTTCCGGATATTATAATGCCAACCATTGTTTGGCGAAGCATCTACTATGATAGTTTATAAAATGGTCTATGGACGAAAATTTATGGACCACGATAAATATTCATTTCAAACTTACGTGTCAAAAATAAGTGTACGATTTTAGTCATGACTTAGCAAATTTTATTATATTTTTCAGTTTTCTTTGTAACTACATAACATATGACCCTAAAAGAGTATCAATTGTGGAGTTTTGGTTTATGATATGAAAAGATATACGTATATGTTTTTCTATAGTATGATCGGTGTATTATATCAAAAGATAGATAAGATGTGATAATTTTGTAAACCTTTTTTAAAAGGTTCATTATGATGGTGCATTTATAGTCTAAAAAGAAAAGGTTTAAGTCATAAAATACATAACATATTTTTTACGAAGTCTCGTTTTGGTAAGTGAACTATAAAAATATCAGTAAATGTAACGAACTTCCATAAAGTGTTCCAATATGCATTTTTTGATATGTTTTCATACCAGAAAAAGTGACACGTGTCACTTTTTTAAATTGACAACACATCAAAATGTGTATATTGCAACATCTTATGAAAGTCCGTTGCATTTAATGATATTTTTTATAGTTCACGTATTAATATGAAACTTTAAAAAAATTCGTTGCTATTTTGTGAAAAGAATAGTAGATGAAACTTTGAAAAAATTCGTTGCTATTTTGTGAAAAGAATAGTAGTATGAGTAATTGCGTATGAAAATGAAATCTTTTAATAGTGTCCCATATTTTTACAAAAAAGTACTTTTCTTTGATCATTTCAACAATTCATTAAATCACCATTAGGTAAGGGTACCCTCACATGTCACATGACACGCATTTTGAATATATTCGTAAGTTTAAGAAATACTATTTATAGCAAATGTGTGAATTGGCATATGAAAATGTTTAAACCACCCTCATTTGATTTATCTTAACTAGCTATAGCTTATGACAACATCTCAATTCTCACATGTATATTGTGGGTATATTTGACAAAACTAACAATAACTAGTAACTGTTAGCAGTGGTAATGAGCAGTTAACGTAGTTGTATATATAATTATAAAGTGTAAAATGACGAAAAATGTAAACGTTAATGCTAAATGCTTTTTCAGGTGTTAAAAGTCAAACGAGCTAATAATTTAAAACGCTAACCGGTAACCACCAACACTCTTGATTCCTGAATGCTCTCAAGTGTAAAGTTATGAGTAATGGTACATAATAGGCTATAAATTGCCATAAAGTCTTAACAACCAAAAAGGTCATAACATTGAGATTTTTGGAATCCTGAATGTGAATGGTGCCTCTGGGAATAAGCTTTTGGCTGGTACGCTTAACGTAGCCCTATTGTTGGGTACTTACGGATCTAGCTTCCCTATATGGCTATCGATGCTCATCCTGATCAATGGAACAAGTCTTGTGTGGTATTACGTGAACGTGTTTAAAACATGTATTTTTTTTATTAGGCAATATATTATAAGGCTCGAGCCTATCTTTAAGCTTAGGTCCATTAAGGTTAAGGTTATGGATATGTAGTCTATAAATATTCATAAGCTTACAACATTAACCATTTTTTAGCTACATAATAGTTAAAGTTGAATAGTGTCGAGTAAACTTCGTTTTATAAGCAACAATAAGTATAAAATAAGACTCCAAGGTTAGTATAACTAAGCGTCATTAGATAAAAGAAGTCTAAATATGAAAGATAAGATAAAGAAAGAAATAGCCGACTTTTTTTAATTCTAACTTTTTTAATAGAGTAAATTGCAGAAATGGTTTGCCAAAATTGCATGTATCGTCCCTGGTCTTCAATAATTGCAGGCGGCCTCCCTGTGGGGAAACTTTTGTTTCGTTTTGGTCCCTGGCACTAACAACCGTTAGTCCATCTCAGTTAGTTGATAATATTTGAAGGGCATTTATGTCTTTTCCAGTGTGGTCCCAATTGACTCCCATTTTCCCACCCGTTAAATAAGCTTAAATAAACACTAGCCTTGCCATTTTCTGCATATTGTATAAAGACCGAACTCATCTAAACCTTTGTACTTTATATCACCTACGGTTTTAGGGAAGGTTTTTTATAAAAATAAGAAGAAGATTCCGGTTTTGGTGGATTTGGGGTATGAGAAGGATTGGAAGGAGGAGATTGAGAAGGGGTTTAGTTGCGGGTTGTTGTGGTTGAGTAATGAGACTTGTAGCGTGGTTAAAGTTGGGAAATTTGGGATGGGGGAGAGCGAGATTGTGGAGAATGTGGTGATCGCGGTTAGTGAAGTGGCCGAGGTTGTGCCGAGGAAATGGGATGGGGTGCAGTGTATGCATTTGAACTTTTATGATTCTTTGGCATTGAAGATTTATGAAAGAAGAGTAAAAAGTCATTAGGCGAATAGGTGAATAAATGAATGAATGATGCATTTTTTGAGTTTTGTGTTTCTTTGGTTTGTGTTTGGATTGTGTTGGATAATATATTTTTGTGGCTTAATGCATATATAAATGGTTAGATGTTTTTGTTATGTTTGTTAAACGAATTGCCAACATTACTTGTGTTTTTAGATGTATAAGTTATAGAACTTTGTCATTCTTGTTGGTTATCGGTAAAAACAGTGATGATTTACCGACATATTCAGTTGTGTTAACAAACTGAATTTGGTATTAAGAATTAGAGGAGTTTGATTATTACATATATAATAACAAGGCTTGAAATAGCCTTGAAATACACGAGCATTGTTGGAAAATTTAGTGCACTTGAGGGATCAGTTCACACCTGGTAATGGGTCAGGAGGTACGGAGTGCACGCCATAAGGTCCCTGAACACCCTGACTCTGATAGTGGTTAAGTATGGTTCCTGATGAAGTTCAGTGAGTGCACACGTCAGTGAGTGACATTCTGGACTGAACGGTATTCATCATCTGATGAGTTCAGCTCAGGCTGAAGGATCTCATCAGGGAGTTGTCTCATCAGAGAGTTCATGTCTTCAGGGAGTGAACCTCTCAGTGAACATACTCAGGGAGCAACCCTCAGGGACTAGCTCATCAGCGAGTGTTTCAACTAGCTGAGACTGAATCATTACTAACTTGTAACGGCTTTGACCTATTCAAGTGGCAGTTAAAACTGCTTTAATGACCACGTTTAATTGGTCATGTAACCACTAATTCCTATTATTATGGAGGCTAATTATGTGATGATTAATAGGCCGTTAATCACTCATAATTCCATTGACTAGGGTTGAGTGATCTTACCTATAAATGCGAGATCAAACACAACTGCATGGGGAGAGACAACAGAAAACATATAACACTTATACGTGAAGGGTTATTGATTGGTGCCTAATTCAATAACATACATTTGGTCTTATCCCAAGTAGATATTCGTGATACCCAGGCATTAGGGTCGAATAGTTTACTTTGGAAAGTGATAACACGATTCCAAGTGATATCCGGTAACCATTCATTGGTAATTAGCTAGGCTATTGATTATCTTCACCCTGTTCTGGGCTAACAATAACCCAACAATCAAAGTAAACTATTTTGTGATAATCAATGGCTGCTGCTGCTATGAAACACATGGCTTCAAACTTTGCCAAGCTTGATAAGTTTGAAGGGGTGGATTTTAGATGATGGCAGAAGAAGATGCACTTCTTGCTTTCAAGCATGAGTGTGGTGTATGTTCTGAGCACTCCTATTCCTGAAGATGGTGATGATGCAACTGTGGAACAAATAAGGAAGAGGAGCAAATGGGAGAATGATGATTACATTTGCAGAGGTTTAATCCTAAATGGTATGTCTGATTCTCTCTTTGATATTTATCAGAATGTTGAATCTTCCAAAGAACTATGGGATTCCTTGGATGCCAAATATATGGCTGAGGATGCATCAAGTAGATATTAAATCTGGTCACATTAAAAGGGATTGCAAAGGTGTTAAGGTTGGTGGTAAAGCCAATGGTTCAGGCACTAGTGGTTCAGGGAGTGGGGGTTCTACCAACTCACTGAAAGGTCAGAATATGTTTAATAAATCTTTTCAGGTTTATTATGTTACATATGTATCTGAATCTAACTATGTGCAGGATGATGATGTTGCGTGGTGGGTTGACTCTGGAGCAACTGTTCATGTGTGCAAAGATAGACACTGGTTCAAGACGTATGAGTCACTGAATGATGGTTCTATTCTTCACATGGGAAATGAGTCAACAGCCCTGGTGCATGGTCGTGGTTGTGTGGATCTTAGTTTTAGTTCTGGAAAGATTGTAACTTTGTTTAATGTTATTCATGTTCCTGATATAAGGAAGAACTTGGTTTCAAGTAGTGTTTTGAATAATCATGGATATAAACAAGTTATTGAATCTGATAAATTTATATTGTCCAAACATGGTGTGTTTATTGGTTTTGGCTATTTGTGTAATCAAATGTTTAGACTTAATATTGTCACTGATGTTGTTAATTCAGCCTTTATGTCAACCTCTAAAATGAACGACTCTACCATCTGGCATGCTAGACTTGGCCATGTACACTATAAAAGGATGCAAGATATGTCTAAGGATGGGTTAATCCCAGCATTTGACATGGATAATGAAAAGTGTAAGACTTGCATGTTGACCAAAATAAGTAAGAAACCTTTTCATGGTGTAAAACGTGAGACTGAGCTCTTAGAGCTAATACACAGTGACCTGTGTGATTTGCATGCCACTCCCTCTTTGGGGAATAAAAAGTACTTCGTGACATTTATTGATGATGCTTCTAGGTTTTGTTATGTCTATCTGTTACATACTAAGGATGAAGTATTAGATAAATTCAAGGTATTTAAAACTGAAGTTGAATTACAACTTGGGTCCCTGATCAAAAGATTAAGGACTGATAGGGGAGGTGAGTACATGGATACTCAGTATTTTCAGTCTGTTGGTATAATCCATGAAACGACTGCTCCCTATACTCCTCAGCAAAATGGTATCTCTGAAAGGAAAAACCGGGTGCTGAAGGAGATGGTTAATTCCATGTTGTCCTATTCTGGGTTGAGTCAAGGGTTCTGGGGTGAAGCTATGTTAACAGCTTGCTATTTATTAAATAGGGTTCCCAACAAAAGGAACAAGACAACCCCTTATGAACTCTGGACTAAAAAGAAACCCAACCTGAACTATCTCAGGGTCTGGGGTTGTAGGGCAGTCGTAAGACTCCCTGATCCAAAGATGAAAACTTTGGGTGAAAGAGGCATTGAATGCATCTTTGTTGGATATGCTGAGCATTCCAAGGCATATAGGTTTTATGTTATTGAACCTAATGAATATGTTTCAATTAACTCAATAATTGAATCAAGGGATGCACTTTTTGATGAGAATAGATTCTCATCAGTCCCTAGACCAAGTCAGAGGATTCCTAATGGAAATGATGACATTGGTGTTTCAGGGTCTCTGGTGAGGTCCCTGATGAGATTGTAGTTCAACAACCTGAACCTGATCTCAGGAAAAGCAAAAGGATCAGGACTCCAAAGTCATTTGGACCTGAGTTTCAATTATACTTAATTGAAGGAACAAGGGATGAGGTCTCTGACCAACACTCCTATTGCTTTAATGTTGAGGATGACCCCAAGACATTTGATGAAGCAATGAAGTCTCAGGATGTTGCTTTCTGGAAAGAAGCAATAAATGATGAAATGGACTCCATCATGGGCAACAACACTTGGGTGTTGGCTGATCTACCACCTGGTTGCAAATGGATTTTCAAAAGAAAAATGAAGGTAGATGGAACTATTGAAAAGTTCAAGGCTAGACTAGTCATTCAGGGCTTTAAACAAAAGTGAGGGATTGATTACTTTGATACTTATGCCCCTGTGGCACGTATCAGTACCATAAGATTGCTGATTGCTTTGGCATCAATTCACAATCTGATTATTCATCAGATGGATGTGAAGACAGCTTTCTTGAATGGTGAATTGGATGAGGAGGTTTATATGAACCAACCTCAGGGCTTCATCATGCCTGGCAATGAAAACAAGGTGTGTAAACTGATTAAGTCCTTATATGGACTGAAGCAGGCACCTAAGCAATGGCATCAAAAATTTGATGAAGTGGTTTTGTCTAGTGGTTATTTACTTAACCAGTCTGACAAATGTGTGTATAGCAAATTTGATGAATCTGGTAAAGGAGTCATCATTTGTCTATATGTTGATGACATGCTGATCTTTGGCACTGACCAAAATCAAGTTGACCTGACAAAGGAATTTTTGTCATCAAGGTTCTCTATGAAAGACATGGGGGAGGCTGATGTTATCCTTGGTATAAGGATCAAACATGAGAGTAAGGGAATTTCTATCACTCAATCTCATTATATTGAGAAGGTACTGAGGAAATTCAACCACTCTGATTGTACTCCAGTGAGTACACCTATGGATACTACTGAGAAGCTAATGCCTAATACTGGCAAAGTTGTATCTCAACTTGAGTATTCTAGGGTGATTGGCTGCCTGATGTATGCCATGACTTGTACCAGGCCTGATATTGCTTTTGCAGTAGGAAAACTGAGCAGGTATACTAGTAATCCTAGTGCTCAACATGGGCAAGCAATTCAGAGGGTACTGAAGTATTTGAAGAGAACTATGGATTATAGTCTCTCATATACTGGTTATCCTTCAGTGTTGGAAGGATACACTGATGCAAGTTGGATCAATAACACTGAAGACAATTCGTCTACCAGTGGCTGGGTATTCCTACTTGGTGGAAGTGCAATTTCTTGGGGATCCAAGAAGCAAACTTGTATCACCAGTTCAACAATGGAATCTGAATTTGTGGCTTTAGCAGCTGCTGGTAAAGAAGCTAAATGGTTGAAAAACTTAATTCTTGAGATTCCATTGTGGCCTAAACCTATATCACCTATTTCTATCCGTTGTGATAGTGCTGCTACATTGGCAAAGGCTTATAGCCAGATGTACAATGGGAAGTCTAGACACTTAGGTGTCAGGCATAGCATGATTCGTGAACTTATCATGAATGAGGTGGTTTCTATAGAGTTTGTTAGATCTCAACAAAACTTAGCTGATCACTTGACGAAGGGATTGCTAGAGACTTGGTTATAAAGTCTGCTAAAGGGATGGGTTTAAGTCCAACTTAGTCACTGAATGCTAAGACACCCAACTCCCTCCTGAGGAAACTTGGGGGCTGAGTTCAATGTGGAAAGCTGAACATTCAATGGACTGGAGCACATGTTTCACAATCATCCCAAGGTTTGTGCTCGGAACCTGCTGGAAAGGAGGATGAAGCTTTTACTTCTTAATGGTTAATTTCTTTGAAAAAATGCTTGGCAGGAGCATGAATAAAGAAGAACCACCTATGTGAATGTTGAAGTTTTGCCGCTTCAGGGAGCTTAGGACTTTTGGCTCTTACAACATTTATGAATTGGATATGGACACATGGCTTGTAAAGTGTCAGGAGCGTTTAAGTGTTTGAAAACTTGTGTGTATTTTATCTTCAGGTATTCAAATGGGTTGAAGGGTTCAATTCTTAGAACACCCTGATTCTCGAATATTTGAACGTGTAATGTACTAAGATGAAAATTCAATCCTCAGGATATTTTCGTTTATGCACTTGTTTTGTTTAATGTTTAATTTTCATGCAAAGGAAGTGAACTAAATTTGGGGAGGATTGTTGGAAAATTTAGTGCACTTGAGGGATCAGTTCACACCTGGTAATGGGTCAGGAGGTACGGAGTGTACGCCCATAAGGTCCCTGAACACCCTGACTCTGATAGTGGTTAAGTATGGTTCCTGATGAAGTTCAGTGAGTGCACTCGTCAGTGAGTGACATTCTGGACTGAACGGTATTCATCATCTGATGAGTTCAGCTCAGGCTGAAGGATCTCATCAGGTAGTTGTCTCATCAGAGAGTTCATGTCTTCAGGGAGTGAACCTCTCAGTGAACATACTCAGGGACTAGCTCATCAGCGAGTGAATCAACTAGCTGAGACTGAATCATTACTAACTTGTAACGGCTTTGACCTATTCAAGTGGCAGTTAAAACTGCTTTAATGACCACGTTTAATTGGTCATGTAACCACTAATTCCTATTATTATGGAGGCTAATTATGTGATGATTAATAGGCCGTTAATCACTCATAATTTCATTGACTAGGGTTGAGTGATCTTACCTATAAATGCGAGATCAAACACAACTGCATGGGGAGAGACAACAGAAAACATATAACACTTATACGTGAAGGGTTATTGATTGGTGCCTAATTCAATAACATACATTTGGTCTTATCCCAAGTAGATATTCGTGATACCCAGGCATTAGGGTCGAATAGTTTACTTTGGAAAGTGATAACACGATTCCAAGTGATATCCGGTAACCATTCATTGGTAATTAGCTAGGCTATTGATTATTTTCACCCTGTTCTGGGCTAACAATAACCCAACAAGCATAATCAGAGAATTACATTGTGAAAGGTACATTGTTTCATTCTTAAGTGTGGCTATATATAGCCAACACATGCATACGGTTACAACAAGAAAGAGGTAATCAAAATATTCTCCACCAAACATGAAGTAGTGGGTTGGAAAGGTAACCATAAAATATGGAAACCTTTTATGGTGGGAAACATTGTGGCACACATTCACTAATGGGAAATGATGAAGTCTGATCCCACTTTATTTTTAACACTTTGAAATGTATACGTTTGGGGAGTTTTGTGTTTCTTGTAAGGTTGCGAGGAAAGATTGATTTAATTATCTACCATCATTTGTTGGTGTTTTAGTATGAAGCTCTTTGGATTTTTGTAATTTTTTGGTTTGTTATCAGCAAGGATTGATCATCTAATCATCACACTGGAAAAGACAATTGGGAGTCAATTGGGACCAGACTGGAAAAGACAGAAATGCCTAGAGGTGGCAAAACGGGCGGGCACGGGCACGGGCTTAAAATGACGAAATAAATTCCTTAAATGTAATACCCATTTATATTTAAAAAATTAAATATATTATATATATATATAAGTTTTTTTTCAAAAACGATTATAATGTTCTCTAATTGAGAGAAAATATGTGCCCGTTGTGCCCATTTAACTTTTCAATGGGCTAAATGTGTCCATTTAAAAAAAAAGGGGGGCTAAATGTGCCCAAATCTTTTACAAAGTAGTCAAAATTAACCCATTTTTTTATTTTGGGCACAAATTGTCACCTCTGGAAATGCCCTTCAAATATTATCAACTAACTGAGATGGACTAACGGTCGTTAGTGCCAGGGACCAAAACAAACCAAAAGTTTCCCCACAGGGAGGCCGCCTGCAATTATTGAAGACCAAGGACGATACATGCAATTTTGGCAAACCACAAGGACGATTTCTGCAATTTACTCTTTTTAATATTAACAAGGATAGTAATGAAGATATGATTTTAAAAAAGGTACAAAGGTTTTGGCAATTTTAGGACTTAATACTTTTTTTTATATATGAGGTGTTTAGGACTGTTTTTTGAAAAGATTATGCGTATTGTGAAACTGATTTTGATTATCTGAAATTTGAGGGTCAAAAATGAGTTTAGGGTAGCTCCGACGTAAAACTGTTTGTGATATCCTTGACGTGTTGAGAAAATGCGTTTAATTGAAAGTGGAAAGCTCAACCCATGTTTGATCAGTGTACTAAAGACAAGACAGAGGTGTTCGAGATTGTATATTTGGTTATGATATGACTAGCATAAAACGAGTCATGTTATGTACTTATGTACATTGTAACAAGTATGCTAGACGCATGTTTGTTACCCATCCCAAAATATTATTTCAAAGTCATCGGACCAGCTCGGTTTCCTCGGCTCCCATATCAAGCCAAAACTCGAGTTGTGGAATCGACTACCATAAAAGGCGGGTCTTGTATTTTCATAACAAGGGTCCATGTCATATAATGCATACAATGATACACATGTTATCAAAGAACGAGGTGCTCAAAAATATGCTTCTTTGACCCCCTTTGCACGTATATAAATTCACACTTGAACTTGATCAAGACTTAACTTTGACTAAGACCACAAGTATAATTCATGACATATATCCACACTTATTTCATTCACACACGGGTATTTGTTTGAGCTTATTTTTGGGCCTTAGAGCTTATTTCATTTCGGCTTATGCTTTTTAAACTTTTTTTTTTTTATTTTTATTTTTTTTTATTTTTTATTTTTTATTATTATTATTTTTTTTAATTTGTTTAAAAGTCATCTACTTATATAACCTTGTTATATTATAATAAGCTTAATAAGTTTCAAAATAAGTAAGAAATTTAAGCTTATAAATACAAGCGTAAACAAGATCGTAAGTAAAAAATAAGCTTAAACGAACACCCCAAGGACAATTATAAACACTTATCATTCTTTTAGTAATGGGTCCGGGCACGAGCATATGTTATGGTTTGACACAACTATCACTCCTATCAGCCCATCACATCCGACGTAGATGAATACCGTTGCCGTTTGCTTAGCCGTAGCAAATGCTCTAAGTCTCTAACAATGATAAGCGAGTACCTGTGTATAGTGACGTGATTGTATAGCAAAAAATAGTTTTTACTTTGCGATATTGTGGTTAAGTATTTCGTGTAACCTTTACGCGTACAACGTAAAATAATCAAAATTTAATTATGATAGTAAAGATTGAATAATTTAAAAAAGAAAAGTATTTATTATTATTATTATTATTATTTTTTTTTTTTTAATTTCAATTTTAGAAACAATATCAAGATAAAAAAAAACACATAAGGGCATAATAGTAATTCAATATTTTTCATTTGATAGTTTTTAAGTAAAAACATTTTCTTTTTATATTTAGTAGAGATATGACATATTTTTAGTACTCGAGAAAACAATGAAAGTTAAAAAAATAGAGTAGATTGCAAAAATCATCCTTATGGTATGTCCAGATTGCATACGAATTCCTTAGTCCTTACCTTTCAAAAATGCAGGTGTCGTCCTTGTGAGAACTATTGGTACGGATATCGTCCACGTTCTAAAGTGGAATGACGAAAATGCCTCAAAGTGAAATGACTAAGTCTCACTGAAGGCAATGGCATTTTAGTCATTTCACTTTAAGGCATGGATAATTTCGCAAAGCGCGGGGTATAGATTTAATTAAAAGACTGTTAAAATAATCGCAAGTAACGGTGAAGATGTTTTTTTTACAAATTTTCAAGGACTATTTTTGCAGCATAAGTAAACCATAGGGATATTTCTATATTTTTTGTTATACAATAGTCCATAGATTTAACATAAGGACCGTTTTCGTAATCAGATGTTAACATCATAGGATATTCTTTGCAAAATTTTTAGGCACTGTTGTCGCAAAGAAAATAAAACATGGGGACAATTTTTTGCCAAAAACCAGACCCAAGAGATTTTTTATTCTGGTTTTCAAGAATTTTTAGGGATTTTTTTTTTTTTTAATATTTTTGTAAATTTTCTAAAGATTGTTTTTGCAAAGCATATTAAACGCAAGGCAATTTTTGCCAAACACCAAACTGCAAGGACTGTTTATGCCATTTTTCAAGAATGTTTATTGTTTGGTGAACAATAACATTCTTAAGAAATGTTAATATTAGAAATAGAAATTAGTCACGTCTCGCTAGTTGTGTCGTGACATGAGAATGATTAGCAACGGCTCCGCGAATAATCAGGCTAGCAAAGTACGTTTTATCCGGGAACCTAAACATGGAATACCTCATTTAGTTACTGAAATACATAGATTGAGAAATTTGATCAAGTAAATTTTACAAATTTCACAAGGAATGTTATTCCGCGAAAACATAAAAATAAGAAAAAGCAATAATGGTTATGCTATTCTTAAACCGTGTATTATTTGCCAGGGAACAATTATTTTGCGACAAAGGGATTATTTGGCCCATACTTTTCAAAACTAAAATTTCTTTTTGTGTTTCAAAATTAGTAAAAGAATGGTTGCCAATGACGCTTCCTAGTGGCAAAATTATCACATTAAAGTTTGTTTGAGAAGAGTATTTAAAAATTTATTCTAACAGTTTGTACCATGTTATTTATTGATTGTATTTTTGCATTGAATGACGTTTTAATGATTACATTAATTGAAGATGTTAAATATAGATATTGATGTATAAGTTAATTATGAAACATGCATGTATAGTTGTATTGTTAATATTAATTTTTAATTGCCTTCCTCTATTAAGATTATGCTTCTTTTTTTTATTATATTTTTTACATAAACTATTTAGAATATAAGATTTGTTTGACAGACATAACTTATAAAATATTATAAGACATAATAATCTATACTATATAAAACACTGATAATTTTTTTGAAACATAAAACTTAAAAAGAAG
The DNA here is from genome assembly GCA_021014915.2 of Artemisia tridentata subsp. tridentata. Taxonomy (NCBI): domain Eukaryota; kingdom Viridiplantae; phylum Streptophyta; class Magnoliopsida; order Asterales; family Asteraceae; genus Artemisia; species Artemisia tridentata. The sequence continues at coordinate 874,724 of CP139502.1, forward strand.
TAATGTGTTATACACAATATACCCTTTGATTAAAAATGATGACAACACTATCACTAAATTAATATTTAAATATTGTTTCATCATCAAACCTTTATCATTTTTCATTCCTAACCTATATATATTTTTTCTCGCAATGACTACAAATTGAACCCGTAAATGTTGCATTAAAGGTCTCACCAAAAACCTAAGTTCACACATATAATTATTTTCCGCTATAACTCCATCTCCATCTATAAATCTATCTAGAGTTCTAGCAACAGTTATTTTTGCCAACCTTAGTTTGAACTTCTCACATAAACAAGGCTTTTGTTAATTTATTTCTTTATTTTATTATCACATTTTTTAGTTAGACTCGTAAACATATTTATGTTTGTATTTTTATTGATTTAATTATCGTTTTTGAATGGTTTCTTACTAAATTTCTATACCCCTATTGGACAATATTCTTTGCAAAGGTTCAAAAGTGCTTCAAAAGTCAGTGTAAAAATGAAATATTCGAAGCATATTCCTATACCAAATTTTCTTCGAATCTTGATGCACGTACAAAGTTTGTTTGGTATGTGCCTATAGTCATAGCATGTTACATTACAATCTCTTTTATGTAACACTACTACTAAGTGACCCATGGCGGATCCAAAACAACATGTACTTTTTCTCGAAACGGAAACTATAAATTCTTAAAAGGTGAATCTTTTTACACTACAAATGATGCTCTATGGGTATCAGTGGTGGATCTATGAATTCGGATTAGGGTGTGCACCATTTTATTTATTAGAGATATTAGTAACTTTGTTTTTTTCGGGTCGGTTTTTTTCGCACTCGATTTAGGTACGATTGTTAGTTTTTTTGGATCCAATTTAGAGTTGATTTGATTTGTCAAGTTTTATCAACTCGAATATGAATAATTAACAAATTTGGCACCAAAAAACTAAATTAATGTAAACTAAGTATTGATAGAACACATTTATTTCACATCTACAAACCTTATAAATTTACAAACCTTAGAAACGGTTAAAGACAAATTTGCAAATAAATTAACATCTCAAAGTACCACATAAATGTCAAAATGAATATTGATAGCATATTAAAGTAAAAAAAAAAAAAAAAAAAAAATTATGTAAAATGGTAATTTTAAGTAGATTGGGCTTTATGAGAGAATGTATGGATGGACCGATTAGTTTAATAGTAATACTCCCTCCGTTCCATAATAAGTGTCCACTTTTCAATGCACAAAGTTTTAGGAAATTTCACTAACTACACTCTCCACCAATCAAATATCACTATTACCCACTAAAGTCTCTTCTCATTGGTTGAAAATATTCCCTGGACACTTAATTTGGGACATCCCAAGATTCCATTATGGACACTTAATATGGGACGGAGGTAGTAGCAAACTTAACTTTACAAATGGGCCCACAAACTTAACTCATTTTTTTTGACAGCGAATTTCATTAATAAACCCCTAGCAAGGCGCTAAGAGGCGGCGAGAACAAACAAGAAAACAAGAAAACGATTACATCGAGAACGTACACCAATTATCCCATTCAAAAGACTCCAATTTCGACCTATGGTTAACCCATAAATAACTACTCGCCTTAATCTCTTTAATTATGCCCGCGATTGACGGCCTCTTTTGTTTAAAAACCACTTCATTGCGCTCTTTCCATAACGTCCAACAAGTCGCGAGAATGATGACGTACACCAGCAAAGCTTTTTTGTTGTCATTGATCGCCTTATGTATCTCAAATAAGTCTCGAACGTCAAACGCAAATATGGGAGGTATCCTACACCAACTCGAAATCGCCCCCCAAACCACGGCAGCCGTAAAAAAAGAAGTAAAAAGATGCATACCCGTTTCTTCGCTGTCACCACAGAACCGACAGGTAGTTGGATTGACCCGAATGTTTCTCTTTAACAACTCGTCCGCAGTCGCAATTCTTCCTCGAAACAGCCTCCATGCGAAGACATTGATTCTTCTCGGAACAATTTTACACCATTCGAAAGTACCTTCCACACCATTGATGTTCGAGGCGCTGCTGTTAGCTTCCAGCAGCTTGCGGATTGATCTGCACTGAAAACGCCGCTCCTGTCAGCCCCCCACTTCCAGTTTGATCCATCAAATTGAATGAGACTTCTGAGATTGATTCCTTTTGTGATGAGAAATCCGTTGACCCCCGCAATTTCACGCCAAACACCGCTGGCAGTTTTGTTGTAAGGAACAAACGCTACACGTCTATTACTTTCATGCAGCGAATATACCACACGACGCCAAAGATTGAACGGTTCAATCTTGTATCCCCCAAAACCATTTAGCTAGAAGGGTTTTTGTTCATAATTCTAGTGTCACAACCCCAGCCCACCATCTTTAACCGATCTAGTTACATCACTCCGTTTGACCAATGAATTTTCGCTTTCTCGGTCGAACCACCCCAAGAAATCGCATTCGAAGACTCTCGAGTTTATCAAGAAAGCTTGAGGAGCCTTAAAAAGCGAGAAGTAATATATCGGAAGCGAATCGAGCACGGCTTTAATCAACACAAGTCTTCCACCCATCGAAAGGCTCGACGCTTCCAAAGGGGCAAACGACTCTCGAACACCCAATAACGGATCCCAATTTTTTATGCGGTTCATATTTGCGCCCACCATTATCCCCAAATGTTTGAACGGAAATCTCCAACTCGACACTTGAAGAAGCTGGCACATCTATCAAGCTCGAGATCATTCACGTTTAGGCCATAAAGGCTGCACTTTTCTAAATTCAACCGAAGCCCCGACACAACATAGAAAACCCGAAGAATTCTAACAAGGTTGCGTATATTGGCTTCACTCCATTCCCCTGCGATAATAGCATCATCCGCAAATAGAATATGCAAATAATGGGGCCATTATGCGGACCTTTTAGGCCAGCAAACACGCTACATCCACAGCTCTAACCATCATGGAATTTAGGGCTTCCATAACCAAGATAAAGAGAAAAGGCGAGAGCGGATCTCCTTGCCTAACCTCCTCTCTGCTTGGAATTCCCAAGTTGGCGTACCCTTGATGAGAACCGAAGCGCGAACCGACTTAAAACACCCCATCACCCATTTTCTCCATAAATCCGGAAACCCCATTTGCCTCGATCAATATGTCATCGATGAATCTCCAATCTACGTGTCGAATGCTTTCTCGAAATCAATTTTAAAAATAAAAGATTGTGTTTTGTTTTTCTTAGCCCACGCAATTACTTCGTTAAGGATCAAAGGGCCGTCGAGAATTGAACGGCCCGCAATATAAGCAAGTTGTTTGTCCGACACAACCGAACCCACAACACACCTAAGGCGGTTCGCCAACACTTTTGATATCACCTTCGAGATGCAACCAACAAGACTTATCGGCCGGAAATCCTTAAAACCTTGAGGGTCTTCGATCTTGGGGATGAGGTGAATGAATGAAGAACCGCAACCCTACTAATTTCCCCACTGTATGGAATTGCTAAGGACATTAAAGAAATCATCACCCAAAATCTCCCAATAATGTTGAAAAACGAGAATTTGAAACCATCGGGACGGGGCCTTGTCCCCACCAAAACCCCCACACCGCCGCCTTCTTCATCTCGAGTAAACGGAGCAATAAGAAATTGAAATCAGCCCCCTTTAATGTTTTAACCCGCGAATTCAATTGCATTTTTAAAATGTGGATTTTTGAATTTTTTTAAAAAAATTTCCCCAAGCCTCTCTTTTCACCAACGAAGGATCTGTGACCCAAATTCCATCGATATTCAAGCCGTTAATTCTAGACCTGGTATTCAAGTTACACATGCCATGAAAAAGGTGTGTTTTCATCACCTGAAAACCATTTGATTCTGCTTTCTGTCTCAAGTCAGCCGCATTAGAGAGCTTAACTCCTGCCATTTCGCTTTAACAAGGCCCATTTATCAAAACCCCCCCATCAATAACACCAGCCTCTGCTTGTTCTCCCCAAACTTCACATTCTTTAGCCAACGAATCTCTTTCACCCTTTCGTACTTTTTTAATAATTTTCCACTCTTTAAACGCTTTTTTATGTTCCTCAACTTTTTCATAAGCTTCACAAGCCTTTTGATTTGCGTTTGAGTTCGAGGTAAGAGAGTTTGCATCAAAATCTTTGAAACCCCGGTTTTTTTATCCCCGAAGAAAAGAATTTGAAAGGAGGCGGACCATAAACCACCGCCGAAGTCTTTTTGGGTAAGGGGACTTGTGACCAAGACCGGGGAGCGCCGTGAGGATGCATCCGGCCATTTTTGCCCCAAAAAAGTCACTTACAAGAACCCATCGATCTTTCTGAAGTTTTTGTTACCCCCGTGAATGTGAATCTCTGTCCCCCCCATTCGGTATTCTTTCAGAGAAATAGAAAAACAAACTTTAAAGTCCTTGCCCCGACACAAACACCCACCCCTCCTTTCGTCTCTATTTCGAACAAAGTTGAAGTCACCCGTCAAAACTAAAAAAACCCCCTAACGAGGGGAAACGTCCAAGATTTCGCTCCAAAGATTCGTTTGTCAACGGAACTCTGAGGAGCATAAATATTAATGAGACAAAACTTATCATTACTTCCTTTGAACGTTCCCTTTATCAAAAGGTAGTTTCGGACTTGTAGTGTCCCAAAATCGAGTAGCATTTAGGATCC